>CAHIKZ030001367.1:142500-365000 GCA_903632075.3 Acanthosepion pharaonis | reverse complement strand
TCAATAACAACTTATGGTTTATAATTTCATCAGGTGAAGACTTTACTCCGGTTTGAAAATTGATAGAACAGAACCCACGCACATGAACTTCAGATGAAAGTTCTAATAAATCGTGCGTTAACGTCAAGGTTCTCTTTGTAGAGATAGGCAATTTATCACATTTTTTTTTTTTTTTTTTTTTTTGTTATTTTTCTTCAGGGAGAATCGTATAATAGATTCTTTCTTTTTTTTCTCGCTTTTTTCTTGCAAATGAATCTGGTGAATAAAAGGTGGTGGTGGAAGGAAACACAGGAAGAAAAAGAATAATGATGATTAAAAAAAATAAAAATAAAAAAAAGCACAGGAATGAATTCGTGTCCAAAATTTATTCCTGTTTTTTGATCCTTCCTGCGTTCCTCTTCAAGAGCAAAAACGTTTAGAATAAAGCAAATGGAGAAAGGAGAAAGATATAGAAAACGGGTCATGTGGCTGGCACATGTAAAAGTGCATCCGGAAAGTTACGAAAGCGGAACGAACGAACAGTTTATTCGGACATAATGTTTAGAGTTCCTGATATTTTTAATTCTGTTTTATATTATTCTTTCAAGTTGGTGGGTTGGTTTTACTCTATTTAAGATGATCTTTAGTTACTGGCTCCACTTAAAGAAATCTGGCTCAGTATTGAGCAAAGGCAGACAGAAAACACGTTCTGCCCACTGAATGACAAATAGTCTTAAATTAAAGGTGAAAGCAATGAACAGGTGTTTTGCTTTGGACAAGTTTATTATGTGAATGAACTGTTTTTGTTATCAATGCATGTTTTACTCAAACGAAATATTTTCTATTTGATTTTTTTCCTATTTGAATTTTCTTATTCATTTTTTTCCTATTTCAATGTTTTTATGAATCATAATTCTTAATTTCATGATGAAAGAAAGTCGTTGCTACTTCCACTTCTACTATAAAATCCACTTGGACATTTCCTTATTGCATGGTGAATTATTTGAGCTTAACAACTTTAATAAAATATTTCAATAACAGTCATAAATAAAAATGCAGGTCTTTATTTAAAGAAATAAGAGGGTACAAATGAAAAGCTTCAACTCTGACGATATATTACCGGAGCAGATATTAAAATCATAAGAACGTTATCGCCTCCTCTTTCTTCCATTCATTTTCTTCTTCTTCTTCTTCTTCTTCTTCTTCTTCTTCTTCTTCTTCTTCTGGTCATCATCATCATCATCATCATCATCATTATTATTATTATTATTATTATTATTATTATTATTATTATTATCTTAGTCTATCTCAGTAAAACCAAACAGCGTCTCTCTTATATGTGTTTCGGTCGTCTTTTCTCGCAATTAAAACCAAATGGTCCATTATTTGTCTGAGGTAATGACAGGGCGTAACACACATGCTAACTTACTAATTAAGAGGAACAAGCAGAGTTATATGATTTGTCGCACTATTAATGGCTATTTTACTCATACGGTAATTTCAAGTAAAATCACTGAAATATTAAATTTCTTATAGTGTTGCAAACCGTTCTTACACCTGCTACAAGGAAGACTTTTATTTTAAATATTTATTCAGAAAGCCGTTTCTATCACGAGTATAACTCATTTCCATTCACCTATGGTCATTAGCAAAATGGTCAACCCCAGGTGTGTGCTACAAATTGGAGACGTACAGAAATTTAACTATCTGGGAATTATTTTAACAGGAAAGTTTGACAGGGAAATCCGAAAACGCATTTGAATAGCGAAAGATACATTCCAAATCTAAACAAAAATTCTTTTAGAAAGAAAGAAAAATTCCGTTAGAAAGATTGAAAGAAAGAAAAGAGTCCTTAACTGCTATGTAATATCAATCCCCCGGTATGGCAATGAATGCTGAAAAATTTCTTTACGTATGAAGAGGAGACCTGAAGCACCAGACGTACTTCTACAAAAACATACTGAAAAATCCATGGATGGAACATGTGAGCAACGAGGAAGTTTTAAAGAAAAATTGAAACAAAAAGAACATTTTTGTGTTTAGAATTAGAAAGACACAATTGAAGTTTCTGGGATACCTAATGAGAAAAAAGGACTTGGAGAATTTGACACTCAAGGGACATACTGAAGACGAGAGATGAAGAGGGAATCTTCACGTAACATTCCTAATGAGCTTGTGTAAATGGATGGAAGAACAATGATTTGGTCAAAATTTACTTAGAACTATAATGACACAGTACTGATAGCATACAAGGAAAAGAAATTACAAAATCTCCTACAGAAGGTAGCGACGCAAAGTGAGAAAAAGGGACTAAGTATAAACTACAAGAAGACAGAATGCATGGTCATCAGTAAAAGGAAGAGACCGAAATGCGATTTGCAGGTCGGGAACACTAGAATCAATCAGACGCGGAAGTTTCAATATCCGGGAAGCGTTTTGACAGAGGACGATAAGTGCGACACTGAGATCCGTAGACGCGTCGTGATGGGCAAGGATACATTCCAAAAGCTGGGCTGAGTATTGCGACACAAGAGGATTTATTTGGTAGCAAAGAAAATAATAATGAGCAGTTACGTGACATTTGTCCTCCTTTACGGCAGCGAATGTTAGACGATTTCCTCAAAGATGAAGAAGAGACACGAGGCGACGGAGATATGGTTCTACAGAAGGATGCTAAGGATATCCTGGACCGAGCGTGTGAGTAAGTATGAGGTCTTAGAGAGGTTGCAAACAAGAAGGCTTATACCTAACATCAGGAAGAGGCAGCTGAAGTTTCTGGGACACATGAGGAAATAGGGCCTAGAGAATCAGATACTTACGGGTCGAATAGAGAGAAAGAGTGACAAGGGAAAACAACGCGTGACATACCTGGCGGGCTTAAGCAAATGGATAACAGAACGTGGTCTGGTGGAGGAAGCAAAGGGAAGGAATTTGTTGAGAGCTGCAAGGGATAGAGGTAGAGCGCCATCATTATCTACGTCCTTAAAGGACATGGCACATAAAAAGAAAAGAATACAGAAACAATAGTTTCTGTCGTGATTCTCACTACCGACTTATTGTACTGTTACTACGCCCTACTTAGCTTTAGGCATTTTCTATTAAAATAAATATTTTACGGGGCGCAAAAACTGGTTGTATCATTGCTGAATTTTACAATACTTCGTTTAAAGTTTGATTTTACTAAACAATGCATTGCGTAATAAAAATAATTATAGAAATGCTTTGTATTTAATTTGTTGCTAGAAATCATTGAAAATAAACAAGAGAGGAGAAGGCAGTTTTCAGGAATTAATGCGAGCCCTATTCTCGATCTATAATATACTTTTTTGCTTTAATTCATCCAATAAAAGGCCCAAGACAAATTGATATTTTTACGGCTTAACAACCATTTGAAATTATTTAAAGCCGAAACATATTTTGAATTGTAGGAGGCTGTTTACTATAACCGGTGTTCCCATATAGTCCCCTAACTTAATACTGACCGGGCTCGACGCTGCTTAACTTCTGTGATCGACCGGGAACCAATGTTTTCAGCGTTATTCGACTGTAGCCACACTCAAGGTAGAAGGTAACTGGGTGAGATTATTCTAAGGAAGAGGGAATGAGGAAGTAAGAAGTGTATATTATGAGGATATGTATGATGGATATTAGTTGACCTTGACCTTGAAGAGATTAAGGTTGGAGTAGTCAAGGAATCACTTTCTCGGGAATCTGTTCCACAAAGAAAACCCAGAAAGGGAAAAGCAATGGTCAGACATCTATGTGATCCCTGTTCACAAAATAAATCTATTATATACATTTTTTAATTTAATTCTCCGAATACAAGACCCAAGTGACACTCAAAGTAGATTGACTGAGGGATTTATTTTTTATAGCTTATCAACATTTTGTAGATTATTAAAAAGCCGATACATATTTCGGATTGTATGAAGTTGCTTACACTACCAGGTGTTCCCATGTGGTCCCCTATATAAGTACTGAACAGTCTCAACGCTGCTTAACTTCGGTGAACGATCATGAACTGGTGTTTTCAGCGTGATTTGCCGTAGCCACACGCAAGGTAGAGGGTTACTGAGTGAGATTGCTCTAAGGGCGTGAACGAGGAGGGTGAAGGAAATAATAAGTGCATAGGATATGTATGATATATATCAGTTGACCCTGGACTTGAAGAGGTTAAGATTGAAGTGGTTGAGGAAGCATCCTCTCAGGAGTCTGTTTCACAAAGTAACAATTCTGGTGAAGAAGCCGTCCGAGTTGAACTTACTTAGCAAGCGATGATTTAACACCATGAAGATGGCACGGTGAGTCCTAGTTATGAAGGTCTGAACATATGACATAGGTTAGTGAGAGACTAACAACGTTTTATCTACGGGGATAAGAGATGTATGGCAGAAAATAATTCATCACCAACAAGACCACGTAATCGTTTGTTTGTTTGTTTGTTTTTTTAACTCTGGCCATTCAGATATTTGGAGATGCACCCATACACCGTAGTATTATATATAAATATATATATATATATATATATATATAGATAGATAGATAGATAGATAGATAGATAGATAGATAGATAGATAGATAGATAGAAAGTATGTATGTATACAGCTTCTTCTTCTTCTTCTTCTAAATTATTAGAAAGGTTTAGTAAAATTCCCAGAATTGAGCAAACAAAACGTTTATTCATGTTGCACGTGAATGTTTATGATCAAAAGAAACTAATAAATAAGATAATCAAACAAATAATAACAGATACAAACAAAGGCACAGTTTTAAACAAATTTATAAGAAATGTGCTTTCCCTGTTTTGAAATTACTTGAAGAAGTCGACGATCCATAGAATTTGTTAATTGTAGGATGTCATCTGCTGTAATGCCGCGAGATATGTCAAGAATTGCTTCCCACAACTCAGCGTTGCTCCTAAATTGTCGTCCGTTGGCGTACAGTCTTCGCTTCGTGATGCTCCAAAGGTTTTCGATTCGGTTCAGATCAGGAGAATTTGCTGGCCACTTCATTTTTCGAGGTCCATCGAAGCCTAACTGTTTCAAATATTCAGTAGTCTTGTGAGCAGCATGTGAGGGAGCATTATCTTGCATAAAAACAATGGCCCTTCTGAAGGAAACTCTTTGCCTTTTCATCCACAGTTCAAGATGCTCCTTCATAAACGCTATGTATGCATCAGCAGTCATTTTGACGCCATCTGGTACTCTCCATGGGCCCACTAATGTTTTTTTTTTCAATAATACCACCCAGATCATTATGCCTCCACCGCCTTGTTGGCGTCTCAAACGCTGATGGCGATTCTGTCCGTTCATTACCCAGCCTTTGCACCATCTATCTGGCCCATCAAGTGTTGCTCGAGTTTCGTCTGTGAACAAAACTTTAGAGAAGTCAATCTTCATATTGTCCTCGGCCCATTTCAATCGATTTTGAATGTGATTTCTCGTCAACGGAGGCTTCGATACAAGTTTGACTGTTGTTGCTATTTCCCTCAGATACTGACACCGAGTACTTTTAGACACAGTAGGATCCCCAAATGCGACTGCAAAGCTCTTGACTGGTAAGTCCAGGATTCTTCGTGACCTCTCGTTTAAGTCGTGACATGAGACGACGTGAAATAACCCACGGCTTGCATTTATCTGCCCTTTTGCGTACTTGTGTAGGGTCGGCGGTGAACTTTTTCACTGTTTGATGACACCTCCCTATCATTTTAGAAATTTCTAGGGTAGATTTACCTTTTGAGAGTTCTGAGGTGATAGTTTTCTTTTCAGCATCACTTAAACTGCTTTTACGGTCCATCTTTTCACTAAATTCTTACACTTTTCTAATAATTTGGCACGCTCAAATCACCGTGCAAATATGGCGCTAGTTTGTTTACATTGTGCAAATCAGTACGAAAATTTCAGTGTTTTTGTAGGTCGGTGTTGCCAACATTGTGTGAAAATTTTGTGTGAATTGATTGGACGGTTTTTGAAATATTAGAAAAAGTTATCTCGATAATAATTTGGCACGCAGTGTATATATATATATATAAAAAATATATATATTTATGTATCTTGTCTATGGACTGATAAAAATAGTAAAATAGCACTGTAGATTTATTTTTTTTTTTTAAGTAGACCAGATATCATTTAGCTACAAAACCTGCTCTATAAATTTATTTATATATTCTTTTCCCATATATATAAAAATATAAATTTAATTTAATGGACCTGATATATATCCAAATATGTCTGATAATTTATAACAAAATTATTATCCATTGTTTGAGAATTTAAAAACTGTTTTAATATATTGAAATGATTAAAATATAAATTACTGGATTTATTGTTTTTATAACACTATTAGAGGACTGACCATTAACAACGATCTTCATGAATTTAACTGATTTATTTGTAACATGATTATCCATATTCTTTCAGAGATTCCACTGCTTAAGACACTATTTAGCAAAATTTTTTAAACTAATTCAAATGTTCGAGATGGTTATTATATGTATTTATTTTAAGATTTAAATTCCAGATTATGATAGGAGAAAAACCAATACTGAAGGCGCTCAGGAGATTGATTCTATATTGTTCAGATTGAATTATAAATTTTTCTTTCCACTTGATTATTGTAAATGAAAATATTTTTCAACGACACTAAGAATATATTAAATATATTTTCAATATATATTTGATTATATCTAAATGGTCAGGATTCACCCACGTTTAAACAGTAAAAAAATATTCACATAAAATTAAACCTTCCATTTAGTCTTTTAAATGAAACCTGAACATTTTTTCAGACAGCAAATTTTTTCAGCATTACCAAGATTATATATAACATTTTTTCCAATATATATATAATAACTACATATATATATAAGAAAATATATATATTTGATAAATGATAATTCATTCTTGTATCCAAAATTAAAATAAAACATTATTCATATTTTTAAGGTTGCCATTGTTTTTTTTTTTTTTTTTTAAAAAAAATTCAAACATCTATTTTCTTGTTAATTTTAATTTAATTAAAACAAACTGGTGATAAATTAATTATTCAAAATGAGTTAAATTCTAAAATTTTAAAAAATTTTGTTTTTGTTAAAAATGTTGAAAACTAACTAGTAAATAAATTACAACAAAATGGCGAATCAAAAAAGAAAACAAATTTTTTTATTTTTTTACGGATATTAAAATATTTTAAAGAAAAGATTTGATCAAAAAACCGGTTTTTGGAACATTAATTGAATTTAAATTTAATAAAATATGTTTTTAAAAAAATTCAAATCTTGATATGTACCGCGAGAATAAGAAATTGTCCAAAATAAAAAGCTATATTTTTCGTTTTAAACGTGTTTTCAGCTAAATTTCAAACAGACATTAAAAAAAATATATTACAGTAAAACACATTCACAAAACTTACATATATTTCTAATATATCAGAGATATTTTTTCCATTAAGGATTGTCGTCTACTAGTATTTCCACGTAAATATTACGTTTAATTATACAAATATATTACATTTTTTCATTATATGATATAAAAAAATAGCTGGTTTCAAAAAAGTATATTTATAACCCATAATGTCGGAAGATGGAAGAGGTGACCACGGTAGAGTCTAACTTTTCCTAAGCAAAACGTGAACTCTTAAGAATTTATGGTCCTCGAAATGCAAATGTAATTTGAACATTTAATTTTTAAGAAAAAGAGTATATCTTCTTTGGCTGATAAACTACTTCCATTTTGGTTCTTTTTCTGAAGATTCTTCTTCTATGAACATATTCAGAAATTTTGGCCATGTGCGATCATGGCTGTCCATAATCCCTTTAAATTTAGCAAGTTTTTTTCCCTTACCAAGACTTTTAATTCTATGCATTATCGGCCATCCATTCAGCACAAATTTTCAGGTCCACGGACCTATATCTTCCCCTGTCTCATTTGCCTTGGATATTAATCGTGAATGTCACATTCTCCAAGTTCTTCTTGTGTCCAAAAATTTTCAGCTAGCTTTTTCGTATTCTTGGTATAAGTGGATTTTGTGTTTCCATTTTCCTAAGGAGTTTTTCGTTGATTTTTGCTTCATCCATGGTATTCTTGGTATCCTTTTTTTTTTTTTAATTTTTTTTTTTTAAATTTCTCTTCATCTCTTATGGGATCGTCCAGTATTCAAACTTTGTTGCTAAAAAATTTACTGATAATAAGACTATTCAGTTCAAAAGATTAAATATTTTTTTTGTTCCAAAGAATGATTCCTATTTTGATTATTTTAACATTTTTTATATATTATTATCTTTGCTGTAATACATAATGAATTTTTTATCCAGCATTTTCCATTCCCTGCAAAAAAAGACTTTCCAGATATTTAAACATCTATACTTGTTTTCTACAATTATTAGTTCGCATCTTAGGCTTTTCCTCTTACTCACAACCATACATTCTGTGTTTTTACAGTCGATAGTCAGTTCTTTCTTCTCGTTTTCCTTTACTATTTTGTCTAGGAGTTCCTATAGTTTTACTTCTCTGCCTGCCATAAGCAAAGTGTCATCTTTGTATCGATCACGTTTATAAACCAAAAGTATGATATCTATAGCGAAGAAAAGAACTTCCCTCGTCAAATAAGAAACAGCGCGTCGCGTGTATTCTACGATTAAAATTTTTAACTTTAAAAATAAAAATATTCGGCGGATAAAATCATATTGGTGTTCTCGAATCAGGGGAAAATAGTCGGTGTTTTTTGAACACACTTTCAGATTCTTTCTGACTGGTCGTTTCGTGCATTAAAAGACGTAAATAGTACATAAAAATCAAGTTTTTCCAGCATTTTCTTTCTGTCCCCGATGTTCAGTTTGAACTTAAATTTAAAATTATTTATATAAGTATATCTTAAATAATCTGCGACAAACATTTCCTTTGCAATCCCAGATCGTTTACAATATCTAATTAAATTAAAAGCATCTAGTGAAGGTCTGTCTTCATTTTGGATGTTGTAAATTTAAAAGTAATAAACGAAAACACTTTCATAAATCAAACTAAACTCTAGGACGTCTACCTTGGCGTAATGATTAATTAACAATTTTTAAATTTTTTGAAAATTTGAGGCTTGACTGTTGTCATATGCAGGTATATATAAAACAATGTTTTCTCTTTCAAAACATTGAATATTATTGTTTTAACAGTGGTTACAGATCAAGCAATTCGTTACCTTAGTAATTAAAAAAAAGATATCACTGTCATGTCAATGCAACCCATTATGAAAACAAACTTTATGATTCTGATATTTGAATACTTTATTACATCTCATCCATATATAGACTTCGGGATGATTTTAAGTTACCAAGTGTGAGAATACTATCAGCATTGATATCAAAAGTTTCAAAATTAGATGACTATAATTTTCTTAGTGATTTATTTAATAAAATCCCTGAAAATCAGAAAAACACTTAGCTATTGAAAAGTTTCTCTGCACTATCATGGAGGGCATTTATTTGGTTTTGCTGAAAATTCTGAGAGTGTAAAAATAATATTGGGTACCATGGTAAAATGGTGGACTAAAATTTATTGCTTAAAATGATGCCAGTTACCAAATTAGATGTAATTTATGTTATATGAAAATTTTTCATATGTTGTTAATGCAATCAACCAATTAAATGGTCATGTAATTGCAATTATATGCGATAATAACAGGACGACTCAATCTTTTTTCAAAACATTTTACACTGTTCCACAGTTTACACTTTGGTGACTAAAACTGGCTTCTGTTTGCCTTTTGATGATGTCCATTTATTTAAAAAAACGTATTTGAAATAATTCCATTACCTAAGTTTCTCCAGAATTAACGTTTTTCTTTGAAGACAAAAATGACAGCCTAATGAGAAATTATAAAAAGACAATTTGTTAAACTGTCAAAACCTGTTGAGGACAAAAAGTTTGCAATCAAACTTCACTTAAGACTCAACCGTTATCAAACAGTCCATTTCATTGAAAAAAATTATATGCAATTTTTATAAAAATAGATAATGCCAAATAGAACATATATATATATATATTATATCATTTTTATATATCAGGTCATCCCATAAGTTCTGTCCGAATTTTGAATAAAGAAAACAAGTGACCAAATGTTACATTTAATTACAGATTCAATCACAATGTATTTTCCCTGATTATCTATGACTTCCTTCCATCTATTAACAAGCTTACTAATTCCATTACTGTAAAATTCTTTTGGCTTTGATTCGAAGAACTCACAAATGTCAGTTTTAACCTCTTCCTGTGTTACAAAAAGCTGTTTCTTCCAAATGATTCTGTAAGCTACGAAACAAATGGTAGTCTGAAGGAGCAAGATCGGGAGAATAAGGTGGATGAGGAATTTTCTCCCAACCAAGTTCTTCGATCTTTTGTGACGTGATTCTTGCTGTGTGGGGTCGCGCATTGTCCTGATGAAACATCACCTCTTTTTGATTCACTAGAGCAGGTCTTTTTTTTTCTCAAAGCTTGGTTCAAACGCTCTAATTGCTGACAGTATATTTGAGCATTAATTGTTGCATTAGTTGGTAAGAATTCAAAGTGGATTATTCCTTGGCGACCCCCCCAGATTGAAAGAAGAACATTTTGCCCATGAAGTTCCCTTCTCGGCTGTGGCTGGGGTCCTTCCCCTTTACCAAGCCACTGTCTACGACGCTTAACATTTCGATAAAAGATCCATTTTTCGTCGCCAGTCACAAGTCTATCCAAAAAAGGTGAAACAAGTTGGCGAGAATGGAGAGAAGAGCAGATGTCAACTCAGGATTTGAGGTTGTTTTCAGACAATTCATGAGGCACCCATTTTCCAAGTTTAGGAACTTTTCCAAGTTGTTGAAGATGACGATGAACAGTTGTATGGTTTGAACTGAGAATCACTGCCAATTCCTCAACTGAGAAAGCAGGATTTTCTTCAAGGGCTTCTTCAAGATGCTTTCATCTAACTAAACTGGACGTCCGGTTCGATCTTCATCTTCAAGGACGAAATCTCCAACTCTAAATTTTGCAAACCATCTTCTGCAAGTTCTTTCATTCACACATTCCTCTCCATAAACTGAGTGAATGTTTCTAGCCACTTCGGCTGCTGAGTTTCCTTTGTTGAACTCATAAAGCATTATGTGCCTCAAATGATTCTTGGGTACTCCCATGTTGGCAGGGTTTTAATCAAACAAAATTTAATTTTATTGTTCTCTGAAATAAAATTTGATCAGTTTAAATGCATCTAAACATAAAAATAATGTTCAGCTCCACTAGACATTATAAAATACTCTTTAAATTTCGTTCATTTTAACAAAAAGTTAAAATTCAGACAGAACTTATGGGATGACCTGATAGATGAACATCTAAGATTTGATTCTAATTTTGAAAAAAATGGCAAAAGTAATAGAATCAAGAAAAAGGTTTTTAATCATTTACAAGAGATACTAGTTTAACTATTTGCAAGGGATACTAGTTTAACTATTGAACGTGAAATTGTTTAATTGGTGCTTGTAGATATTTGTTTAGCAGCAGATTTAATTTGGTATGCTTGGTAAATTTACCACAGACAGAATATGCAGAACATGAATTTGGAAAATGATGGTAAGGTTTTGGTGGTGCAACAATAGAAAATGTAATTGAAAACATTTCATAGTGAAAAATAATAAATGATTTCTTCAGATGAATTTTGATGTTAAAGAATACAACTTTGATCCAGACTATAATTGCTGAAAATGTCAATATTTTCTGGATGAAATAGCATGTGAAATATTTAAAGACTTACCAGACATTGAAACTAGCCTCTCTAAAAAAAATATTAAAATGTTAATTTTGTATATAGCATGCTAGGTTACAAGAAAAGTGTGTCCCAAAGAAGAAAAAAAAACACTAATAATAGAACTGTTTTTTATTTCAAGACTATGGATTGTTTTAAAGAAAATGATCTTGGTAATATCAAAATTTCACTGACTTCTACAGTTTAATGTATGTTTTTCTCTTTTATATTTGGTGCTGTTAAATTGAAAAATTTCAGGAATTCTTTGAAAAAATCTTTATTAGTTTCTAAAATACATTTCACTGAAAAGAAATCATGGGATTATAGTGCCAAATATATTTTTCAAAAATTATTGTTTAATTCTCTTAAAGCAAATCAAGAACCAAAACCAAGTTGCGAAATTATGTTAAAATTTTATTTAGGAGAAAGAAATTTTTCAACAGTTCCTATTAAGACTACATAATCGATATTAAAAATGCATATAGTTTCAAGAAGTAAAATATATTCATGAAACTGCTTTAAAAGATGACATTTTTATCCATTCACAGAAACATTTACCAGGTAATTTCTTTTTAATTTTCCACCATTTTACATATAATAAATTGATTAACTTGCCAAATTATTCTGTTAATTTTGTATTACTGTTAATGTAAATTGATTTGAATTATTATTAAAACTATGTGTGCTAGTAATATATATTATCATAGCGAAAAACATTATTTTATATATCTTCTGTAAAACAAAGCTAGACACTTGTAGATGTAACAGAAATCACAGAATACTATTTGCAAAAATTTTCAAAATTATTGCTTGTCAGAGATTCATTGTTTTTCTTCAAGTATTTTCAGACTTTGTTGATATGCGATTTGGTAAAATGTTGAATTTACTTTCTGATTGTATTATGCAACTGTATTTCTATGCATTTATTCAATCAGCATAAACAAATTGACTTATTATTTCTGCAATATCATATAAAATGTTCCTAATTTTTTATGAATAAAATTATTTTTTGCATTGAGTTAATAGAGAAGGTTAGTTTTGTTCTTTCTTTTTTACATTTGCACTTATAGAAATAAGTCCATAATTGTATAGTTGTATGTTTTTCCTAATAATAGGTATTGTTGCCAATTAACTAATTCAGTCAGTTATGTGCCATGCGTGATACACACTTAGGCGATCATGTATCATTCGATACATGACTGACGAGGCATATTTTTCCGGCAGTAGGTTGCCATTTCTTTCTGCGGTAGACCAGTTTTCATCCAAGGCTATAGAACCCGGTCTGTCCTGCTATTTACCCATACTGGGAGGAGAAGACGAATATTGATTCATACCTTTCTCAAGAGTATTGGCCCGTAAGTTACTAAGTAATTAACTAATTACTGAATATTATTATCAATTCTTTAGTAAAAATGTTCTTAGAAATTGTTATTTAGTATTAATTTAGGTTTCCGTATGTTCATCTCCAGCCATGGATCCCGGTCGCATGGCTGCGTATTATGAGTATAACCTTGTTCTAAATACTTTTTTCGCGGTTAGTTAAATATTGGTCGCTTATATTTGAGTCAATAAGCATTTACTTGGAAGGTGGTCCTATGCAGGAGTAGTACTTGGCGTATTCTAGGCCCGGCCGGCAACGCAGAATTTAATTAAGAATAACACCATTCTTTAGGGAAACTATGCATCCACATTAAAACGTTTTTTCTCATTACAAATGTCTCATCTCTGGCATGCCACGATAGTTAATGGGGAAGATCTACATCAGTCATGGACAAACTGCAGCCCGCGGGCCACATTCGGCCCGATTGGCTTTCTGAATGTCACGCCTAATTTCATGAGGAAAATAATGTTTATAAAAGTTTTGTTGATTTCATTTTGTTATCACTTGTTCATTCACACACTCTCTCATAAATAACCACATACTTATCAATGATTAAGTACAATGTTTCTTGAATTTTATTGATGACTAGCAGTAGAGCGCGGCATTGCCCGGGGATGTAACAGTAAGAGATAGATCAAGTATCGACCATCATAAAAACTGAAAAATAAAATTGACAAAGATTATTGTTTAAGGCTGACCGACACGCATGTCTTAATTAGTTTTTTTGTTTTGTTTTGGTTTTTTTTTTTTTTGGTTTTTTTTTCTTTTTTTACGAATTGGTCAAACTCTTACAAAAACATTATTTTCAATCGTTATGAGTCTACCGATTGAATAGAATTTTATTATAAACATTTGTCTTTGTAAAATGGAATTTTTAAAGCATTCTGAATGTAAAAATAAAAGAAAAAAAGTATTTTCAAGACAATAAGAAGCACTACCTGCCAAAAAAAAAAGTGAAGTTTTGTTGAAATCGGTTGAAAAATGTAGGAAATCCGATCCCATATATAAACGAACACACACACACACACACAAACAAACAACCAACCTGGGTTTTATAATAAGTATAACTCGATAACTCGATATTAATAAGTATAACTCGATATGAGTTGTCCCCTTTCATTAATGCCTCTTAATCGTGTTTTCAAATTGATTTCGTTTCGAACAATTGTGTTTTTCCAATTTTTTGGCGCTGTCAGAACCACCGCAAGGTAATTTTACGTAGTCCTGTGAAGTTTTGTTGAAATCGGTTGAAAAATGTAGGAAATACGATCCCATATATAAACGTACAGACACTCACACACACACAATCTGCGTTTTATAATAAGTAAGAAAACGTTTTCATGATTTTATACCATTAGCGACTTTCACTAAGGAAGATCATACGTGCAAAGTTTATTTGCTGTAGAAACAGGAAACGTTCCGGAAAAGAAATATACTTTTTTTAAAATATATTTTTGCGTACTAAATAAATTAGAAACAAATCATATGCAGCGGCGTGTGTTAATAACACTTGTTTTTGATTGGCTGAGTCGTTTTCTACGGCTTATCAATTTTTTGCAGGTTATTTAAAGCCAGAAAATATTTTTAGATTGTAAGATTTTTTACACGGTATAAGCATTATTAAAGTTATCGCTAACATTTTTATCGAGATTTACAAACTTTACGTTTCATTCAATTTCGCAAAACAATCGACGAAATTTGAATAAGCTTATTTGTTCGGAAAAATGCTTTGACAAAATCCCTACTTCGCCGTATAATAATTTCTTTAATTTAATTTAATTTTATAATTCATGGTAAACAATATTTTTAAGAAAAACTTTTTTTTTCTTTTTTAACAACGAAGAATAAATTCTTAGGATTTCTTTTTCTTGAGCATGCAACATACATAAATGCGTAAATATTTCTTTCTGTAGCCAAATTCCAACTTCTTGAAGCGTTTGGCTTTGTGATTTGTTTATGGTTCTCACAAACGTAAAACAAATTAGAAAATGGATTCTTATATATAAAAACTTAAAGAAGCAACATTGCATTTTTATTACATAAGTAGTTACTTTAATCATTAAATTGTTTCTAAAATAGTGGATGTATTTTGTATGTTAAATAATAAAACTTTTTTAATTTTTCAAAAATTTAATGAAAATTGATTGTACTAAGCTACGCAACTAAGTAGAACCAACTGTACTTTGTAAGCTCTTTCCTGTTTTGCATTTCTCCCGAATATTTGGTTTCGGTTGGTCAGTATATGACTATTTTAGAGGGCGTGACGGACTGACAGAAGTCACAGAATTTTATATAGGGATAGATAGATAAGAAAAGTTTAGTGATAAACTTACTAATTAACCTATAGCTGGAGGGAGACGAGATGGATTCATAACTTTCCCAAGGTTATTTCTGTGTAAGTGAATATCGTGTCGTCAGAGATTATATTATAGAAAAACATTAGTTTTTTAATTATAAAAATTTTTTTTTTTCCGAACAAAAATAAAATTCGAATTTTCCTTTTTTCTAGGGCAGATGTTTCTACGTATGATCTTTTGTGGTGAGAATCGCCTCAGCATGGCCAATAAAAAATAAGCTTCAGTTTTTAGCCATTTTCTAAGCCCGGCTGAGATGTGGCACAAGTCCGAAAGTATGGGGTACCCAGTGAGGATCGAACTCACTACTCAGTCATAATTGATCTAGCAAGACAAACTCCCTAAACATTACACCACGTCGAGGTGCCCAGCTTCAGTTTTTAGTAGCGCCACCCGCATTATAATGAACTATATCTCAAGCGCCCCTGTGCTCGAAAAAGCTTGTCCGTACCTGGTCTAAGACATAGAAGGCCAAGGAAAATATTTTAATAACTGGATAATGATACTCTGAGTTTATAAGCATAAACTGTCTCAAAATACGCTGGAGACTTTAATATCGACCAATAACTTGGACCGATTTTAAATGTGAATTAACTTTAAGCATCTAATGATCTTTTCTTTTTCTTTCAGATTTGGCGGACAATTGAGCGATATTATTTTTCACACATAACTTAAATAACATGATCCCTATAGAGAAATAAATAAATTTTCACCAATAATTTATTTACTGCTAACTTTGATCCGTCTTAATGAAACACCCTTATATATAAACTGTCTTAATGAGATACACTTTATTTTCACAAGATAATGATGTTCTGAATTTATAAGCATAAACTGCCTCGAAATTCGCTGAAGACTTTATCATCAATCTAATATTTTCACAGGAGAGCTATCTGTATGTTCTAAGACCATCGTTATTTGTATTTCTAGAAGCCAGTCGTACAGTTTTAAGTCCAGAATTCTCACTGACAATGCACAGAAGGAAAAAAGAGATACAGTAAGATATAATAACTAGAGACAAGAAAAGTGAAAAAAAAACAAAAAACGAAGCCTACTCCTGTAATGCTTTAGTTGTCGACACGCAAATCCTTGCTAACAAACAAAAAAAATATCCATTGGGCTGTATACAGATCTGTAGTTAAGAACACTGAAAATTACTTCAGTACTTACCGTCGACAGGAAAATATCCTGCTGTTTGACAACTGGAATTTTGCAGTAGATATAGGTACGAAGAAAACAATCAGCAAACGTATTGCAAAGGGGGAAATAAGGTCTACAATAAGAATGATTAGAATGCCAAAATGCAAAACTGAAACACATGATTCTTTCTGATATTATCTGCACCTTTCTTTCACGAGCAGAAACTTTACTCTAGCCCTTAATTTAGACAAACTATGATATTCTATATTCTTCTAATTGATGCATATCTAATGCAAAACACCTGGAAATAGGCAGAGTTTTCTCCAAGAATTTCTATCCTAAACCATCTCGCACAAAAACCTATATTTATATATGCCACCCAAATATACATTCCTTACGAGCAAACGCACACGTATATATATATATAGACGTATATATATAAGTATATATATATATACACGCACACACAAACATGCATTCATACACACACACACATATATATATATATATAAATATAAGTATATATATATGCACACACAAACATACACACACACATATATATATATGCGTATATATATATACGTATATATATAAGTATATATATATATATATATACACACATTACAATTCACACACACACACACACACACACACACACACACACATATATATATATATATATATATATATATATATATATATATATATATATATGAATATGTTATACAATTTTTTTATAAACAAAGAATCATGCTAGACGCAATTGTCAGGTGGACTGACGATTGCGTCCAGCATGAAACAGCCTGTCGCCTCTGAGTGTTGACTTCAGTATTCACTTTTATATTTATATTTACATACACTCTATCTCTGATATTGAGCACTTTATCCCATAAATATAGCACACTTTTTTTTTATTTTTGCAAATATATATATATATATATATATATATATATATATACACGATGGTAAGCTGAAAAGTTTTCGGCCCAAGCCAATCCCCAGAACCTGAACAAATGACCAAACCTAGGAAGCACCCATCTGTCTCTCTTAAGAAGTCAATAGAAATTCACAAATATTAAGGAAAGAAGCTGTGGAGAGCTAGAAACTCGCTTTAAGCTGAAGTAGTTGCAGATGTCTTAATGGAGCCAGGGTTACGTTTTACCAGCTTAGACATAAAAGTAATGGTAATATTAGCCGTTTCCTCATACGAAAACATTCAGCATTCATTGACCGAGCAGCCAGTGTCATTGTCAGTTGAAATTTATAAGCGTTTTCTATTCAAATAACTTTTGGAGAAGATTCAAGTACTCTAACTGTTATCGCTCTTTCCAGCATTGACAGTGTGTTTTCTTCCTAACCTTTTGTCAGAAATATTGTGAAACGTCAACATGTTGGTTATGCCATTATTTTCTCTTCAAGATATATATGCTATCCATTTTAGCTGTTACTGCTGTTGAAAGACCTCATGTGGCGTTTCTGCTACTTGGTACAATTCTTTTTTTGTGATTCTGTAGCGTCATTTCAAAAGGTTCACCGAAGGGCGGTCCTACGTATGACCCACAATCTTCACTCACTCAAAGCCATTTTTAACCATCGATCTAGAATGTGGGTGTATATAGCGGTCAGTTTATTTATTTCTGAACGATTTTAATCTCATGGATGACATCCGCCTCGATCTGACGATTATATTTAAGAACATGACTTAAGTTCTTAGTTTAATGTGTTGGTTTTTTATCAACTTGCGATGTTGGTTGAAACTACTCCTAGAGCAGCCTATTCTATGCTCAATTACCTTATCTCTTGTACTAAATTGGTCAAGCTATATCTAACTATATAAAACTATGATTTTGAATGCCGATTTTTCAAGGCAAGCTCCTTTTAAATAACTTTTTCCTCTCTGCCTTTTTACTGTTTTAAACTTAGAAAATACCAAAATGTTACGTTTTTTTATATTTATCTTTTTTTCTAATCCCACCATTTTTTTACTCTTTCGAAAGTCATTTTTAATTGTTGCTTCAAGGTCTTAAATATCTCATTTGAATGCTTTGCACAATAAAGGCATTTCTCGATCTACTGATTTTGTATCTCGTTTTACAAAATATAAAAACTATTTCCAGATACATTTCCTTACATCACATATTGAAGGGCTAATTTACGTGTTATGCTTGTAATACGAAATGTAGAGCTCAGTATGGATAATATGTCACGTCGACTGGGTGTCAGTCAGAAATCCTTCTTTTTTTCTTGTATTTTCTAAATGGAAAAAACAATAACGTTTTGGTCGCCTGAGAAAATATCTTTTAAAACTCGATTGCATTTCTCATGTTTGTGGGCGCAAACTTAGTGATTTTACACAAACTCTTAAGCAAGCTATTTTCTTCATAAAATTCCACGCGACTCTCTTTTCTTGCTGTAGATTCTTTTGTGTCCGAAACGACCAGCTAATGAGGTTTTCCAGGATAAAGGATATGCAGGTTCGATCCTCGCTGAGAGGCACATTTTCTTTAATAAGACTTTCTATACCTAGGACGGTGAATATTAATATCACAGTTTGTAAAAAAAAACAAACTCAAACTGTGCACCTAGTAAGTAAACGAACATATATATTGAAACTTTTGTTTCAAAATCTCGGTTTTCATTTTTATTTATATATATATATATATATATATATATATATATATATATATGTGTGTGTGTGTGTGTGTGTGTGTGTGTGTGTGTGTGTGTGCTATCGCACAGACAAACTGTTTCTTCAATATCACAGCTCATTAGTGTGGCCAGACATGAGATTACTTTTAAGTTAGTATCGAAATTCGACCAATTTGACATCATTCGAGACTCTCAACTCTAGGCCATCACTGAACGCTAGAAAAAAAGATATATATATATATATATATATATATATATATATATATATATATATATATATATATATATATATATATATATATATATATATAACGAGAGAGAGATTAATAAACATACATATTATATATATATAAAACACATATACACAGACACACACACACATATATATATACATATATACGCATATATGCAAATATATATATATATATATATATTAATAAATATACATATTATTCCTTACCGATAGCACGACTCGGAGTGTTATGCACAACCGGTGTGGAATAATATATATATTTATTAATATATACTGAATAGCTCTGTTATATTACATTGAGCACTATTGTTTTAACACCAGCACATAATGTACGATATTATATTATATATATATATATATATATATATATATATATATATATATATATATATATTGAATTAAAGCGCATTACTAGACTGGCGTCGCGATCTCATCAATTTACTGTTGAGTAAGATGTAGCTGTAAACTGCATGCTAACAGTTTCTTTTTCTCGCACTCCTTCCGGCTCCATGCTTTTTTACCCAACTTTAATCTTCCAAAATATTAAATGCAATGTCAATCGTTATCTACAGTCCCCTGACTGCTCTTTTTTCTCTTTCCACTCATTATTAATGTTTCTATCCACAATTTTACAAACTCAGTAACCCCTTGTATCTTAGTGGCTTTACTGCCTTGTATGGGGGTGATGCCGATTACAAACAATATATATATATATATATATATATATATATATATATATATATATATATATATATATATGCATGCTGGAGGGCAATGTGAAATTATATCCCCATATTCGAATACGTAAATACCGAAGGACAGCTATGTAAGAAAACTGAGTTCTGTCAAAATTGACACTGAATGAAACTTCTTCAATTGTCGCTGGTTGAATGGGAGTAGGACTTACACAACTGCCAATTCATTCCCATTTTTCTTTGCTATTGGAAGAGATTTTTTAGTCACGGCATACGGTAATGGGACATAGAACCAGGGGAAACCTTCCTTTTTCAAAAGGTATTAGCGATAAATAAACATAATGATTCGCTTCCGTAACCGTTACGCCACTTCATGCTGCAACTCACATACAAATTTTTACAGGGAGGCCTCGTGTTGGGGAAATGGTTAACGGACAATTAATATGGTAGCGAGTTTGATCCTCACGGAGTGCTACATACTTGTGACCTTGTACCTTACTGAGCTGAACTCTGAAAATATCAATAACAGCCGAGGAAGTCATTATTCGTTTTATTATATGTATGGGTGCGCGGGCGTGCTTGCGGGCGTGCTTGTGTGTGTGTGTGTGTGTGTGTGTGTGTGTGTGTGTGTGTGTGTGTGTGTGTGTGTGTGTTAGCACTGAGGCTTAAGGGGTGTTTGGTCATAAAAACAGGCTTTATGATACTAGAACTTAACCCTATAATAAAAGCTGAAAAGCGTCCCGGTTTGAGAATTAGAAATAAAGGTAAGTGTCCTTCCTCTCGTTTTTTTTCTCTATCTATCTATCTATCTATCTATCTATCTCTAGTGATAAATGGGATCTAGGTCTATCCATCTGATTTTACAAACAGTGAAATTTCACCAGCCAAGACAGAGAAATGTTATTTAAAGAATATGTTGATCTCGACACGTATCGACGAGTATTTTATGAAATTCACATATTTCGTTTAGATTTAAATAACTATATATATATATATATAGTAGCTTCTGTGCCTGGACATACTTTGTATATATATATATATATATATATATATATATATATATATATATATATATATATATATATATATATATTAAAAATACCAGGTCTAAAAATGTATGGAATAGCACTGAATAAATGCGGTAGTCATAGATATTTACTTTTTTAATTGTCTTTTCTAATACATACAAAGGGAAATGCATATCTGTATTGCCTACAGTTTTGGGATCTGGTGCTTTTAACCATTATCAAAATCATGGAAAAACTGAAGATGGCATTTAAGCATGAAACCGATTGACGCCATCCAACATTTATTGATCATACCTATGTCCATACTGCTCATATTTACATACCTTCTCTCTTTTACATTGGGTACTTTCTCCCAGATATAGTAAATCATAAAATATATATTTTATCTTATATATATATATATATATATATATATATATATATATATATATATATATATATATATATATATATTAGGAAAATCTATGAACAAGTGGAAAATATTTTTTCGTGTATCGCGATTCACTGTTTAATTCACCGTTTATTTTATTAAAGGAATAAATGCGTCATACAAAAATATGTTTCTGCCTTGTCATAGTTTTTCTGAAATTGTTCTTGATATATAAAAAGTTATATATCTTTTTTGCACAAACATACACATAGATATATATACATACATATATATACACATATATATAGATATATGAAGAAAAATATATACGGAAAAAACAAAACAAAAATCCTTATATACGATTATGTTGTTTTAATGTTAATATGTCAACGTCTGACGTTTCGGTCTAATAAACCATCTTCAGGAAATATTCATAAATATAAAACTTTCAGTTATTGTTTGGATAAGTCTTGTTCTAATGTACATCGTCTTTGCCATGTTGTATTGATAATGTTATATTTATGAATATGTCCTGAAGATGGTTTATTAGACTGAAACGTCAGACGTTGACATATTAACATTAAAACAACATAATCGTATATAAGGATTTTTGTTTTGTTTTTTCCGTATATATTTTTCTTCATACTATCGGATCTATATCCATATATTTGCTTATATAGATATATGTGTGTGTGTGTGTGTGTGTGATAAAATATTGTTTTACGGTATGCTATATTTATGGGTTCAAGTACTCAATATCAGGAATAGAGTGTATGTAAATATAAAAGTGGACATTGAAGTTAACATCGTCCGGCCCAAAACTGACGATTGCGTTTTGCCTGAAATAGACTGTCACCTCTGAATGTTGCCTTCAATGTCCACTTAGACACACACACGGACACACAAAAACACGAACACACACACACACACACACATATATATGATGTATATTTAGGTGACAAGAATTCATTCAAGTAAGTTTTGTTAAATTCAACCGACAATGTGTGTCTATTTAATTTTTCCTTATATTTTTCCGATTTTCTCTGTTTTATTCAAGTACATTCGACTATCTCAGTCATTATCAAACGGTTAAGCATTCATCAAATATTTATATTTAATTTATTTTTTGTATGTATATATATATATATATATATATATATATATATATATATAAATGAATTGGATCTTCATGTTTACGATTTCAATGTAATAAATTATAACCATGGAATATATATATAATTATATATATATATATATATATATATATATATATATATATAATATATAAATATTATTTTCGAACTGTAATAAACATGCATTGTATTGGGTTGGAAAAAAAATCTGTAGTGCTTTTCCATAGGTGGCGTTTCAACGCGTGATTTTTTTTCATACTTCATGAAATTTATGATAAGTATAGATATTTTGAAATGTTACATTTCAACGCTTTATCGATAAGATTAAACGGAATAATCATGGAATATTAGTGTTTGAGCCTTATATATATATATATATATATATATATATATATATATATATATATATATATATATTTGTCTGACGATCGCAAATAGCGTGAAACCCAGGGGCAAAATTTACAATCCAACTAAATATGTTGACTCTATTACTGATATTGAGAGCTTTCCAATAAGTACCGCGCATGTATAGTATATAAATAATACATATAAAAATTGCATATATAAACTTAAGGAATCAGCACATATGCTAAGCCACAAAGATCTCCTGAGCCGACCAAGCATAGAAATAAATACAATATGGGAACCAGTAATAAGGAGTGCCATGATAACAACAAAGTTGCAATATGAGCTCTGGTAAAAACATGAAATGATAACTGCAAAATTGCAATCTGAGCACTGGTAAAAATGGTTGCTGAACATTAGGTTTATAATACCAGAAATTCATACCCAGGTGTCACATGGCACAGTGGATAAAGGCGTTGATTGGATTCAGTGACAGGACCCAAAGAGTGTGAGTTCAATACCCGGTTAAGGTAGTGGAGAACTTTTAGCGAGTAAATTAACAGGAGATAACTGATGACATCCATTAAACCATCCATAAAGGGTTCTGTTCAACATTCCAACCTAAACATACCAGAGCATACAACGGCCGAAACGGTGTAATAAATATGGTAAACAAGATGAGGACAATAGTCCGAATAATGTTTATATATACATACACATTATATATATATATATGTGTGTGTAAGATATATTTATAAGAACAAAAATATGAAGATAAAAATAAACGCAACATGTCTGTGTTTTGTGTGGTCCGAGCACTTTCAAATAATAATAATAGACTTATAGTCTTTCAATATGTTCATTAAATAAACTTTGGCATAAAGGTGAGTAAAAGGCAAAAATACTATTGATAGATCCGAATATAAAATAATAGTCTTTTCATGTGCAATTGAAATAAGCCTTGCAGTAAAGATCTGTCAAAAGTGAGAATATTTTTGATAGATCCTTATGAATGCTATGAAAACAGCAAAACATTTTTTCTTTTCCTACCATGCATACACGCTATTTTAAAAGATAGTTTAAAGAGTTTAATCTTACAGAATGAGATAAGTGAGGTTTGCAATGAATATACAGACGAACTAATGCTTTCTTGCAGGTTTCAGACCTATTTCCTTAACTGACGTCAGTAATAGTAATGGTGATAAGGGTACGTCCGGGAGGAGGAGGAGGAGGAGAAGGCGGAGGAGGAAGAGGAGGAGGAGGAGGAGGAGGATGTTGTTTGGGCAACGCACGACCCCCACATGCAATCGCCCAGGCTTGTACCTTAAAAAGATTATTCCAATCTCACTAGCTCTTAATAAAACATGTCCCACTCTTATTTATCCTAAGCTTTGTTCCTCCATTTGCTCAAACTCATGAAGTATGTTATGCGTTGTTTTCCTCTGACCCCCTTGCCCTCTATCTGTCCCGTGAGTATCAGATTTTCCAAGCCCTCCTTCCTCATTATATGCCTTAGAAGACTCAACTGTCTCTTCCTGATGTTCAGTATTAGTTTCGTTTTTGTCGTTCCTCACATGTTCAGTCCACGGTGTCGTCAGCATCCTTCTGCAGAACCACATGTCTGTTGATTCAAGTCTCCTCTTCGTCTTTGAGGACATCGTCCAGCACTCACTGCCATACAAGAGGATAGATATCACGTAGCTGTTTAGTGCTCTTTTCTTTGTTTCTAATGGAATTTCCGTATTTCTCGGTAATCTGCTTAGCTTTTGAAACGCTTCCTTGGCTATCGGATACGCCTTCGGATCTTAGTGTCTATAGTCCTGTCCTCAGTTAAAAAACTTACCGGATATTTAAATTTCCGTCTTTTTTTTTATCTCCGATTTTCAATTCGCACTTTGGGCTCATCCTTTTGCCAACAACCATGAATTCTGCCTTGCAGTTGAACTTTTATCCTTTCTTCTCGCTTTCTTTGACTACTTTCTGTGGGAGTTTTTGTCTCCCTACCAAATGACTGAATTTTGACCAAACAGAGCTCTACATTTATATCACAAGATAAACGGATACCTACTAAATGGTGATAATAGCCGTTTCCATACAGGAAATATTCGGCATTCATTGACCGAAGACTTAGCATCCCTGTCGGTTGAAATTTATAAATGACTAGCAGCATGGCCCGGCGTTGCCCGTGCTTGATTCAAAAATCGTACGCCTCATACAGCAATCGCTATTACGTGGCTTAAAATATTTTTGCCCTTCCTTGCCTTTAAAGAAGTGCCCTTTGCCGTGCTGATGTTGCTACATGCCTTACTTCTTGCCTATCTCACACTGCGATTTTTTTCTAAGCTCTATACTAAACATTAAATCTGTTACGCAAAAAGAACTAAACAAAATGAACACAAAACGATCAGCTTTAAAAAAGGACTCGTAACTGGAAAAACCGAATGAAAAAGAATGTTAACAACAAATACTTTTTCACACCCAACCCAGTTCTGCGGAATCAGAATCAACGTTGAGTTTAAGCAAGCGAATGAGCCAATTGGAGTAAAGTGCCATGCAGATTTAAATTTTTCCCACTTGTGACGAATGCAATGCAGCTTTTTTTTTTTTTGCATGCTAGCATGCTAGTTAACATTCGTGTCAGTTAGCTGTTGGCTCTCACGCTGGCCAATAGAACCTTCCTGCCTATTCGTGGCATCCTGCTATTGGCTCTCACTCTGGCCAGTAGAAAATGGCCGCAAACTACATGAAAACTGTCATAGAAGCATGAAAAAATCAATTATTTTCACTATCGATGGGAGTTGGGAAATGCAAAGTCAGTCTTGGCGTTCCCGCTAACTTGGAGCATGTGCATGGAAATTTTGGTGCAAATCCGTCGAAAATTGCGGCCGTGCATTCGTTACATACACACACACACACACACGCACACACATCCTGCCTTTTATAGATAGAGATCAAAGTCAGTGCAAACTATAGATTTTATTCGTTAATTTTATGAATTTTAAATACTTTCGAACTTTGTGTTATGTCGTTTGTGCGTTATGCTAATACGAATACAAGAAGCAACATAAATGCAAATCTCTTCACCAGGCTAAATATATGTGTTAGTTGATAAATCTATTTAAAATCCCAGTTCCCAAACTGAACAAAAAAAAGCATCAAGAAACCCCAAACTAAATAAGCTGTTCTTCTTTCGTAAAAAAAAAGAAAGAAATATTACTTAAAAGCAACCAAACAGCCGAAACACTAGTCAAGTATTTATGCTTGCGTGTGTCTATGCAAACCCACGTTTCTTTTGTTTCAATAAAACTGATTAGTCCCGTATACTATCAAGTGATTTATCTGTTTATTCAGCAGAAAAGGAAAAACAATTTCTTGGCACGCATGTCAAGTTTCATATCCATCACCACCACCACCCACGCTTTCATTTCCGCGCCACCAAAGTTCAGCATGTGTGAACCTGGCGCATTTTAAATGTTTATACTAACTACATGTTATTTACTGAACTACGTTCAATCGTTCTAATCTTCCCTCGCTTGACACATACATTTGACATTTTTTCTAATAGGCTTTCACCACACCGCGTCTCAGCTCCCTTTTTGCGTACAGGTTTTTTTTTAATGCAACAATTCGCAGTTTAATTAATTCTGAATTCCATGGAACATTTCCATTCGTCATTCAAGCATGCCTTTTCAAAAATTTTTTTTAATAGACATGTTATAATTGTGCTTTTTTTTAAGTTTAAATATTATATAATATAAAATATAATTTGCAGAGAGCCCTTTCTGCAGATCCTAATTAGTCAGGATTATTTTCATCTCAGCTTAAATTGCCACGATAAACATGTGTACGTTCGATATTTCTTATTAGGTTGGAAAGAAAGTCATGTTTCATGATCACTTTGAATGAACTTCGGATCTTTTCTGTTAATTCACACCAAAATAATGTAAGTTACTTATCACAAATATTAATTCACCCTAAGAAATTATAAATTTTAAATCAAAATTTGTTTAGCTTCCATTGCAAAAACTCCAACCTTCAGAATGAAAACTTACCAAAAATCAAGGAGTTATTTACATTTCGTAAGTCCGGGTGATATTCGAGGTAAAAAATTTTTACACTTTAAAAAAAATAAAAATCTGTTTTTGTCTTGTTTATCGAGGTGAGCGCTAATGGAGACCCTACACTTAAAAATTGCACACCTGAATCGCCTACATTTGGGGCGATCGCAAATGTCAACCCTACCGGAGTGCAATGGAAGGGTCTCACTGTACGAGAATTTTGTGTGAATTTTAGTAAATATAAATTCTTTTTATTTGGGGCTAAATTAATATTTTGGCTTTAAGAGAACAGATCCGGAACTTTTTCAATATTTTTGGTAAAACAACTTAATTTTTACGTTTTAATGCTCTTTTTTTTCTTTCTTAGCAGATTAATTAATTTCACAGTGGATATCGATTTTACACTTTTAAAATGATTTTAGATCAGGGACATGTCAGACACTGCAATATGAATTCAAAATGGACTCTTCTGTAACGGAAGTGGTAAGAAATATTCGATCTATTTATGGAAATGAGTTTTAAGTATCCGAAAATACAAACTATAATTTGGTTAGTTTCAAGTGATAAAATTTACTCTCGAAGATCCCCCCACCCAATATTGAGATTTTGCAAACCACACTTGAGGAAAATCCTAATCAAACTACACGAGAATTAATAAAAGTGTCCAATGCCAGTAACACTTCGGTCATAAAACAGTTACATGAACTCGGAAAAATGTTGTTTAATAGGTCTCTTGCCATCTCACTGTTTTTCGACTTAATCAGAGAGTTGCAATCTTCTCGTCATTGAAGAGTAGACATGCTACAATTCTGGGTAGACTCATCACCACTGATGAAAATTAGGTTCTCAATAATCATATTTAAAAAAAAAAAAAAACGACAATGGTTAGCACATAGTGGAAAAATTTTTTACGTCACCACGTCGTTACTATATATATATATATATATATATATATATATATATATATATATATGTAATATATATTGTAATGGAACAGGTGGGGGTCGTTTTAACCATTATCAAAAACATGGAAAAAATACTGAAGATGGCATTTAAACATGAAAACCGATTGACGCCATCCAACATTTTTTTTTCATACCTATGTCCATACTGCTCATATTTCACATACCTTTTCTTTTACATTGGGTACTTTCTCCCAGATATAGTAAACCATAAAATATATATTCTATCTTATATATATATATATATATATATATATATATATATATTAGGAAAATCTATGAACAAGTGGAAAATATTTTTCGTGTATCGCCATTTTCTCACTGTTTTAATTTACTTTTATTTTATTAAAGGAATAAATGCGTCATACAAAATATGTTTCTGCCTTTGTCATAGATTTTCTGAAATTGTTCTTGATATATAAAAATTTATACATCTTTTTTACACAAACATACACGCAGATATATATACACATATATATATATATATATATACACGTGTGTGTGTGTGTGTGTGTGTGTGTGTGTGTGTGTGTGTGTGTGTGTGTGTGTGTGTGTGTGTGTGTGTGTGTGTGTAATAACATGCAGGTTATGTCGGAAAACCCACTGAAAATATTTCAGTCCCACCTATCACATGAAAACGCTCGAGCAACCTGAACAGAATGTACAAAACAATTTAGCCTTCCACAAGTTACTCCGTCTCCAAGCCATGTTCTGTGTTTGATGGGATATGAAGGACGTCGTCTATCAAACCAAAACAAAACGCTTGATGCTGGGAAACATTGGCACCAGCCGAAGAAGTTGCGCAAAGATTTACAAAAAAAAAAACACTCATCATTGGTTAATTGCATAGGCTTATGACCGTGACGCTATAATGCTAAACCACATAATGCCCGAGTTACTCAGGAAAAGATTATAATTCTAAAAAAATTTCCTTATCATTCTTGCTCTCAAGACATTGTTCCGTCTGGCTATCTAGTCCTGAGTATGACGATAAACTACACCCAACTGCAAGAACTCTGGTCAGTAGATTGGAGGCTTGAGGAGCGTAAAAATCACCTCTTAATTCCTGTTGTTCCCAGGTTCACCCTGACCATGGTAGCAAATAGTGAATTCCCAACTAAAAACAAAACATTATAAAAGTATAAATTTACATTTTTATAGTAAGAACATCAGCAATAGATTTTTATATAAAAAAAGGTACTGATAACACCTACTGATAGTAAAATTACCAGCAATATATTTTATCTGTAGTTGAAGGCATACAAATGCGTTCAAAATAGTTTAGGCCTGCCGCTAAATAAAATCAACCAAACAATTAGCATAAAATCATGACATTAATCCATATAATATCCTATCATTTCTTATTCCAAAATATAACTACAACATAAAACACATATGACTGCCTCTGTCCACACAAACATGTATATGCACAAAAGCTGAGTATCATCTACCATGTATTCAACTGTGAAAGCAGAATAACATATATCGTATTTTTATTACACCAATGTACCCAAGAAAATTAAATTTCGGCATTAAATGACCCATAAACAGTTGATGTGCCGTTAAACAAACAAATCAATCTGACTATCGTTTTTTTTCAGATCATTACAACTTCTTTTAAATGATAAACAGTTTATTATTTGTGAAGAGGATAAACTGATATTGAGTTTTTCTCCGCATCGAAAACCGGATAAATTTATTCTCTAGAGATCAACAATTTGCCAAATAGATGCGATTATATTATCGGTGATGAGGAGAAATATTATCTTGATTAAAAATATATCAATTAAGACCAAAGAAACATTTGATTCTTTCCATCTTCAAATGCGACAGGATTTTCTTTCGAGCCTGACATATTCATAGTTTACACGTTTACATTGCTGAAAGTTCATGGGGAACTTTACAATGTCAACTGTGTGCTTCAAAAGTTTATGTAATGATACGATTATCTTGGCTCTTTTGGTACTTTTCATTTGCTGCTGGTCAGGTTCTTCTCGTAGAGCATAAACTGATATTTCGTTTGAAACAAAGAAATATGTTAAATTGCTTTGGAATATCAATCTTCCTATATGACAGTGAATGACTAACAATTTCTTGATAGATCAAAGAAGACTTGAGGCAATGAGATGAGGTTCCAAAAGAGGATGCTAAGAATGCCATGAACGGGGTATGTAAACAATGAGGAAGTTTTAAGGGAAATAGTGAAAAAAAGGACATTTATAGTTAGGATTAGGAGTCAATTAAAATCTCTGGATACACATAATATTAAAAGAAAACCTGAAAATTTCAAATTTTGAATCTCACAGAACATATTAAATGCAAAAGGGACAGAGAAAAGTTGCGGCTAGTGAGATTCATTTTTTAATCAATCCACCCCAAGCAAGGCGATAATGCCACTAAGACACAAGGAGTTACTAGGATTAAAAGAGAATGAAAAGACTTTAAAAGGAACCAGATACCCAATCCTAAACAGGAAGCAAGGGATAAACCTCTACTCCTGTTCAAAAGACCAGAAAGGAGAGGGAACAAGAGGCTTGCGTCTGAAAGAATGACAGAAAATGGAGAAAATAAACATTGTTAAGTGTTTAAAAATATAGGAAGTGGTAGAGGGCCATGATCGCCCAAGTCCGGAAGAGACACGGCACATAAAAGAAGAAGCTGATCATCCAGTTCAGAACTATATTTTATGGGAGAAGCAAACATGTTGAAAAGCTTCAAACCAGTTTTAGGAAGTGTGGCTAGATATTGTTTCATTTCTTTCTACTTAACGAATTCTGACAGCTGCATCAGAGTCTAAAGATGTATATAACATCTGAAACAAAGGATATATCTGAGCAATACTGATAATGGTTTTTCCTCCAATACAAGGCCCAAGAGCCACTCAAGGTAGAGTGTTACTGCGTGGAGTTGTATCAGCGTAAGAAATGACAAACTTTGGAAGTAGACTTTAGAACGGACCGGAAACCCAATCCTAAACAGGAAACAAGTGATAAACCTCTACTCCTCTTCAAGAGACCGGAAAGGTGTGTGAACCAAACGATAGGCAAACCTATCAACTCTAATTTTATATAATAATAATAATAATAATAATAATAAGAATAAGAAGAAGAAGAAGAAGAGTATGATGATATTATATATAAACTTTAAATGTATACATGAAATAAGCTTTGAAGTATAAGTTTGCAAAAGAACAAAAATACGTCTGTTAGATTCTAATATATGTCACTAATATTAATTATATAATAGAGTAATAGAGAGTCTTTAGAAGTATATAATAAGCTGGTCTGGAAAAGGTCTGGAAATGGTCTGGAAAAATCAAAAATTTCTCCTGACCGAACAGTTATTCTCAAATGAAATTTATAAAAGTTTTTCTTTCAAAACAGTTCATTTTTTTCAAGAAAATAGGTCTCACAAATCCACTGTTATCACTCTTCTAGATGGGAGTTTCCATCCTAACATTATGTTTAGAATAGTATAAAAAGTCAATATATTGTTTATGCCATTATTTTCGCTCCAAGTTACATGTACTATCCATTTTTGTTGTTACTGCTGTTGAAAGTTTTCAAGTGATGTGGTTTTCGTTATTTGGTAAAGTTTTTTGTGATTCTGTAGTGCCAGTCTATAAAATATGATGACGGACTGTTTTTTTTAAGACCAAGAGGATTCATCAGCTTCAAGCCATTTTCAAACTTTGATCTGCGAAAACAGTTGTATATAGCCGACTGTTTGGACATTTGTGAGAGAGTTGAACGCCATGATTGACATCCATTTAAGAGTCGAGATCTGACGATACTAAGACAACAAAAGTAAAACACTTACTAAGGATTAAGCAGTTGGTGCATTGTAAGACAGATTTGTTAACTCAAGAACAGACTCTCGTACGTATCAATTTCTCTTAACTTAGTCTGAACCATTTAGTGAGAACCGATCTACTATAGTTACTTATTAAACCAATTTCTACGACAGACACCGGTAAATATTTGTTACTCTTAGCCTCGTCTGGTACAAGGTCATACTAATTTAGTGAGTCACGATCTGATTGGTTGCGACTTTTTAAACATACATCTACGACATGTTATAATAATGGGTTATTTACTAGGGATCGATCTAACACTTAGTTGCAAGTTAAACATATATCTACGACGGACGTCCATATATATTTGTTACTTTTTGCCTAGTCTGGTACAAGACTATAATAATGGGTAATTTAGTAGGAATCGATGTAACGCTTAGTTGCTAGTTAAACATACATCTACGACATAATTTCAAAGATAATTGTTACTCTTTGGCTGGTGTGGCACAAGGCTATATTAATGGGTCATTTGGGGGTCGATTTCTTAGTTGCTAGTTAAATATACGTCTACGACAGGCGCCCTTAGATATTTCTTGAATATTAATAAATAATCATTATACAATAAATACCCACCAAATACACTTCTATCTGTCACGGATATTCGTAAAACCTGTAAAAGAATATAAGATCCAAATACTTGCAGACTATTTAACCATTCTCTCACATTCGTTATAAATATCATACTATTATAATAGAGTAAAATACTACATTTTTAATACAAAAATTACGTTAACATTTAAAAGAATTAAGCACACACACACACACACACACACACGCACACACACACACACACAAACGTCACGTGTTGTACACATGACGCAGCCACAACCAATGAAAACATAGCAATATAGAATTTAAAAATTGATAAATGCATGCATACATGATGGCGGTCGACTCGTTAAATGATTATGACCATCACTGACAGGTTTGATACATTATTGAGTTCTCGTGAGAGCGATAGCGGCTCTTGAAACTAACAAGTAACTTGCAATGCTTATTATAGACGTGGAAAACTAAGTTGTTTTGTACAGGTCCTGGCCTGTTTTGTAAATTCTGTTCATGTTGCTCGAGAGTTTTCATGAGAGAGGTGAGACCGGTGTGTTTATGCAGATTTTCCGACACACTCTGCATGTTATTATACACACACACACACACACACACACACACACACACATATATATATATATATATATATATATATATATATATATATAGTAACGACTTAAAATAAATAAACAGATGACGTCTAAAAACAATGAAAAAGCAACATAAAAAACATCATCCAATATTTCCAAAATTTCTGATGAAGTTAAATAAATGCAAAATATGTTCAATTTATAAATATTTTCCTATTTTGTAGTATAAACTATTGCTTTATAACAGGCAACTGAAATTATTTGCTACTGTCAAACTAGTGTGGCACAAGGCCGCAAATATAAAGCATCAAGTGAGAATTGAACAGGCTTCGGTTTGTGTCAAGCTTGTCTGCTCTCTCTCGCTCTCTTCCCACTCTCCCCTCTCTATCTCTCTCTGTTCCCTCTCTCTCTCTGTCCCCCCCTCTCTCTCTCTCTGTTCCCCTCTCTCTCTCTCTCTCTCTCTCTCTCTCTCTCTCTCTCTCTCTCTCGCTTTATAGAAGTAATTAAGTGTGAATAGTTGCTTTACATCCAATGTTAAAAAGGAATAAAAGAAGTCATCAGATTCGTTTTTGATGAAAGGATTGATGAAATGTAGCTACGAGGTGTGAGATTTGTTTTTGTTTAGGCAGGATTATCAGATTGGACAGCTGATGAAGCGAACAACAGACGCAGCCAATCAAGACACAGACATGGTGGGTCTGAACATCACCCGGCAAAATCCTCTTCAAAGTACACAGATTCAAAGAACAACGTGATAATGTAACTAATTCCTGGCGGCCGACAAAAGGCCAACGTTTTATGCCTGTATGAATTCTGGGCTTATCTTCTGCTTGGAAGAAAATCCCACGAACAACATTCCTCATCCATCGTTATACATAGTATTCTTTAAAAAAAAAAAAAAAAAAAAAAAAAAAGATGTCTGCCCTTTCCTCATTCTTCCTGTTTCTTTTTCCTAACACCATTACTCATCTACAATACTAGATGCAAATCGATTAAGGAAAAAAAATGTAAGCAATTGTCTGAAATTCATAAACTTTATCTAATTCTACTGCTGGCGTTGCTGGTTTCAGAAAGTGCTTCGCTATCAACAAGCGTTAATATAAGGTTTTTCAGTTTGATTTACTAGGGTCAAGATACTGGGGGAAGATAACGCCTTGAATAAAACTGTTTATTAAATGGAATTGATAAACAGTTTTATTCATTGCTGATATTTCGTTTTTTTATGTGCTGTGACACTTCAGGGCGTAGGTGATCATGCCCCCCACCCCACATCTACCTGTCCCTTGTAGTTCTTAATAAGTTTTGTCTTTTTTGTTATTTCTCACAAACCCTGTTCTGCCATCCATTTACTCAAGCCCATCAAGTATAATACGCGTTGCTTTCCTCTGTCCCTCTTTCCAGCAATCTGTCCTGTGAGTATCAGATTTTCCAAACACATCTTCCTTATGTTATTACCCCCAACTGATTTGCCAGTTGTGAGAAATGGAGTCGGGATTTGAACTGATTATCTTTTATGTATTTTAGTTTGTTAGGTTTACTGTAATGTCTTAGTTGATTTCAACAAGGCATCGAGCTATTTGGATTTGTGCATAGCAAGATGTCTGCCTTTTGGTCTGTCTTTCCTTGTCTATTTCTCGTATGTTTCCTTTTTTTCTTTTCGTCAGTTTTTATTCTTTATTTTTATTGGTTCTAGACGTTTATTTTTATTTTCTTTTGTCATTTCAAGTGTTTTACCAATACTTTGATTTGTTTCATATAAAGAAAAGAATACTGGAAAAACTAAATAAAAACATAATTAAATTTTCCTTGTCTGTTATATTCAACGAAACATGTTTAAAAGAAAGTTTGCTACCCAAATATACATTAATATATATAAATTTTAAAAAATGACAAGAGAAAAACTATTCTTAGCCAGGTGTCTTCATTTTTTAGTAGTTTTTTGACATCGCTTATAAAATTTTATGTCTCTTTCGTGATCTTATTTTCGTTTATTTTTTTTTCTAGATATTGTTGTCGTCGCTGAGGTCTCAATTTCTATTGGTAGATGTGCTTTTTTGTATGATTATGAGAATAGTTTTTCCTCCTGTTTCTTTTTATTCACTTTGTCTTGTCTACAGAGACACGCTATCTGAGAATATTTACACATTAATATATATATATATATATATATATATATATATATATATATATATATATATATATATATATATAGATAGATAGATAGATATTGCACACATATACTCTTCAGGTTTCTACGGGAGATTCAAAAATTAAAACAGAAAAATGTACAATATATATATATATATATATATATATATATATATATATATATATATATATATACAAATTTTATATGTGCGCAAAAATGTAGGTACAAAAAATTCACTAGAAAAATGAGCATGCATGGTGAAAACATGCCCTACACTGATATATATATATATATATATATATATATATATATATATATATATATATATATATATATATGAGCTAAAGATCAAATGTAGATCAAATATGGATTGAAACCCGACAGGATGTTAAAAATAAAATAACAAATAGGAAACGTATATCAGTCTAACATGACATGTTTCACTTTTGAAAAAAGTTTTGTCAGAGATTGAGAGGAAACAGACAAAAGTCAGAAAACATTGATATTTACAATCATGTTTGGGCCAGTTCTCCTTGTTCAGATATTATATATATATATATATATATATATATATATATATATATATATATATATATATATATATTCGTATAATTCTAATTAAGATACTTAATTCCAAAAATTTTGCATTGTTTAATGAAAATAAATACTGAGCTCTCTTTATGAGTCAGTTTTAACTTTTATATTTAATATTTAAAATTGTATATTGTGTTAATAGGACTTGCTTGGATTATACCAACGGATTACGGATATATATATATATATATATATATATATATATATATATATATATATATATATATATATATATATATTAGAGAAAACAAAACCGTTGATGGAACCAACGAATAACTTGGCAAAACCTAAAATTCTTATCCAGATACAGTCTCTGATAAAACCAACAATACTGAAAAAAGGAAAAGAAAAAAGGCCTAAAGGAAAAACACGTACTACTAGTAAAGTGCTCAAAGACTAGATTGCTTAAAACGAGCACAAAACGCTTAGCAACGTTAAATTCTATGAAAGGATAGCCCTAGCCTTAACCCGAGTTTCACGCTCACTCATCTCTCCGACAACTTGAACGTTCAAAACGTTTGAAGACCGCGTGAACGTTAAACTCGTATATATATATATATATATATATTTATATATATATAGTGGTACTCGTTTGGAAAAACCTTAGATATTTCGGCTTGTAATTGAACAAACCAATGCCCAAGGAAAAATGAGGGATAAAAAGAAAGAACCTAAAGCATGAAATTGAGGCGAAAACAATCGTCCAGAATTCAAGCTCAGAGTCCAAAGAAAAAACCTCCAAAACGAGTAAAAATAACTACGTAAAGTGCTCAATATATTATAGAATTAACCTATAGAGCCAGGTAAGGTTAACTTGGGAGGCAGAAGAGGTTTATATTATATATATATATATATATATATATATATATATATATATATATATATATATATATATATGATATGACGGTCGATATTAGATGGTACTAAGGGTAAAATATTACCCGATTAAGATGCCATGCTTAAAACAACTTCACAACGTGGTGCATCCGCCCTCGCGTATATCCACTTTTTAGGAAACCACAGGCATCAACGACTGACTATAGCTTTCTCCTAAATACATTCGGGGTCTTTCAGGCTATTGATTCGTCAATTTCCGCCATTAGAGCCAAAATGCCGCGAAGCGATTACGAGGAAAATATAATTTTATTATCTTTCTATTTATCTTTTTAAAAAATATTTCCTATATACGTATATATGCATCTGTACGAACGAGAGACGATGGGAGTTTTAAATTAATTTTGTTTAACATGTATATAGCCAGACAAGTTGTGTTAAACTCAACCGACATTTTTTTTTATTATATTTTCCCAATTTCCGAGTGAAACGGGTTTGAGGTTTTGATTGTCTTATGAATATTTATAATAAAATATAATTTTATAATTAAAAAGACACGTGTTTTTTTTTTGTTTTTTTTTTTTTATTGCAAAAGCGATTGTCCTCACAGATATAAAATATATGTTATAAAAAGCATAATTAACTGTGCTAAAATGATTTCTTCTTCGGACCCATTATTTTATAAAGAATTAAACATAAAACAAACACTTATGAACATTAATTTCTAAAGCATGTTGTTGATGGAAAAAATAAAATTGGCCTTAAAGAAATTGAAGAAAAATGACACAAGCAATTATCTTGATTGAAGCAAACGTTAAGACGGCATTAAACAGATGCATCTTAATTATAAGCCAGATGAGAAAAAAACATTAAAAATATAATTCGCCAGCATATATACAACAGTTAATTGTCCTAACAAATACTTTAAATTTATCACTTAAAAAAAATTGAAAATATCAAATTTAAACAACAGTTAATGATTGTAAAAACGCTTGATTCCATTGGTGAAGTTGAAATAAAAAGAACTAAAACTTGTAATTCCAACGAATAAATTATTGTTAAAATCCTTGATCACTCGAGAAAGAACTGAAACAGTGACTAAACAACATTGCATACGTTATAAATTCAAATTAACAAAACAATTCGATCGAATTGAGTTGGCGAGACATGTGTAAGATGAAAGTGTGAGAATTGCTTAAAGAAAGAAAGAAATTTCATTTCCAAACCAGAGTAGTTTTCTAGTTTTTTTCGTATTTTTCTGTTGAAGTATGGAAGTCCATGCAGGGTGAAAATGTACTTCATCAATTCTATTACAGACATTTTTGGAACTTGCTTTTATCATTTGTTCAGCTACCCGTCTTTGGTTGAATTTGTATTGGTTGGTCAAAGTCTACTTCATGACCTTCTTTGATGGCGTGAAGTGCAATGGCTGATGACTTCTCTGTTTTTTGTTTTTTTTTTGTTTTTTTTTCTGTCGGTTTGTGAGATTCGGATATGTGCGCACTTGGTGTGATATAACTATTTTTTTGCTATTGTCGCCTCCTTAGATAACTTTTTAGTCAATAAGTATGTTTTTTGTCTTTATTTTTTGTGCATTCAGTATTGAAAAAAATGGTTATCCGGCCCGCGCTCATCATTCTCTCAGTTATCTGGCCCTGTGTGAAAAAAAAAGTATGGTGACCCCTGCTCTAAATTGTGGCTTCTATTCGCCATACAGTGTTGTAGACGTTTTCGCGAGTTTTTCAGCACCCGGAAGTGCTTTTTCTTTAAGCGCTGAACCTGAGATCCTGAAATGTTCAACTCACAACAGTATCGGTTTTCTATCTGGAACAACATAGTTCCGACGTAACATGAAGTGAGCAACAAAAGCTCTCTGTGTTGCAATTACATATTCACCAATCTTAAAACATGTTTCAATATCAAACGCACGGTGTGCACTGGTTCAAGCTTTGGTGGTAACTAATGGTATCTGAAGAAAAATGGTAAGACATTAGCTAGATGAAGACATCATTTCCATTTGTTCACTAACATCATACAAGAACAGTTTAAGATATGGGCGGTATTTCTGCCGCATGCTGTTGGATAAATAATGATTTAGATTACAATATATATACACGCATATAAGTCGATTTATAGATTAGATTACAATATATATACACGCATATAAGTCGATTTATAGATTAGATTACAATATATATACACGCATATAAGTCGATTTATAGATTAGATTACAATATATATACACGCATATAAGTCGACTTATAGATTAGATTACAATATATATACACGCATATAAGTCGATTTATAGATTAGATTACAATATATATATACACGCATATAAATCGACTTATAGATTAGATTACTATATATATACACGTATATATGTCGACTTATAGATTAGATTACAATATACATACACGCATATAAGTCAACTTATAGATTAGATTACAATATATATACACGCATATAAATCGACTTATAGATTAGATTACAATATATATATACACGCATATAAGTCGACTTATAGATTAAATTACAATATATATATACACGCATATAAGTCGACTTATATATTAGATTACAATATATTTACACGCATATAAGTCGACTTATAGATTAGATTACAATATATATACATGCATATAAGTCGACTTTAAGTATGGTGCGATCCCTGAATTTTTTTTCTATTAAAGCCTCCAGAAAGAGTTTACCTGTGTATAATGGAATCGGTCATCGAAAATGCGTGATTTTTAAACTCTTAAAAAAGAATTACATTTGTATAGTGCGAATGGCTGTTTCTTTGTTTTCGTAAAAAATGATCATAAAACTTGCACTCTGCTCGACTATACACAGTGTTATAAGATTGAATTAAAGTCCAATTTATTTAATTATATTATATTATCTATCTTTCGAATATTTTTCCAAGACTACCGAACATTTCGATATTTCTATTTGTTAACATCTGTACAACATTTCTGTATTTTTGTTTAAGGTTCGTTTGCCTAAAATTCAATCAGTCATGTGCCATACGTGATACACGCTTAGGCGATCATGTATCCTTCAATATATGATTGACGAGGCAGATTTCCATCGAGGTTGCCATTTCTTTCTGCGGTGGACCAGTTGCCATCAAACCCTATAGAACACGGTCTTTCCTGTTATTTAGCCATAGCTGTTGGGGTGGGGAAGAAGAGGATTCATAGCATTCCCAAGGTTATTAGCAGGTAAGTGAATGTAATGGATTCTACTGGGATTCGAACTCGGCTCTCTGATTCCTCAATCCGAGCCACTATCCATTACTTCACCGTGCCTCCATGCCTAACATTACCAACTCAAATTCGACTATTTTTCTATGGTCATTTACTTTCCATCATTTGTCGGGTTAATTTTTTTCTGCCCTTGAAAAAAATTGTCGGCCACTAAACCGGTCTCCCCATCAGGCATGCTTGTTAGAGGTGGGTAACTAAATTCAGTAGAATGAAAAATAACACCTGTCAAATGAGAAACAAACCATCTAGGTGAGTCGAGGCCATCTAGTACACACACGTATACATATATGAACGGTGTTTATCGCATATATATATATATATATATATATATATATATTATGAAATGGACAAAGACCGACAATTATTTTAAGACATTTTTATGTTTATACATTCTTTTTATAGATACAAATATTTAAGTAAATGTTCTGTTTATAATAAACAGTATTAATAACATTTACCAGCCTGAATGTCCGAGAAATTTTCATAGAAAATATTTGTTCTCCGACAGGAATCGAACCTATACGGAACCGTCATATAGCCTGATATATGTGTGACGTCATTTGTTTACATTTGTATACGCATTGAATAGATATGAATGTACGTGAGAGAATCATGGAAGATTGTAATTTAAAAACAGTAAAATCGACCTTGCTAACCGAACGTTCCTCTGTGGCCAAATCGGTAAAAGCACCTCAGGCTATATGACGGTTATGTATACGATCATTTTGTGCCACAAAATGATACAGACCTTCTCGATGTATGACAGCGTTAATAAAAGTAAATAAACTGAATCCAGTACATGTGCCTTGTATTACTGTATTACTTGTTCTTCTATTGTTCTCATTACTTTTTCGTAGTGAGTAACGACACTTTCGGACCACCCTGTACAGAACATTTTCTAGATAGCAAAATCGTTTACATAGTGTGGCTAGTCCACATTATTTTTTTTATTTGAGCCAATATATGTGTGTGTGTGTGTGTGTGTGTGTATGTTTGTGTAAAGAGAGAAAGAAAGAGAGAGAAAGAGCGAGGTTACTTGCCTTATTTGGACTAGTATCTTCATATTTGTTGTTTTGATACTTACCTTCAGACTAGGCTACCCAATCACCAAAACATTACCCCAAAATTTGAAATGAAATATTGTCATCATTTCAGGAGATATGTAAGTGAATAACCTCCTCCTAATGGCTTTGAAGAAAATATAGCGTTGTCCTTAGTTCATGAAGTATTCGGAATAGTATCATCAGAAAGTGCTGATAATTTTGTGTTAGATAGATAGATAGATAGATAGATAGATGATAGATAGATAGATAGATAGATAGATAGATAGATAGATAGATAGATAATGAACAGGCTATGAGGATATAAGCAAATATATAGATAAATAAACAGATAATGAACAGGCTACGCCGACATAGATAGATAGATAGATAGATAGATAGATAGATAGATAGATAGATCAAAACACAGAAAAAGGAGTGACTACATTTCTCTCATAACTCAAAATTCTCCCATTTTTTCTTTTCGTCCTGCCTTAGTCGACCAAAAGGAAAACAATTCAACGTGGGCTGATTATGAGCAGAGAGACTCGGGAACGTACTGCACGCGGGAACAGAAGGGAGCGGGTTGACACAAACATATTACAAAATGGCTTATTGGAAACAGTAAGAAAAAGAAAAAAACATGAGACACGAACTTCCCATAAAGACTCTCGGGTAGCACATTATTCGACAGAGGCTATATGAATGCAGTTGACACTTTCCAGCCACACTAGTGATAGCCAATTTATATTGCAACACGGCAATCAGTTCAATAAGACTTTTTTTTTATCGTTTTCAATGCTTTCAAAATTGGTGAAAATTTCTCGTGTTCCTCTGCAATGGCAATAAAGTGACACCCTGGAAGGGTTTTTTTTGGGGGGGCGGTTGGGGTGCTTGTTTTTCGTTTGTTTTTTGTTTTTACACCTTTGAATTGGTTGCAAACGTGAGTGTTACAGTGCCACGACATTCAAAAATCGGTGCCTCGTGTGGCGAAACCAGACAGAGACAGACGTTAAAACAGGCCTTATTCTACGACCTTTCAAAGAGGTCAAATGGCCCCGTGCAGATTATGAGAAAATTGCAGCTGACAAAACTGAATAGATTATTTTTAACTGCAATAAATTTAAAACAGTTGGTGTTTCTGAGCCATTTTGGTAATGTAAATACCTATTTTTTTTTTGTATCTATCAATAGGTAATACTGTCTATAATTTTGAGAAAAAGTTCTTATCATTCTAAGAGTTGTTCGGACTTCCGAAATCATTCTTTTTGTTGCTTTAGTTTTTACCACAAAAACTCATATGATTGTGCACTTCCGTGGTGTAGTGGTTAGCAAGCTTGTCTCGCTAGATCAATTACAACTGCGTCGCTAGTTCGATCCTCGCTGGGTTCTCCCTACTTCCGGGTCTTATGCCGTGTCTAAATCACTTAGTAAACCACTTGGCTAGGATGTGGTGTAATGGTTAGCATGCTTGTCTCAATAGATCAATTATGACTGATTAGTGAGTTCGACCTTCACTGGGTTCTCTCAACTTCCGGCTTTGTGAAATCTAACCAATGTTAGTAAATCACTTGGGTACGACGTGATGTAATGGTTAACAAGCTTGTATCCCTAGATCAATTCCAACTGAGTAGTGAGTTCGATCTTCTCTCTACTTCCGGTCTTGTGCCACATCTAAACTATACTTAGAAAATCACCAAAGATTTGTATGATTCACTATAGAAATTCTTCAGATGTACAAATCCTCTATAAGATGCATTGCAAGAAGCTCTTCGGATGAATGAATTCATTCTCGTCGGCAAAGGGTTACAATTCTTTTTCTATGTCCCTTCAGGTGATCATTGTTCAAGATCATGGTTCTCCTGTGTTTTTGTAGCACTTAATAAATTTTGTCTTTTTGTCATCTCTCCTAAACCCTGTCCTCCTATCCATTTACTCAAGCTCGCTAGGAAGGTGATGGCTTATATTCCTCTATACAAATCATCCTTGTCAGAGCGATGAACGTTGCTTGGTTCATCGTCTAGAAGGATTAGCGAAGTGGTGTGTCAATGCCGCGTCTCAGACCAAATCGGGTCAGGGTTGGGGCAGAAAAATGAAATATGTTGTCCTTCATACTCTCAAAAACACGAGTCAGTGGTTGGAGAAGGATTCATCCTGTTCCCTATATGAAATATCTGCCACACTAAGGCACGTCCTAACCGGAATACAAAGCCTCTGTTAGAGACGATACACTTTGCAACACAACCAAATTCTAAGGTCTACAACCCTGATGATTATGAGGTTTATCAGTGCTCTAAAGCAGAAGACAGCATACATCAACCAATTTCTTTTTTTTCTTTCATCAGACACTAGGTATGGACTCCTGTAAACAGCTCGGGATTGGTAGTGTATGTGAAAAAACTTTTGGAAGTACCACAAGAGATAATAAGTACTAACTTGAAGTAGGGTATACTTATTGGAATAAGCAGTGCCTTGTGAGCGCTCGATAAATGATGTCTATGAGATGAAGAAACTCCGATATACAGAACTTGGTGCAAAGATGGAGAAATGAGGCTGGGAAATGAAGATTTTTCCGGTGGAGATTGGATGTTGGGCCTTTGTTGCTACATCAATCATAATGTCTCCAAAAGGTATGGGGACCACTGGTCAGACCCTTCGTCAGACAATCGAGGAAATCTCAAGGGTGACAACGTCTACTAGATGTTGGCTCTGACTGAAGGGATGTGAGCTTAAATTCACCTGTAAATAAATAAATAATTGTCTTTGTTTTTTATGTAATTATTGATAATAATAATAATAATAATAATTATTATTATTATTATTATTATTATTATCATTATTATCATTATTATTATTATTTTCAAAACTGCTGTGAAAAATGTCATGATGCCATTTCTGACCTTAGGTCTCTGGTGTAGACCCGGAAAGAAATGAGTATACACCAGAAACCAAAGGAAATAAAAAAAAACAATAATAATAATAATAATAATAATAATAATAATAATAATAATAATGACGATGATAGTAATGATATAACGATGATGGTGAAAGTAATAATGATAGTAACAATAGTAATAATAAGAGATAAGTAAAAGTTAAATATGTAAATTAAAAATAGGTGTAAATGAATAGTCCCCCCCCCTTATTCACTTGCTGTCACTGTCAGCCTAGTGCAGGGTTTCTCAACCTTTTTTTTTTTAAATCAGGACGCACTTGTAGAATAAGGAAAAGTCTTAGACGCACTTTGAATTTCAATAAGGAAAAACTAGTCATGAAATTTGAAAATAGGAAAATAATGACTTGTCTGTCTTGATAAAGTTCAAAAGCGTCTAGGCAGCCCTGTGGGTGATGAAATATCTTCCAACCTACAACTCCTTTCCTGCAAATGAAACGTTGCACGTCTCTCGTTACTCTATTGCTATTTCCATATCATGTGTTCTGACGAGCTACATTACTCGGTCCCACAAGCCCTGACTTTTACAACTGGGAATCACCATGCTACGTACACAAGGGTGAATCATCTTCATTTCCTTTGTATTCCATTAGTAAAAAGAAAGTCCCACGCTAATAGCTTCTTGCCAAGGACTGCGGCTTTGTAGAACCGACTCCCAGCAGGATTTTCTTTCTAATCCCTACAATCTTGACCTTTTCAAGTCTAGGGGTAGCAGTGAATGAGAACAGGAATTTGACATCTTACCTTTTCTTACGCTCATACACATGTTCGTCCTCCGGGTGTGGAGATGACTTTGACTTCGAATCACTAGGGTGTGGAGATGACTAATCTTATGGTGGAACACACCTATTCCCACCTATAATAAATAGGAGTAGTAATAGAAACGGGAGTCAGTCGATGTCGGACGATCGGCTGAACGGTTGAACTCTCTGCCTTCGGGCGGCGAGGATTCCGAACGAGACTACGCCGAAGGGCGGAGTCTCGTTCGGGGAGGTAAACCGACCCTGAACCCGTTTATACGGGTTCAATGGGCATATTATTGGCCGAGCCCACGGGCTCGGAGATCCCACGTTAAACCGGCCTTGTGCCACATGATGCCCTCGTGGGGGTGACTAAATATCGTCGATGTCGGACGACCGGCTGAACGGTTGAACTTTCTGCTTTTGGGCGGGGAGGAACCCGAACGAGGCTACGCCGAAGGGCGGAGTCTCTTTCGGGGAGGTAAACCGACCCTGAACCCGTTTATACGGGTTCAAAGGGCATATTTTTGGCCTAGCCCACGGGCTCGGAGATCCCACGTTAAACCGGCCTTGTGCCACATGATACCCTCGTGGGGGGGGTGACTAAATACTAGTCGATGTCAGACGACAGATTGTCGAGTACGAAAGTATCAGCGACCACAACTAGATTACTCTGCGTCATACCCATTATATCAAGTTCCTAACGTTTTGTACGTCGAACCTATTTTAGGACCGACTTAGTACAAATACAAGCCTCCACTGCGAAATAACTCCACAACAACTAATGAGTCCGACCTTTGCCCTGAAAGTTTGTTGTAGTTATGACATAAGATGGTGGGAGGTGGAACCCTCTCGATCTTTCCTTTTCTGACACCTGTTCTTTGTCCCTGATTCTTTTCTCTTCAAATTCAGACATCCTGGAATTTACAAGTGAAAACCATATGGCACGGTCCACAGCAAACTCTTCTCAGGTGAAATGAGGAATGCCAAAATGCTTGAGAGGCTCGTTCACCGTGTCTTTGTAATGTTTCTTTGGTCTAACGAGTGAGCTCTCGCCTATGGATAGCTCGCCATAGAGCTATCTCTTTAAGAGGCAACAATCGTCCATGTGGCGGACATGGCCAACATACCGGAGCTGATAGCGCAGTAGAATGGCACAGATGCTGTCCATCCCAGAAAGAGCTCATACAACACCACACAGTAATCATCTACCTTGAGAGACTCATGGGTATTGTATTTGGGGAACATTAGTATAAAACTATCAAATTGTTGATGAAAACTCTGTGTGGACATCACATCTTAATGTTTTCTTGTTTTTGTTTTTTGTTGTTGTTGATTAGCTTAGTTTTTTTTTTTTTTTTTTTGTATATTTAAATAGATGCTACTTCAACCAAGAAATTAAATTGCCTCAAAAGCAGAAAGGTAAAATAAACGAAAAAATGTGAAAAAATGAGAAATAATGGACGTACTTCGGTGTATGTAAATTCATTGATTTATTTAGTTACCGTTCTGACTCAAACATTGGAACTTCCAAGGCAATTTCAACGGTGCTTTTATCCATTAAGCTATAACAATTTTCAGTGCTTTAAATATCATGTCTGTTCTTTCCTAATTAAGATTTCCATATGATGTTAATATCTATGCTCGGATTACTGAGTGAGTTATCTAAGCTTAGCATACTCGCACTTCCTTTAGTTTTATTTCTTCACGGTATTATTCTATATTATGCAGGTTTCGTTCCAAAGAGATCTATTCGCTAACTTTTCATCCATACATGATCAGCCATACATGATTTCAAAGTACCTCGCAAGATCACAGCTTAGTGATGTTCGTCAAGTTTTATTTTAGAGCGATTTCAAACATTCCTGCTTTTTATCATTTCGCCACTAAGATGCAAGAATTTACTGAGTGTTAGAGAATATGAGAAAAAACACTATTAAAGAAAAAGAAGGATAAAAGAACATGAAAAAGACAGAAGATGATTGACATTGCATTTAGATTTTTGAAGATAAAAGTTGTCCGGGAAACAAGAAACCGCAAGAGAGTTCCACAACGAGAAGTGCGATAGAAGAAACTGTTAGCCTAGAATTTAGCATAGAATTTACGAATGTTATCGAATTGAAAGGAAATCTTGTGTTTATACATAGGCAAATTTTCCGATGGTGTGACGATTATCGGTGAGGAAAATGCAGCCGTCATGCCGTGTCAAAAATAAATCTGATCACTTCTGTTCACTAATGGCATTGGAAAAGGCATTAATCTATTTTCCTCCAGTTATAGGTTAAATAGCAGAACAGTTCTGCTTGCAGGCTTCTATAAACAGTCATAGTTAGAAATGAAGTTAATTCTTTTAGGGAGTTGCGCGCTGGGTTTTGTGATATATAGATCGATAGAGAAATGATAACAGAGTCGAAGTTATGGCCGACTTAAATGAAGATGTTGTCCCTTAGAGTGTCGTCACAGGAGTAGCAGAAGATATCCTGAGTGTCACCTACGTACCCCATCCACCCATCGTGCAAGGGAATCCCTGAATAAGCCCCTATATTTATTAGGAACAGGATTTGCCTTTTCATTTTTCGCTGTGGCGGTATTTTCATATTTCGTTTCCTTGTGAACGTACAATGGGATTTTCCCAGCTTTTTTGTGCAGACGAGAATCATGACGCAGCGCAAGTGATTTGGTGGGTGATTCAGTCAGAGAGAGAGAGACAGACAGACAGAGACAGGGCGTTATCGCTTTACAATGTATGTACAGAGTGACTAGAAAAAATTGGTATAAATTAAAGTGTGAATATCTTAGTAACTACATGTCCCAGACAAACGAAATTAAACAGGCTTCATGTTGAACAATGAGAGATTGATTTATCAACATTCGAACAAGTTATTCAAAAGGATGTAGATTTTATAATCGATTCGCAGACTTATCTCAATTAGAATCTACCAGGAAGATAGTTCGAGCGAGCCAGTGATAATGACAATGTGCTGTTAAAATGGCCACCACGTTCACTTCACTTGACACCTTGTGATTTTTTTCTATGGAGATATATGAAGAAATAGGTCTATATCCCACCTCTTACTACAAGACTAGAAGCAAAGAATCGCTGGTGGTGGCTGGGGAATGTCTCGCAAGGATGGGATAGGTAGGTATAACTCGATATCTTCTATTCTCAGATACTCACATTTTAAATTATGTACATTTTTGTCTGAGTATGTTTGCGTGCGCGCGCGTTTGTGTACGTGTGTGTGTGTGTGTGTGTACATGCGTTAGTCATTAAGATGATTCTCGGTGCAATTTTAGAGATTGCTTGCGAAATCTCGCTAACTCTTGAATCCATCATTAAGTTAGCTGCTAATAAAGACGGTTCATTGTATCGTGCGAGACAGTTTTTCTCTCCGGAATCTATCTTGCATATCTATAAGTCTACTATTCGTCCATGCTTAGAATATTGCTGCTATATATGGTGTGGTGCTCTGCTATTTACTTGGAGCTCCTTGATAGTAGCCAAAGAAAAATCAGCAATATTATTGGTTCTGATGTAGCTCGGCTTCAGCCACTTTCAGCCAATACCTCTCTATGTATTTTTTATAAATACTTTCATGATAATTGTTCGGATGAGCTCCTCGCTACGGTATCTAGATTTTGTTATTTAAGCGCAGTACTATACTATTGACGAGATCTCATTAATTTATAGCTGAGCTGGCTACATGTAACCGTAAGTTATATGTTAAAAGGTTTTTTCTCGCAATTCTCGCTTGTGGAACTCCCTTCTGGTTCCATATTTTCCAGTCAGTTTTAATCTGCAAACATTTAAATGCAATGTCAATCACTATCTACTGTCCTCCTGACTGCTCTTTCTACTCATTATTAATGTTTCTGTTCATAATTCCTCCATACCTTGTAACCCCTTGCGTGTTAGTGACTCTACTGCTTTGTTGAGGGTGATACCGATTTTTAAAAAAATACTCAATCTTCAGATATTTATTCATCAAAAAACACCTTTCTACAATTTAACTGTACCTCTAAAATGTTTTCTAAGGTGTTTTTTATACACGAAACTGCCTGATAAACAAATATGTGAGTGTTGAATTAGCCAGATTTCGCAAGTAAAGACAAAAGGTCATTTCATGAATGCTCCCCATATAGAAGAAATCTGCAGAGACAAAAGCCCTGACGCACTCGGCACATTAGCCTTAGAAAGGAAATGTTTATGTAATTAGAGTAATTAACAAATGACAATAGCCAAAGACGCCGCTCGGACGGAAAATATAGAACATTCCCTCTTTTATCATAATCCGGTTGGCGTGTTTCATAACATGACAATTGGGTTGAATTTGGCTTCAAAACAATGGCAAGAAAAAATGAATGTTTAATAATAGACTGTGTGTAAAATTTTGGAAATGCGATAAAATCGTTATATATTAACGTTATTTTTGTCCTTTCACACAAGAAGAATGAGTGACAGTCATTCTCTTTACAAGCCCAACGTATTTCGCAGTATCTTCACTGCAATCTAAACAGGCTCGATTCTTTGTCAGTATTTACGACATACATTTGTGTATTCACACCAGATGTGTTATTACAGGAGATCGAGTAGCACTATTCTTTTCTTATCTCCGCCATCTTTCTCGGCATCCTCGCATTCACCAGCATTGCCAATGTCTGAACAGTTCCAATTCTATGCCAAATTTCTGTTTCAAAAAAATATCAAATAATTAAAATTATCAATGGACGTTGAGTGAAAGAAACTCTCTTTAAATTTCCAGTACATTGCTTAGTATTCTCAAATACTCGGCATTGCTGTCGTCTAATGAGTCTCAGTTCCTTCAATTTCTAAATCAACTATTTCGACTTTAAAGATTTCGTGTGTCTCCAAATGTGTCAACCATACAGCTATGATTCTTACCTCCATATCCTAAAGAATCTTTAGCTCCCGCTCAGTGTCATTTCGTTTTTTTCTTCTCCTCCATTCTTTCATTCTTGTTAGTATTTTTATTAATGTTACTCATTAATGAATTCAGTAAATATACAAAGACAGAAAAAAGTAGCTGCTCCATATGGGAAAATATTTTTTGAACGGACTTATTCAACCTATATACAGTGAAGGGATTCTGAGAGAATTAGAAGTCCTACAAAGATACATTATCAATGGCCACAATCTTAACATAAGAAACACAGAAAGGAAACTACAAGAACACCTACAGAAAGTAGTAAAGGAAAGCAGGAAGAAAGAACTAAACATCATTTGCAAGAAGACAGAATGCATAGTTGACAGCAAAAGGAACGACCCGAGATGCAAATTACAAATTGAAGAGACTGTTGTGGTAGGATCCACCTAATTTGCATAGTGGAGTACCGACCATATAAATATGGTTGGTACCGGAAAGAGAGGGAAGAATCAAGAGATTCAACCAGAGACTCTGCCCGACTGCGACTCAGTCAACACATTCTCCAGGAACGGTCTTACCAGGAATATACAAAAGACTATATGTAAATATTGTGTACACTTTCTAGTTTCAATACATTTTGTTCTAAGTACATTTTGTGTTGCATTATTATTTCATGCATTAGTCAAGTTTCAACAGAGACCAAAATCTAACAAGTACAAAAAATTTAAATATCTTGAAGAGGATAGAAATTGCGACATCGTTCTCAATTGGGATAACAAAAAAGATGCCTTCCAAAAAGCAAGAAATAGAAAAACATCGTTAGAAAACAAAGAAAAGAGTACTTAACTGCTATATCGCAATAAATGTTATGCAGATGAAAAAGAGACTTCAAGTAACAGTAATGCGGTTCTACAGAAGGATTCTGAGAATGCCATGTGCTGAACGTGTGAGCAATGCCGAAGTTTTAGAGAAATTTTTTGGACACTTAAGAACATCATGAAGAGACAATTGAATCTTCAAGGGCACATAATGGGGAAAGAGTCTTAAAAAGTTACTCACAAGTCATATTAAAAGCAAGAGGAACAGAGGAAATCGGCGCATAACCTACCTTGTGGAAATGGTTAGTTATAGGAGATAATGCAAAATACAAAATTTACTAAGAGCTATTTTTTGTGGAGAGCTTTCATCATCCACATTCAGAAGAGTGACGAAATGGCACAAAAAAAGAAGAAAATTGTGTAAATGGTTGGCAGAAAAAGGTTTAGGAGAGATAGCAAAAAGACAAAATTTACGAAGAGCTACCAAGGATAGGAAATAGTGGAAGAGCGATGATCGCCCACATCCTAAAGTGAGATAACACAAAAAGAAGTAACTTTAATTTCACTAGAGATCAAGTGACAGCAAGTTCTTTCAAAACTAAAGTATGTTTTTGTTTTTAATAATGTTGTTGTTTGAATGATTTCGCTTCTCATTCGTATTCGCCTTTCCAATCCCTCTACAAACATTTTTCTCGTCTATTCCAAGTTCTCCAGTAATAATGGATATATTTTCTCAATCCTGAACTTCTTTAATTCTCTGTCAATTTTAACCTTTTTTTACCAGCTTTTCACAATCTAAATTTCTATTTGTTTACAATAACGAAATATGTTCTCCTGGTCCACACTGAATTATCCGTTGCAATGTCCAATTTTATTTTATTTATTTTTTTTACTTTTTACTTATGTTCATTCTATAAAAGGCCCAAAAGTTCCTGAAGGCGCTTGATTTTTGAACGGTAAGGCGCGAGTTCATGCGGATATCCGAGAGAAATAACGGTTAACCCTAGACTTGAAGAAGTTAAGATTGTAGTGGTCGGGAAAGCATCCTCCTGGGAGTCGGTTCCAAGAAGCAACATTTCTCGGGGGGAAAAAAAGCTATCCGCGTGGATCTTTCTCCTTACTAAAGAAATACAAAGGGAATGGGAGTGATTCGCCTCAATGTACGCGGGGTGGTAGGTCGTAGCTGAGAGGGTTAGAGTTAGGGGTGCTAAGGAATGCAGCTCGTCTGAAGATTTTCCATGGAAATAGCAGTAGAAATGTGAGAGACTTGCAACATTTCGTCTGTGGGAAAGGGATCGTAAAGGGGAAAACATTTCATCACCTACAAGGCCATGTACACGGTTTTGGCCTCTATCAAAACTGGATACTAGAAACTGTGTAATGCCAGCCCAGATAGAGCAGGAGTATTCCATTCTCGGCCTGATCTGGCTCTTGTCTAGGTTAAGCATATCAGGAGGAATCTGGTATTTACTAGAACGCTACAGGGAACAGGTATTTTCCCAGCATCTTTAGCTATGGATATATATGAGTTCCACTTGATGCCCGAGGAGAGTTTAAGTCGCAATAGGCATTCAGTTACTCCGAGAACCCTTTGTTTTTGTTTTGTTTGTGTTTATTTTTTCTGTTTATTGTTTTTTTGGTTCTGGGTTACTGCGATAAAGAAGTTCGCTTTTCTTTCCGAGAAACAATCTTTTGCTCAAATATTTTTAGATTGTTTCATTTTCCCCAACTTTGATCATATCTTCGGAATTCTCCACAGATTTGTCTATCTTGTTAATTATCAATTTCATCTTAGTATTTTCTTAGTAGAAACAAACTTTGTTGGGATTATGACCATCATCATGACAGATAAATAGATATACATGAACAGACTACGTGGACATAAGCAGATAGATAGATAGATAGATAGATAGATAGATAGATACGAACAGAATCAGATGTAGAGATATAAGCAGAATGAGATAGATAGATAGATAGATAGATAGATAGATAGATAGATAGATAGTGATTGAGTGAGTGAATGAGTGAGTGAGTGAGTGTAACGGATATCGATGCCGAAAGAGAAATCAGTGAGTCGAGTTCAAATCCCTGCCTAGTCTGTTGAGTTCACTTTAGAGCAAATGACCTTGAGGAAAGCCTGAATCCATCCCTACAATAGATTTATACCTTTCGCGTAAGTGAATGCATCTAACCCGGATGGAATTCGAACACGGCTATCCGATTTCTCAATCCGAGCCACTAGATAGATAGATAGATAGATAGATAGATAGATAATGGCTGCGACTCGATTTCGAGTAATGTGGCTTTTTACTTCTGTTAGAGTCTTACATACTATTGCATAAATGTGGCAACGATTGGCGTCTTTTGAAATCGTTGACGTATAGTGATTTTTTAAGCGTAGCTTAGATGTGGCACACGGCCGAGAGTGTGGAGCACCCAGTGTGGATCGAACTCACTATTCAGTCGTAACAGTTTTAGCGAGACAAGCTTGTTAACCATTACATCACGCCGAGGTGTCCAAATACGACTAACGTATAATAAATGACTTCTGTGTGTGTTTGTGTGTGTATGACGTCTTTTATGATTTTTGAGCCCTACTCTAATTAGACGCGACCACATTCATTACATGTTAAATCAAATTATAACTTTTTCAGAGAACTTAATATCAAGATCCTCTTGAGTTTTTCATACACAACACGATTCTGATTGATACCATTGTGCACTACTGTCCTCGGCCACACACACACACACACATAATCACCCCACACACACACACACACACACACACACACACACATATATATATATATATATATATATATATAATAGATAGGTTAGTTAATAAAACAAGGACAAACGAAAAGGAACCAATATAATCAGTACGATAAATATTTATTAAATATTAATTATTAACCATATGACAGAAATGAAGCACACACACACACACACACACACACATATATATATATATATATATATATATATATATATATATATATATATATATATATATATATATATATAATGCCCTGGACTTAAGTATTCATGACTTCACCACTACCTTTTCTTTATGATCTCTGAATTGACAGATTGATTCTTGGGGAAGGAGACGAGTAGTATCGCGTTGCTACCCAAAGCTAGAGAGTCCATTTTATCCTACTATTTGACCCTTAGTAGGAGGAAGAAGAGATTGATTTATCCCTTTCCTCAGAGCAAGTACCTCTAGAGAGAACTGCTCAGCATGTTTCTGTGTCCAGTCGGGCAGGTTGATTTTTCACTTTACAAAAATCATCATTGCACTTGGGTCAAAGGCTGGAGTTTAAGGTCATAAGTACTGACACCAAAAATTAAATTCATAGCTTTTACCAATAATTGAGTGTTTAATCTTAAAGATTGTCTGAAAAAATCTACAGAAATACTTAATTTCCACAATTTTTTGCGCACAAACTGACTTCAAAATTATACTATTTCAAGAATAAATCCAAATAATGTTGATATCTTTTGTATTAGATACATTGAATAGAAAATATATTCAAATCAGAATTCTAATTATGAATGACAACAAACAAAATATGCAATCTTTTATTGTATTCGATAAGTAAAAACTGTAAAAAAAAAATGTAAATCATTACAAAAAGGCAATTCAATGAATAAGATTTGTTGGATCATAATTAATGAAAGCAAAAATAGATAAAAGTGTATATAACACCATAATACTGTATCAGATAAAATGTTTTAAATTTGCATTGTTTATCAAAAATACCACTAAAACTACTGCACTGTATAATATATTACAGAATATTATAGCTAAATAGTTCAGTATAATTTCGCTTTGAAGTAAATGAAGGTCATATTTGATGGCACAATGATTTAATAATAATGTGCGTGTACCTTATATCCTGTCCATATACAGTTTGTAAAGCTGCAGTAAATTATAAATTTCCTAAGACTGTGCTATAAAGCTTACACTGACCACTGGAATGAAATCCCAACGCTACAATTTTGGACCTAAAGTTATTCTTTAAACCCGTTTCCTCAAAAAAACGGAAATGATTTGGAAAAAGATATTTTGTTTCGTTATTTATCATGTCAAACCCCAACAAACTAAATGCAATACAACGGTTCTAAAATCGATCTGCCGTAATGTGCCAGGTCTGCAATCGCAGAAGACCTTATACAAAATTGGAAGGACATGTTCTCGCATCTACGCAGGTCACAATCGTATTATCGTCTAAATTCTACAAACTATTTTCATTTCATCAAAATAACCTTCCTTCAGAAGGAATGTTGGCTGAGATTCAATGAGAATTGTCTTTAAAAAAACATATACCCATCTCAGCATAATATTGATACAGTGATTTTTATGTTTCCTTTTAGCTGCTCGTGCACAAAAAATTATTTTCCTCGATCGAGTTCTGACGAGTAAGGAGCGACAACCGGTTGCTTATCCCTCTAGCAAAATCGTCAAGATCTTACTGGTTTTTGGCCGGAAATATTCTAAAAGTAATATTTTTCGACGGTATAGCAACAAATAGTGGCAATCGATTTAGGAGAATCTATCGACTTGTAAAATCTATTCCAAGTGTTTCTTTCGTATATCATAAGAGGTTTGATAATTCAAACAAAAAGAAACGTATACCTGCCAGGGTTTAAAGCCCATCATAGTAATTCGCCTTTGCATTATTCATACACACGTACTACACTCACCTTATCTGGTACGTGACAAACTAGGTCGAGAGCAGATCACGCAACGTTCTCTGTTCTACAACCACAATTCTTAGCACGAGATGTACTTAACACGTATTACGCCCGCAGTTAATTATCCAACAAAGGAGTAAAGTATACAAACAAAAATTTGATGGTGTTTTCTTCTTAATTTCTCTGCTAGGTTTCTGAAGTTCAGAGGTTAAGTATTTTCATTATTTAACATATTATGCAGACCTTGATCTTTGCTTTTGTGGTATTCAATGCAATATTTTTGGCATTCTCCAGGTGTATGCTGCATCGGTGGGGGGGTTTCAATGTTATTTAGTAACTTCTTTTTTTTTTCATACCTTTCGTCTAAACACCAAAGGTCACATTCCTAAGTCTAAACACCAAAAGGTCGCATTCCAAAGTCTCGTATAAAAGTGTTAACGCGAGAATAAACGAGACTGGAAAAAAATGAACAATTCTTATCAATGAATTAGTCTTCCGTTGATTTCTAACACAGGAAGTATTAAAGAGATCACAGTGCAAGTTCTGATGTATTTGGGGGTTTTCCCAATGGTTATAACACTAACCCTTGATATGGGAGGGTGTAGTGGATTTGATGATAGAAAAATAGATGTGGAAGAAGTTTTTGAACGTTTGCAAAGTACCTACTTAATATACATCAGATACTTATATTTATCTGAAATTTACGCAGGTGATGTATTTTGATATAAAATTAGCAATTATAAAGAAACAAATACATATTTTCAAACATACAATAGAGATTAAAATATAACGAAATGTAAATTCGAAAAAGTATCTAGACATTATTAGGAACTTCTGTACCTGCATAGAAAATTTTTAGCATTTCCTTACGTCATGAGGGTATAGACGGGGCGTTAAAATGTTAACATTCCAACTCGGATTCTAAATTTACCATGTTTGATTTGTCAAGAATGTGATTTCTTGATAATATCGGCTTGGTCATAACATGCTAGCATACAGCACTGTTGGTAAAAGCCATATCACCAGTTGATATGACCCAAGCGTTGTAAATGAAATTGAAAAAAATGGAACTGTTCGGAAAGCGTAGATAGTTACAAGTCATCGTGACCGAGTGTACTAAATTTGTTCAAAATATTGATGATGCCAGAGTATGCGATCTCTCCATGAAAATAAGGTCTATTGGCACTGTAGGCGTTGAAGAAGGATAAACGTCCCCGAGCAATAGAGATTATCTGGACATTCTAATTAAGCAGGCATACGCTTAGATACGAGCGGCTAGCCATACCACACGTCACGAAGCTGTTATACTATCACAGTTGCCCTTAACTACTACAAAGCGAGATCACAAAGCAAACAAACGAAAGACGTGACATAAAAAAAATAACGAAAGTTTGAGCTACAGTGCCATTAGGAAGACGTTAAATATTCCTAACAATACGACTGGATCGATTACTGTAAAACAGAAGAAATATCTTCTACGTACCGCATCCCTTAAGGACATGGACGATCATAGCTCTCCAAAATTACCTTTCCTTTGTGACCCTTAACATTTTTCTCCCTTTGCTAAGGATCCACACCCAGTTCTGCCATCCATTCACACAAGCTCGTCAGGTAGATATCTCTCTTCCACTATCTCTTCTGTCCTTAATATGTCCCGTGAGGATTAAGTTTTCCAAGCCCTCCTTCCTCATTATGTGTTCAAGGATTTTCAGCTGTCTTTTTCTAATTCTGAATATAACTGTTCTTTTCGTTACAATTTTCTTGAAGACTTGCTCGTTCCTTACTCGCTCAGTCCACGGAATTCTCAGTATCCTTCTGTAGAACCATATTCTTATTGCCTCCAAGTTTCTCTTCATCTGTGGGGATATTGTCCAGCATTCACTGCCATGTAAGAGGATTGATATCACATAGCAATCTACACTCTTTCCCTTCAAGATTCACGGCCACATCACGTTGATTAACCGGTTCTCGTACAATCACCGAAGTTAAGCAACGTCGAGACTGGTCAGTAGCTTGATGGGTGGCCGCTTGAGAATACCAAGTGCTATAAGCTTGGGTAATGGCTCGGAATTGTTAATCGGAGAGCCCAGTATTAATTTCTGTTGGGGTCATTATATTCAATTATGCACAAATACCCTTCGGAAAGGTTTGTATATCTAAACCGTTACCTAAAAATAGACGTTTGAAATCTAAAAAAATATTTTCTGGTTTTAAATAACCTGAAAAGTGTTGATAACACGTCAAAAACGAAAGAAACTTTTCTTTGTTTTTAACGAGATTTTTCTGTTTCTAAGCATCTTGCTTAGCTTTTGGAAAGCATCTTTCGCTAGGCTAATGCGTGCTCGGATTTCGGTGTCGCTTTCTCCATCGCCCATTAAAACCAAAATCTGAAAAGATGACAAAAATGTCTAAACGAAACCATTCGTAGCTCTAAGGAAGATCCAAAATGATTTAAGAGAAGCTAGAACCTCGATTAGAATTATTTGTAAAGAATGACAGAGGAATGACTGAACATATCGCAACACAGAAAACATATTTCTGTAATGAACGTCAGAGGAATGACTGAACAATCTGTAGCACAGCAAACACCATTCTGTAAAGAACGCCACAGGAATGACTGAACATTCCGTACTACAGGAAACACCTTTTGTGTAATGTACGATAGAGGAATGACTGAACAATCCGTACCACTGAAAACACCTTTGTGTAATGAACGTCAGAGGAATGACTGAACAATCCGTACCACAGAAAAGACCTTTGTAATGAACGATAGAGGAATGACTGAACAATCCGTACCACAGAAAAGACCTGAATGAACGTCAGAGGAATGACTGAACAATCCGTACCACAGAAAAGACCTTGTGTAATGAACGATAGAGGAATGACTGAACAATCCGTACCACAGAAAAAGACCTTGTGTAATGAACGATAGAGGAATGACTGAACAATCCGTACCACAGAAAAGACCTTTGTGTAATGAACGATAGAGGAATGACTGAACAATCCGTACCACTGAAAACACCTTTGTGTAATGAACGTCAGAGGAATGACTGAACAATCCGTACCACAGAAAAGACCTTTGTGTAATGAACGATAGAGGAATGACTGAACAATCCGTACCACAGAAAAGACCTTTGTGTAATGAACGATAGAGGAATGACTGAACAATCCATACCACAGAAAACACCTTTGTAAAATGAACGTCAGAGGAATGACTGAACAATCCGTACCACAGAAAAGACCTTTGTGTAATGAACGATAGAGGAATGACTGAACAATCCATACCACAGAAAACACCTTTGTATAAAGAACATCAGAGGAATGACTGAACAATCCGTACCACAGAAAACACCTTTGTGTAATGAACGATAGAGGAATGACTGAACAATCCATATCACAGAAAACACCTTTGTGTAATGAACGATAGAGGAATGACTGAACAATCCATACCACAGAAAACACCTTTGTGTAATGAACGTCAGAGTAATGACTGAACAATCCGTACCACAGAAAAGACCTTTGTGTAATCAACGATAGAGGAATGACTGAACAATCCGTACCACAGAAAAGACCTTTGTGTAATGAACGATAGAGGAATGACTGAACAATCCGTACCACAGAAAACACCTTTGTGTAATGAACGATAGAGGAATGACTGAACAATCCATACCACAGAAAATACCTTTGTGTAATGAACGTCAGAGGAATGACTGAACAATCCGTACCACAGAAAACACCTTTGTGTAATGAACGATAGAGGAATGACTGAACAATCCATACCACAGAAAACACCTTTGTGTAATGAACGTCAGAGGAATGACTGAACAATCCGTACCACAGAAAACACCTTTGTGTAATGAACGTCAGAGGAATGACTGGACAATCCGTACCACAGAAAACATCTTTGTGTAATGAACGATAGAGGAATGACTGAACAATCCGTACCACAGAAAAGACCTTTGTGTAATGAACGTCAGAGGAATGACTGAACAATCCGTACCACAGAAAAGACCTTTGTGTAATGAACGATAGAGGAATGACTGAACAATCCGTACCACAGAAAAGACCTTTGTGTAATGAACGATAGAGGAATGACTGAACAATCCGTACCACAGAAAACACCTTTGTGTAATGAACGATAGAGGAATGACTGAACAATCCGTACCACTGAAAAACACACCTTTGTGTAATGAACGTCAGAGGAATGACTGAAAAATCCGTAACACAGAAAAGACCAATCCGTTGTGTAATGAACGATAGAGGAATGACTGAACAATCCATACCACAGAAAAGACGTCAGAGGAATGACTGAACAATTTGTGTAATGAACGATAGAGGAATGACTGAACAATCCATACCACAGAAAACACCTTTGTAAAATGAACGTCAGAGGAATGACTGAACAATCCGTACCACAGAAAAAGACCTTTGTGTAATGAACGATAGAGGAATGACTGAACAATCCATACCACAGAAAACACCTTTGTATAAAGAACATCAGAGGAATGACTGAACAATCCGTACCACAGAAAACACCTTTGTGTAATGAACGATAGAGGAATGACTGAACAATCCATATCACAGAAAACACCTTTTTGTGTAATGAACGATAGAGGAATGACTGAACAATCCATACCACAGAAAACACCTTTGTGTAATGAACGTCAGAGGAATGACTGAACAATCCGTACCACAGAAAAGACCTTTTGTGTAATCAACGATAGAGGAATGACTGAACAATCCGTACCACAGAAAAGACCTTTGTGTAATGAACGATAGAGGAATGACTGAACAATCCGTACCACAGAAAACACCTTTGTGTAATGAACGATAGAGGAATGACTGAACAATCCATACCACAGAAAACACCTTTGTGTAATGAACGTCAGAGGAATGACTGAACAATCCGTACCACAGAAAACACCTTTGTGTAATGAACGATAGAGGAATGACTGAACAATCCGTACCACAGAAAACACCTTTGTATAAAGAACGTCAGAGGAATGACTGAACAATCCGTACCACAGAAAACACCTTTGTGTAATGAACGATAGAGGAATGACTGAACAATCCGTACCACAGAAAACACCTTTGTGTAATGAACGATAGAGAAATGACTGAACAATCCGTACCACAGAAAAATGACCTTTGTGTAATGAACGAAAAAACCTTTGAGGAATGACTGAACAATCCGTACCACAGAAAAAGACCTTTGTGTAATGAACGATTGAGGAATGACTGAACAATCCGTACCACAGAAAACACCTTACCAATGAAAAGAATGACTGGACCTTTGTGTAATGAACGATAGAGGAATGACTGAAAATCCATACCACAGAAAACATCTTTTGTGTAATGAACAAGAGGAATGACTGAACAATCCGTACCACAGAAAACACCTTTGTAAAAGAACGTCAGAGGAATGACTGTGTAATGAACGATAGAGGAATGACTGAACAATCCCTACCACAGAAAACACCTTTGTGTAATGAACGATAGAGGAATGACTGAACAATCCATACCACAGAAAACACCTTTTGTAAAGAACGTCAGAGGAATGACTGAACAATCCGTACCACAGAAAACACCTTTGTATAAAGAACCTTTCCGTACCACAGTAATGAACGATAGAGGAATGACTGAACAATCCATACCACAGAAAAAACCTTTATAAAGAACGTCAGAAATGAACAATCAGAGGAAAAAAACACTTGTGAAATGAACGATAGAGGAATGACTGAACAATCCGTACCACAGAAAAGACCTTGTGTAATGAACGATAATCCATAGGAAAAACACCAGAGGAATGACTAAGTGTAATGAACGAATCCATACCACAGAAAACACCTTTGTGTAATGAACGTCAGAGGAATGACTAAATAATCCGTACCACAGAAAACACCTTTGTATAAAGAACGTCAGAGGAATGACTGAACAATCCGTACCACAGAAAACACCTTTGTGTAATGAACGATAGAGGAATGACTGAACAATCCATATCACAGAAAACACCTTTGTGTAATGAACGATAGAGGAATGACTGAACAATCCATACCACAGAAAACACCTTTGTGTAATGAACGTCAGAGTAATGACTGAACAATCCGTACCACAGAAAAGACCTTTGTGTAATGAACGATAGAGGAATGACTGAACAATCCGTACCACAGAAAAAAGACCTTTGAACGATAGAGGAATGAACGATAGAGGAATTTTATAAAGAACAATCCAATCCCCCACAGAAAACACCTTTGTGTAATGAACGATAGATGAATGACTGAACAATCCATACCACAGAAAACACCTTTGTGTAATGAACGTCAGAGGAATGACTGAACAATCCGTACCACAGAAAACACCTTTGTGTAATAAACGTCAGAGGAATGACTGAACTATCCGTACCACAGAAAATGACACCTTTTACAGAAAACACCTAAAGAACGTCAGAGGAATGACTGAACAATCCGTACCACAGAAAACAAAATGAACTTGACTGAACAATCCGTACCACAGAAAACACCTTTTGTGTAATGAACGATAGAGGAATGACTGAACAATCCGTACCAAAACACCTTTGAAAACAACGTCAGAGGAATGACTTCCGTACCACAAAAACACCTTTGTGTAATGAACGTCAGAGGAATGACTGAACAATCCGTACCACAGAAAACACCTTTGTGTAATGAACGATAGAGGAATGACTGAACAATCCATACCACAGAAAACACCTTTGTGTAATGAACGATAGAAAAATGACTGAACAATCCATACCACAGAAAACACCTTTGTGTAATGAACGTCAGAGGAATGACTGAACAATCCGTACCACAGAAAAACACCTTTGTGTAATGAACGATAGAGGAATGACTGAACAATCCGTACCACAGAAAAGACCTTTTGAAATGAACGATAGAGGAATGACTGAACAATCCGTACCACAGAAAACACCTTTGTGTAATGAACGATAGAGGAATGACTGAACAATCCGTACCACAAAAACACCTTTAATGGTAATGAACGTCAGAGGAATGACTGAACAATCCGTACCACAGAAAAACAGAAAAGACCTTTCCCACCACAGAAAAACAGTTTGTGTAATGAACGATAGAGGAATGACTGAACAATCCGTACCAAAGAAAACACCTTTGTATAAAGAACGTCAGAGGAATGACTGCACAATCCGTACCACAGAAAACACCTTTGTGTAATGAACGATAGAGGAATGACTGAACAATCCGTACCACAGAAAACACCTTTTGTAATGAACGATAAAGAAAAACGTCGAGAGGAATGACTGAACAATCCGTACCACAGAAAAACGATAGACCTTTCCGTGAAAACACTTTTGTAATGAACGATAGAGGAATGACTGAACAATCCGTACCACAGAAAACATCTTTGTGCAATGAACAATAGAGGAATGACTGAAAATCCGTACCACAGAAAAACACCTTTGTGTAATGAACGTCAGAGGAATGACTGAACAATCCGTACCACAGAAAAACCTTTTATAATGAACGATAGAGGAATGACTGAACAATCCATACCACAGAAAATGAACGATAGAGGAATGACTGAACAATCCATACCACATAAAACACATTTGTGTAAAGAACGTCAGAATGACTGAACAATCCGTACCACAGAAAAACACCTTTGTGTAATGAACGTCAGAGGAATGACTGGACAATCCGTACCACAGAAAACACCTTTGTGTAATGAACGATAGAGGAATGACTGAACAATCCGTACCACAGAAAACACCTTTGTGTAATGAACGATAGAGGAATGACTGAACAATCCATACCACAGAAAACACATTTGTGTAAAGAACGTCAGAGAAATGACTGAACAATCCGTACCACAGAAAACACCTTTGTATAAAGAACGTCAGAGGAATGACTGCACAATCCGTACCACAGAAAACACCTTTGAACGTCAGAGGAATGACTAAGCAATGAAAAAATCGATAGAGGAATGACTGAACAATCCGTACCACAGAAAACACCTTTTATAAAGAACGTCAGAGGAATGACTAAGCAATCCCTACCACAGAAAACAGTTTGTGTAATGAACGATAGAGGAATGACTGAACAATCCGTACCACAGAAAACACCTTTGTGTAATGAACGATAGAGGAATGACTGAACAATCCGTACCACAGAAAACACCTTTGTGTAATGAACGATAGAGGAATGACTGAACAATCCGTACCACAGAAAACATCTTTGTGCAATGAACAATAGAGGAATGACTGAAAAATCCGTACCACAGAAAACACCTTTGTGTAATGAACGTCAGAGGAATGACTGGACAATCCGTACCACAGAAAAGACCTTTGTGTAATGAACGATAGAGGTATGACTGAACAATCCATACCACAGAAAACATCTTTGTGTAATGAACAATAGAGGAATGACTGAACAATCCGTACCACAGAAAACACCTTTGTGTAATGAACGTCAGAGGAATGACTGGACAATCCGTACCACAGAAAAGACCTTTGTGTAATGAACGATAGAGGAATGACTGAACAATCCGTACCACAGAAAAGACCTTTGTGTAATGAACGATAGAGGAATGACTGAACAATCCATACCACAGAAAACACCTTTGTGTAAAGAACGTCAGAGAAATGACTGAACAATCCGTACCACAGAAAACACCTTTGTGTAATGAACGTCAGAGGAATGACTGAACAATCCGTACCACAGAAAACACCTTTGTGTAATGAACGATAGAGGAATGACTGAACAATCCGTACCACAGAAAAATGACACGATCCGTTTGTGAACGATAGAGGAATGAACAGAAAAGACCTTTTTGTGTAATGAACGATAGAGGAATGACTGGACAATCCGTACCACAGAAAAGACCTTTGTGTAATGAACGTCAGAGGAATGACTGAACAATCCGTACCACAGAAAAGACATTTGTGTAATGAACGATAGAGGAATGACTGAACATTCCGTACCACAGGAAACACCTTTTGTGTAATGAACGATAGAGGAATGACTGGACAATCCGTACCACAGAAAAGACCTTTACCACAGTTGTAATGAACGATAGAGGAATGACTGAACAATCCGTACCACAGAAAAGACCTTTGTGTAATGAACAATAGAGGAATGACTGAACAATCCGTACCACAGAAAACACCTTTGTGTAATGAACGTCAGAGGAATGACTGGACAATCCGTACCACAGAAAAGACCTTTGTGTAATGAACGATAGAGGAATGACTGAACAATCCGTACCACAGAAAAGACCTTTCCGTACAACACAAAGACCTTTGGTGTAATGAACGTCAGAGGAATGACTGAACAATCGTACCACAGAAAAGACCTTGTGTAATGAACGATAGAGGAATGACTGAACAATCCATACCACAGAAAAACACCTTTGTGTGAACGATAAAATGACTGGACGTCAGAAAAGAAATGAATGAACGATCCGTACCACAGAAAAAAGACCTTTGTGTAATGAACGTCAGAGGAATGACTGAACAATCCGTACCACAGAAAAAGACCTTTGTGTGTAATGAACGATAGAGGAATGACTGAACAATCCGTACCACAGAAAAGACCTTGTAATGAACGTCAGAGGAATGACTGAACAATCCGTACCACAGAAAAGACCTTTGTGTAATGAACGATAGAGGAATGACTGAACAATCCGTACCACAGAAAAGACCTTTGTGTAATGAACGATAGAGGAATGACTGGACGATCCGTACCACAGAAAAGACCTTTGTGTAATGAACGATAGAGGAATGACTGGACGATCCGTACCACAGAAAAGACCTTTGTGTAATGAACGATAGAGGAATGACTGGACAATCCGTACAACACAAAAGACCTTTGTGTAATGAACGTCAGAGGAATGACTGAACAATCCGTACCACAGAAAAGACCTTTGTGTAATGAACGATATAGGAATGACTGAACAAAACACCTTTGTTGAAAATGAAAAAAATTAAAACTCGAATGCTGTTCTCTCGTCGTCATTTGGAACAATCTACTAGGTTTTGATTAGCGTAATAATATAAGGAACTCCTAGATTAAATAGCAAAATAAAGTGGAAAGAAAATTGATTGTTTTTTACGGCTTCCCCCTACCTTAGTGTGTTATTTAAAACTAAAACATATTTTGGATTGTAAGAATATTTCTTTTTTCTTGTGAGTGGATGTTGTGTCATAAAATCTTTTAAGGGTAACAATGATTTTTCTTGCAACAACTTCTATTAATTAACCCATAGCTGAGTAGATAATGAATTCATACCTTTACCAAGTGAATGTAACCGATTTCTTATTCCAAGCCGTTATCCATCGCACCACCCACACATCCATATTTAGAGCATCTATTATTTTCAAACGGTCACCCATCTAGGTACTAACCAGGATCAACGTTGTTTAACTTCCTTGATCAGACGAAAACTGGTTATACAACGTGACACATTCATAAACTAGACTAAAGTGTCGAATCTATGTGTGTGTAAAATCTAAGATGAGAACATTCGTCCGGAGCGATTAGCTTTAAATGATAATTTCTAATTTCAGAAATTCAAACAGTAAATAATACGATAAATAAATTTTAGAAAATGTTTCTCCTTTTCATCCAGCGTTTAAATCCTCGTGAACTAGTTTTTTTGTTTGTTTTTTGTTTTTGTTTTTCTTTTTTAATTTTTTACGTCTTCCCAAATTCAATGGAATTTTTAGCAATTCACAGAGAATAACAATTTGGGCAAAAAAAATAAAACATTTGCGCCAAAACAAAGCCAAACGAACAAAAGAAGTATTACGCTTTGTTGCTCCTTTGTCAAATCTCAGTGACGAATTAATTGCAGATTTTGTTCTATCCGTTTCCATTAATTTTCTATTCTCTGAAATTAGGCAAAACAATCAGAAGAATTATTGCTGCAGAATGTTCGCTCAAAACATGTCATGATTATTCCTTGGAAAAGCAACAGCGTAATTTTCTCTTAATAAAGTAAATGAACGGCCAGATTTATGAACATAATAAAAACTTTAAACAATGGAATTGGGGAAAAAAGAAACAAAACCGAAATTCCAGTAAATGCATTTCAAGAAGCCTGTCTTGTCGCTGAGATATTTATTGTATTACTCACTGTTACCAGAGACTAATGTTCGAGTCAAATCACTTGACGGATCACGATTTTCTTATTCCTAATTCCACTTGATTGACCTTGTGATAGATGAATCATCTACACTATTTACATTGTTTGGACTGTTGTCTTCATCTTTGTTGTCATATTCACGACATTTCGACCGTTGTACGCTTCGGACTTCTACAACTGATTGGAATTTCGAACCGAAAAATTTCCAGCGTAAAACTGTTTTTCAACCGTATTTTCCGTGTCGAATTTCCAAAATTCTGCCAGGAACTTTTGCACACAGCTAATATTAAACTTAGATTATCTATCTATATTTGTGAGATGAGGTATTGTAACTATTTACGCTGTTTACATTGTTCGAGCCCTTTATTTTGTCTACTATGGTATATTGTTCTAGTTCCACGTGTCATGTCTCTTCCGGCTATCTAAGTTTCAGTTATTTCCCTTTAACTCTATTCTCCAAGTCATTGTTCACCTCTGCTATGGCCAGGTATTGAACTCACAACTCTTTGGGCCAAGTCACTGGATTTACTTTAACCAACGCTTTTATCCACCGGGCCATGTGTTGAAGTAATCCAGTGGCTTGACCCAAAGAGTTGTGAGTTCGATATCTGGTCACAGCAGAGGTGAACAAAAACTTAGAGACTTAAGTTACTAAAAGGAAATAACTGAAACTAAAATATCCGAAAGAGGCATGGCACATGGAACTAGAACTATCTACCCCGGTGTACGAAATAAAGGGTTCGAACAATGTAAACAGTGTAAATAGTTACAATACCTCATCTCACAAATATAGATAGATAATCTAAGTTTAGTATTAACTATGTGCAAAAGTTCCTGGCTCAAGTTTTGGAAACTCGACACGTAAAATACGGTGGAAAAACAGTTTTTCGCTGGAAATTTTACACAATAGATATTGAAAACTTTGAACACGAGAAAATGAAACACTTTCTAAAATCCTAATAAGTACAGAAACCTCCACCACTCTCTCTCTCTCTCTCTCTCTCTCTCTCTATCTCTCTCTCTGTCTCTCTCTCGCTCTCTCTCTCTCTCTCTCTCTCTTTGTGTCTCTCTCTGTATCTCTGTCTCTCTCTCCCTCCCTCTCTGTCTGTCTGTCTCTCCCCCCTCTGTCTGTCTGTCTGTCTCTGTCTGTCTCTCTCTCTCTCTCTCTAGTATCTATGGATGTTTTATAGCTAAATTAACTGCCAGGATTTCGAATTATTGCAAGACAAAGCAATTTCCTTATTTCAAACCGTGGCGCAATAAAATCTGTTTTTAACTTCAATTTCCTTCGTATTAGGCCTGGTAAATATCAAAAAAATATATCAAAATCCAGAATTGGATGTCTTCAGCTGAATTATGACCCATCTCGCAGGCCACTCTCTTGAAGTGAACTGAAAACTCTTTGGACAAACTAAGTTGCTAAGCTTATTACAAGGTGGATGCACTATATTTTGTACAGCTTACGGCCATATCATGTTGAAACAGTGGTTCCGGATGATCATCGAAGTTATGCAACGTCGAACCTGGTCAGTCTATAGAGGAGCGACCACTTGGGAATACCAGTTGCTGCAAGCATTGATGTGTGGCTGGTGTAATGAATAACGGCTAGGACTTGGAAATCGGAGAGCCGAGTTTAATATATCGTAAACAAGCCTTGGGGGAAAATCAGAAGCTAACCAAATGGGTTTAAATTAATTTATGAAAACCACTCAAATACCCGACCTAGAGAGAAAAGTTATACTGACACTGTAGTTCTCTTGCCTTTCTAAAATTTCTGCATAAACAACATTTTCAGCAAGACACCTATTTTCTTATGCGTGAAATTTCTACTCCGTTCATTGCCACATAGACCTGACCACAAGAGAAATATTTTAATAATATTTTAATTTTTATACTTATAATGATAATAAAAATAAAGTCAGCATTTTTCACTTGTTTAAATATTTCGCTACTGTTTTAAAAAAATCTAATTAAACTTATTATTTTTACTTATCTATAAATTTCCATTAGTTTATTTTCAGTCACATTTGGCTCATTTGTAATAATGTGAAAGAACAGGCGACAACAATGCTTATTGTGAAAGCTGTACATTTTCTAATTTACGACTGAATTTTAACACGGCAAATATAAATTATTTTTATGCAAACACGTTGAATCTAAAAAAAATAAAACTTTATCGACAGAAACACTGTGTGTATATGGTAGTTTTAAAATTTTGAATTAAAAATAAATAACGCGAAGGAATATTTATTAAAATATTGTTATGCAAATTAAATATCACCGCTAATGTTGTAAACGCCATTTGTTAATAATATATAAAGGACTGGTACGTATTCAATAAATTTGCCTTAGGTCAATACTTATGTTACTAATACGACACAGCAAAACTATTATGGAACGTGAATGGGAAGTTCTTTGACATGAAATGTATTCCATACATATATCCCCTTCAGATTCTCAAGTTTTTGCTCCTTGTAACTCTCTTTGTCTTGTTTGCGATTTCAACAATTTCAAGATATTTTTTAAAAACCATTAAATAATTCATTGAATCAAAACTCTTTCTCTTATGTCATAATACATCATTTAATTGAAAGATTTCAAGTAAGATCCTGGAAAACGAGAGAAGTTATTTTGGTGAAATAATAATAATGCTATCATCTCATCAGAAGAATTCTACAAACTTTCCAAATATAACGTTCTGAAAAGAAAAACCATAAGAATGTCCAATTTAAATATAAGCAGTATCCCAACAATAATATGAGCACTGGGAATGATTAAAAAGAAATGCTAATAAATGCATTCAGAAAATCCAACACTGAGATACAAAGGATTGGGATTATAAACACCACTGACATACTCAGAAAATCTTTCACAATGTAATGGGCCTTATAAGAAAAAAACTTTGTCCCATGTAATAGACTAGGTAACGGATTATATTAAACAGGAAATCTGGGAAAAGAATTAATAATAATATTTAGATAAGAGCGTGATTTAAGATAAAGAATAGATAGTGTTTAAGAATGCTGAACAATATTTCGATGGCGTCTCTATCTTCTTCAAGTTATGGTTTAAAAGATTTTACAAGTATAAAAATATTTAAAAATCTACAAAAATTATAAATTTTGCACCAACATCGCTTGTCTTGAAAAACGTGTCAAATCTAATGAAACAACGCCAGCGTGAACGGCATGCAACTGAAATGTGTGTAATATGATGGCGATGTTTCTCATCTTGGAATTTTTCGTTAGTTGATTAAGAGAAATTAATCAAACAGCTTAGTATAATTCTTATGGAACTCTCCTGCCATTTTGTTCATTTTTCCGGGGCGGGAATTTAATAGTTTACATACATAACTGTCTTCATGCGTTTTAAGGGTGGCAAGGTTGGTAGATTCTGTGTATTTTTTCAGAAGGTACACATGAAAAATATCCAAAATCTACCGACCTTGCGACCCTTAAAACTCATGAGGATAGTTAAAGAAGAATTCATTTTTTACCGAAAAATGTCAAATTCGCAATTAAATGCAATACTGACACAAGAAACTAACGCAAATCAAATAGTATTTTTATCGTTTAACAAATATAATAGATTTAATTGCATATCCTAGTAGAGATATTTCTGTCAAACTATAGTTTGAGCTACTCATGGAGTGAACTTTCTTTTTCCTGTCCTAAATAACTTGCATCTGGGCAGTCCTTTTGTCGACACCAACAGTAGTCAGACATCATGTTTGCGTTCTACCTGCCTGGATACCTAGGCACCATGGTCTTGATATTTTGGTGGAATTTTTCTTCTTGATCATCCCTCATTGGTTGTAAGGGAAGTAGTTTAGATCACAGTGCAGGAAATGTACTTTTACACTTTACTAACAAGGTCTGCACATAATTTGACGACTTCCCATTCTCCATGAAACCAGACACAACCGCAGCGAAAAACACATTCCACCTTCTTTTTCAACTCCGGACATCGTCTCCAAAAACTGCTCGTCCAGCAATAGACGCCTAACCTGTGGCCTGTCAAACACACCAGCCATAATTTTCCCACAAGAAAGGTTAAAAAAAAAAAACTCTGTTTAAATGTTTGAATCCGAGTTCAAGGCTTTCACAAACTGCTTCATAGGTCAAGATTGGCAATGTAGGGAAACAAAACCTAGCGGCCATTTTAAAACATTATTCTCTCCTATTTTAAACTCCCTTATATCTGGCCATGCCTTTCGTATCAAATGATCACTTTTTGTTCGACTGTCCTAAAGACACAAAAAGCAAGGATACTTGGTGTAACCATCTTGCAGATCAAAGAAGCAATCCAATGTCCCCACATATAGTCCAATTGTGCTCTTCATACCGCATCATTTCAAGCATTGTTTGATGATCTTGTGGTCCACTCTACACCATGAACATGCCAAGTTTTACACACTGTATAGAGTGCCTAGGTTTTTTTCATGATCACACAGTTCATACCAAAGTATGGTAAACTCTCTTCACAAAATCTGTGACTTTGTTTCGTTGCCTTGGGAAATTTTCTAACATCCGCAAATATATCAGAAAATATCAGGGCTGTTTTTCTATTTTCTTCTCTTACAACTCGCGCTATTTTTGAAATGCAAAACATATATTCAAGCCAGTTGTCACCTGGGAAAAACATTCCCAGGATTGTCAACAGTTATAAAATAAGCAAGTGCATGTTCGTAATGGCAAAGTTCTATAAAGAGCATACATACCATGAAGTTATTTCTATAGTTTTTTGAAAATGATTGCCAAAAGGTGACCTTGACCCATGTGACTTTTCAATTACAACATAATTAAAAGGTTCAGCAAAATATGTCACAGCTGTTTTGAAATGATAGTCACACTAAATCAATCACAGCGTGGGAATATCTGCAGACAAATCCAACAAATACTACAACATGTATAATGTCAGGGACTACGAAAAGGTGTTGTTTATTAACATCTAATTGTATTTCTTTCATCATAATGACATTTAAAAAAAGTTGCTTAAGTTTGGTGTTTCTTTTATTTACTGAAGATGCTTAAATCATGACTTTTAGTTTAACTTTTGTACTATGAATTGGAACTGGACTACAAAATGGTGCACTGAGTGAGGCTTGAACTCACTGCATTATTTAATAAGTCAATGAAACGAGTTCGTTAACCGTCACTCTTTATGAAATTGTATGGTACGATGTTTAAAAATTGAGAACTTCTTAATTCATCTTTACGACGTATAAATTTTCGGTGACCTCAAGGTATGAAATGGTTTTCTGAAACAAAAAATAAAGTAAATTAGGTCCTTTATTTCATGGAGGGATGATTCTGAGATATGCATGAAATGTCCGTCGCGTTATATGAAACGCTGGGTAGGTTGACAGATGAAGAGATTGATCAATTTGTTCAATTTCTCCTAATTTCGAGGTAGTATTCGGCATAGTATTTCATTTTTTCTTTTTTCTTTTTTTGGGTCGCCTTTCACAGTACGATTTTAATAAGTTCAATTCTCAAACCAACTTTTTTGCTAGCGTTTATTTGATCCTGCAGGGTTTTATTTTCATCATCTCGGCTTCAAAGAGGCTTTACTGTGCTCAGCCAATTCAGAATATACTGTGATTTTATTCCACCAAAGACGATGTTTTGGCACAAGATGACATTAAGAAAGTTTTATTTTAAAATAAATTCACTCAAAATGATTTCGGTTGTATTTTGACTGCTGTCACATCAGCGTGTATATTTTTTCAGAAATTGTCAAAATATGCAGATTTTTATTTGGAATTATATGATATATAAACTCGATATAATGGCTGTTCCAATAACTTGGACAGATTTTAAATGTGAATGGAGTTTAAATTCGGTCGACGTTATTTGAACACCTTTTATTAGACTACTTTGGCTAACTGAATGACAAAATGGAAAAACATTCTATGAAACACATTTAGTCCTTCAAAAAGACTCCATCAAACTAAAATAAAGTTCTTACTGATGCAATTACACACAGTTAACAGTTACCTCCTGTTAATTCCCCTTTGAAAGTTCTCCACTGCTTTAACCAGGTATTGAACTCACACACTTTGGGTTCTGTCACTGGATCTAACGCCTTTATCCACTGTGATATGTGTCCGTATACCAATTCCTGGGTATTATAAACCTAATGTCTTCAGTAACCATTTTTACCAGTGCTCATATTGCAATTTTTGCTGCTATCATTTCATGTTTTTACCAGAGCTTATATTGCAATTTTTGTTGTTATTATCGCTTTTCTCTGGCACTCCTTATTACTGGTTCCCATATTGTATTTATTTCTATGCTTGGTCGGCTCAGGAGATTTTTGTGGCCTAGCATATGTGATGATTCCTTAAGTTTACGGATTTTCCAATGATGTTCTTTGTCTATGATCTCAACCTGATCCCACAGAGGTCGGTGATCTCCCTTCTCTCTCCATATGTGGTCAGCCACACCTGATTTTTCCACTTCCCCTCGTGTTACAGCTTTCTGGTGTTCTTCAAGTCTTAACTTACTCTTCCTGTCTCCCCTTTATATTTCTTTCCGCAGCTGCACGGGATTGCGTACACACAGTCTTTAGTCATGTTCTCCTCTATGGGGGAGTCTTACTCGGGAGAGATATCTACGAATTGTCGTCAAGCTTTTGAAGGTTGTCCTGATGTTATATGGACCGAAGGTCCTTTGTATTTTCTCTGATAACCTCTTTGCATAAGGCAGGCAGACTGTTTTATAAGTGTTGTTGTCCTCCTCTTGTACCCGACTATCTCAGTTTTTTGGCGCTGCTGCCATGTACCCAGGGAAGTTGTTACGTTGTAGGGTACTACAACGTAACAAGGCAGTGGAGAACTTAAAGAAGAATGTCCCATTTAAATATAAGCAGTATTCCAACAATAATATGAGCACTGGGAATGATTAAAAAGAAATGCTAATTCTTAAAACATGGCACGTGGAACTAAAACAATCTACCCCACAGAGCGAAATAAAGGGTTCAGTTCGACATTCCAACTACCTGAAGAATGCCGGGGCGTACAACGGCCGAAACGTTGTAATAAATATGGCGACAAAGATGAGGACAATAGTCCGAATAATGTAAATAATGTACATAATATCTCATCTCAGAAATATAGACAGATATCAGTAATTTCATTTCTATTAGAGGCGATGTATTTATATATATATATATATATATATATATATATATATATATATATATATATATATATATATCACATACACACACTCACACACATATATATATATATTTTTATAATATATATATATATATATATATATATATATAAATTAACTATTGTAACTGTAATGTAACACTAGATGACATTGAGAATGTTTACTTTTAAAATAACTTATATTACCACACACACACACACAAATAATGGTTTTATTGTATACGGACAGCTGTCATATCAGTCGAAATATACACATTATTGTTTGGAAGGATATGATATATAAACTTCATATATCAGAATGATTGTGGGTAATTCAATGACAAAATGTAAAAAAATCATAGGAAAGCATTTCGTCCTTTAAAATGACATCATCAGATTAAAATGCTGTTGCTTATATATATATATATATATATATATATATATATATATATATATATATATATATATGAGTGTATGTGTGATAAATATGATTAGGCTATTTAATTTTAGAATTTTTGTTGTAAATTTGGTCAATATAATTCAATAATTAAGTATGAATGTATATTATTAAGTAGACATATTATTAATTTGATATACAGTAGTTTTGAATATCCGTAATTTTATTTGTTTGTATTTGTATGTACCTATCTACAAGGTGTAGCAGCAAAATTGTCCAAATCGTGTAACACCAAAATCGTCCAATTTTTAGATTAAGCTTTGAATCGTTTTATCGTGAAATGACTAAAGATATCTTAATGAAATTCTACGAGGTCTTTATAACCCTATTGGACTCTACATTGAGGAGTACGAATGTATAATTACTGTCCAAGCTTAACAGAAGAATCGTGATGAAATCAATTATAAACGAAAATGACATGTTCCTCATTAATTAATTACAGGTAAGGATCGGAAGCTCATGAAGTTCAAATATGTATACATATTCTTTCAAGATTATTTTCCAAATCATTCAAGATGATCCTCTCTCACTCTCTCTCTCTCTCTCTCTCTCTCTATCTCTCTCTCTCTCTCTCTCTCTCTGTGTGTGTGTAACTTTCTAACTTTCTGTCCTGGAGTAACAAGGTGCCTCACATGTTTTATGTACGATTTCATTGTCAAGTATTTTTTTTTTTTTAATGCTCTTTGGACTGTAATAGGTGAAACTCCTCTCTCACGTGCCAAACATATTTTCCGTTGTATTGGATCTTTTCAAATTGATATCTTTAGGTCTAAGTTAAAAAATGATGATCCCTCTTGCTGTTGTGACCGCCTAATCCAGTTTTCCTCTCTACTGCTCCTTCTTTATAAAAAAAATTTCACCGTTTTCTGGATGGTTCTTAATGGATTTGAAGATGGAAGCCAGAGTATGAATGTTGGCATCATTAATGAAGGCCAAATAATCTTTTTTTCTCCCACCATTGCTCAGTTGGGAAGACAGTGGGTCTGACACAAAAAACTTTAACCTGTACTCTTCTTAGCTGAATAACTCAAAGGGTTTTTTTCCATGATTCTTATGATAAATGGTGACAAGATGGCTACACGTCTTATATAAAAATGTAGAAAAAAAGTAACTCAATTAGTTTAGTGTTTTTTTAGATATTAAACATTTTGTGAAATGAACAATTATGCGGTTATAAGATTTGAACAATTTTGTTGTTACACTCTATATATATATATATATATATATATATATATATATATATATATATATATATATATATAATTACAGTCACAATTTAATTTAAGATAATAATATATATTTTTTACAATAATGTTCACCCTGTACAAGGCCTAAGCGCCACTCGTAGTAGAAGGTTACAGTGTATGAGGACATGTGGAGAACCATAGATTTGTACAGGTTAAGATTGTAGTGATCGAGGAAGCATCCTCTTGGGAGTCGGTTTCAGAAAATAGCGCTTCGTGGGAAGAAACTGTTCGAGTAGAACATAGAACACATCAGTGGAATACGAAGGGAATGAGGGTGATTCACTACAATGGGCGTGGCATGGCGGCCCTTAATCGTGAAGGTTAGAACTGGTGGAAAATAATGTAGTGTGTCTGAGGATTAAAGAATAAGAGACACATTTTATAAGGATATCTGGGAAAGATAACGGTTAACCCTAGATTTGAGCAGGTTAATATGGTAATGATCGAGTTAGAAGCCGGAAGAGAGTTCCACAGGCAAGAGGTGCGAGAGAAGGGAATTATTAGTGTAGAGCTTGCGGTTGCATCTAACTTTCATTGTCAATAAGTATTTTCCTGTAATGTGAAGGTGAACAGAACTGTGCTTTTAAATGTTGTACGATAAATCTTGTATCTGACAAATGAAATGTAAGACGGCTTGATAATGTAGTGGTCGTCAAAAGAATATATCTACTTATACTTTTGTCAGAGAAATATCCTGCCAAAGAACATTTAAACTGATATACCTATATGTTGGTCTTTCCCAAAACACTAGTCTTTCCCAAAACACTAGGATCATTGGGGAATATATTAATACTTCTGAGATTATTTAAAAGGAAAACCATTGAGCCCACTCATATACAAAATAGCAGTGATAAAAAAAATCTTCCTAAAGAGAGCACACGAGAATTCATCCTCCTTCTACTATTTTTCTTAAAGAACTCAACAATGCAAAACAGACACTAGTTAACAATGGTTTTCTTAACCACCTCATCGACCACCAGATTAGACTAATTCTTTCCAAGGTAAATAATAACGATACTGAACACACAGACAAAAGTAATAGCATAAATATCTTTAAAAAAAAAAAGACAAGTGCTTTCGGTACTTCTTTAACCATTTTCAAGGAGGTTTGGGGTTTTTTTGGGGGGAGGGAGCTGTTAATTTCTCTTCGTGCTTGACAGTTGTCATTAATCAAAATGCCCCCATCAAATCTAAACTGATGATGACCAATATAGTGTATCAATTTCTTTGCAAGACTATGTTTCTTGTCATAAATCAATTACCTATATTGGACATACTACCACCTCCTTGATTAGACTCCTCACAAGTCACTTATCAGATCAGAGACATCTTGCTGTGTGAGAGGCCCTATATATAAAACATCTCGCTCCCACTCTCAACCTCACCTTATTCAACGATGGCAATGTGGTGTTGAAAGTTTTTTTTTTTTCAAAACAATAGAAAGACGCTCACTTGAACTTTGAGGAAGCATCCGCTTGGGTGTCGGTTCCACAAAGCAGTGGTTCATGGGAAAAATCTGTTTGAGTGAAAATTACATCTCACCAATGAAATATGAATATTTTTCAAATGCATAATCATCATTATTGGCAATACCAAGAGCCCATAACTATTATATAATTTCTTGTTGCGTTTTTTAGTCGAATTTACCTCATGCAAAGCAATAAAGCCACTAAGACACAAGTCGTTACTGGGTGTGAAAGGATTAGAAAACAGAAGCATTATGTAGGGGTGAGAACAAAAGAAGAGCACCCAGGAAGACAGTAGATAACAAATAACATTGCATTTAACTTATTGTAGACCATAAAGCATGGAGCCAGAAGAGAGTCCCACAAACAAGAAGTGTGAGAAAAGAAACTGTTAGCGTAGCACTTATGGTTACATCGAGCCATCTCAAGTATAAAATGATGATACCTTGCCGCCAATATAATACTACGCTTAAATTCATAAAGTTGCAGTACCAAAGAGTAAAGTTCGTCAAAACAATTATCATGAAAGTATTTACAGTGTAACCCGGATATAAGAGAGTTGTCGGGCCCGGAGAAGAAGTCTCTTATATCCGGGTTTGGTCTAATATATATACATTAACACAGGCTCTAATTTGGGACCAGAGAAAATCTCTCTTATATCCGGGTTTCTCTTATATCCGGGTCTCTTATATCCGGGTTACACTGTATACAAAAGGCACATAAAGGAACTTTATGTCTGTGGGAAAGTAACTAACTTAAATATTGTAAATTTCTGAATGAAGTGGCCTAGGACCTGGCACCTGAGACGTCCCCAAAAGGCAAAATGCCAAGAGGAATGGACCAGTTTTTCTCCCTAGACCCTGTACGCGTAAACTCCCATTTTAAACTTGACCGTGTAACATATTCCGTTCGAATGGGCGTGCGGATAAATCCCATGAAGTTCTAAACGAAAATAATTTCTATAGAAGTGATCTTTTTTTCAGCCATTAAAGGACCTACCTTTAAGAAAACATTATAGTCATATAATTAAATTAAAACGTATATGGAATCATAAAGCTGCTTCAAAGATGATAAAAGGTAGTGAAACAAAATGGTACATGCGTGATTGAATATAGCTATGTACAAATATGTAAATATTAGCTTTAAAATTCTCTTCTTCATCTTCGTGTCGTATGGACGATCATGGCTCTCTAAAACTTCTTATCCCTTATGGCCATTAACAGCTTTTCCGACATCCCTTCACACCAGTTCGTCGCTGCCTTTCCATATCTCTCTTGCCCTTACTATATCCTGTGGGGGGTAGATTTTACAAGCCTGCCTTCCTCATTATGCGTCCGAGAAATTTCAGTTGTCTCTTTCTGATTCATAGTTTTTGTTACCGTTTTCTTTAAAACGTCCTCGTTGTTTGCTTGCTCCATCGATAGAATTCTCAGTATCCTTCTGTAGAGCTACATACATTGTGTCGCCTCCAGTTTTCTCTTTATCTGTAGGGAAATTGTTCAGTCTTTGCGGCCATATAAGAGGACGGGCAACATATAGTAACTCAGCACTTTTTTCTTTGTTTCTAACAAAATATTCCTTTTTTCTTAGTATTTTATTTTACTTTTAGACTGCCTCTTTCGCTAATCCAATACCCGTTCGGATTTGGGTGTCACGTTTTCTATCCTCTGTTAAAACCAGGTGCCTCCAAATAAAAATGATATCTAAGTTTTAAAATGCATCTTAAAAAATCTTGGAGGTTTGAGCTTAGTTTTAATTCCGTGCTAATAGATCAAATTTAATATTCTCAATAAGCAAAATACTTTGGTGTATTTCAAACCGAATTTAAATTGATTGGAATTATTTTTTTTCTGTTTGTCAGTACTTTGAATATACGCTCTTTAGGGCTAGAGGGCGTCGTCAGTGATGTTCTGATTTGGATCATTGGGCAGTTTCGGGTCTTTCAAACATCATACCAAGTCGACCCCATCAGAGCTGATCGGACTCTGATACGCCCTCTAAAAAAATGCTTGTAGACACTGACTTCTATAAGTGTACTCCGTTATCACGCATTTAATTGGAGGTTGACCAATAACCAATCACAATGGTGTGAACTTTATTTAAGTTGTTTACGGGGAATTTTTTCCTTTTTGTTTTTCATTTTTGAGTGGACACCCTTTCATCGAATACTTAGAAGGTGATTTTGTTTTCCGTTTTTACCCACTTCCCATCAAGTTTCATTTCACCAGCTAGTAATTTCTATTTACAGAGATAGTAAGAAAAATTCGGCCATAATAAAAAAAAACCTAAAAAACTAAAAACTCGTTTATACGATTAAAATGAATAAATAAATTACAGCGAATTAAACCGAGAGTGCTTATAAATATCATAATAAAACGTTTAAAAACATGTTGACGAGTAAAAAAAAAAATCCTTTAATCTATCGATTATAAAATTAAATTTATGTTTTTAGATCGTTAGAAATTAAAACGAAACGGGAAGAGGGGTAAAATAAAAAAATATTAGTGAGAAAGTCGTAATTAATCATGGTTTGCATAAAGTAAAATCTATGAAACCATTCTTATTGACAAATCTGTCAACACAGCATAACTCTCTTCATTAATTTTTTTTTCTAAAATAAAATGTACTTTTCTGAAACGTTATTTGAGAAAAATTAGCTGATTTAATATTTAATTAATATAAACTGAAATAAATATTTTTGTTTAAAATATCGCGGTAAAGTATCTTTTTTAAGATGGAAGGGTGTTTTTGATGTGGTGAATGATGTATTAACAGCCTAATTTAGGGAAATATAAATAAGGGACCCTTAATAGAAATAAAATTACATGACAAACACAATGTGAACGCCTTTTTATATAATTGTTTTACCCAGTAATATAACATTTGTAAAACTGAAAAAAAAAATTAATTGCTCACATTCGAAAATAGCATTAAATTTACATTTTTCGATTTTTCAAATATTTTTTATCTAACACAAGAGATTTTTTATTACTATCAACAAGAGGATTAATTTCATAATCGCAACGAAAAATTGCAAGTAATTTTTTAAAATAAATATGCAGTGTATCTTTATTTTTATTTTATTAAATTATGCAAACACCGACACTCAACAAAAATTATATACAGTGTAACCCGCATATAAGAGACCCGGATATAAGAAAAACCCGGATATAAGAGAGATTTTCTCTGGTCCCAAATTAGAGCCTTTGTTAATGTATATAAAATAGACCAAACCCGGATATAAGAGAAACCCGGATATAAGAAACTTCTTCTCCGGTCGCGACAACTCTCTTATATCCGGGTTACACTGTAGTGAGTTTTATTGGTTTATTTTTAGCAAGGTTGGGGAGGAATTTTCAATATGTTCACACATGATATTCCATAATGTTTTTAATGAAGTAACATTTTCAGGCATTTTTCTTTATTCAACTATAAAAAGATTTCGCAAAAACCCCACAAATTTAAAGGTTATATCGAAAAGAGGAGGGGAAACTGGACACTCAAATTATTTCCACAATTTTTTCTAACAAAGTAACATCTTCCGTAAACAATTCATTCATTATTGGATAAGTGCTGAAAATTTCGTTTAAATCCGATGATTCCCTGGTTTGGGGTATTTTTTTTTAAATAGCGGGTAGCTTCATTTTTTGGTGGGGGGGTTGTTTTTGTTTTTTGCAGGGTGGGGGTGCTTTTATTTTGGAAAAAACACTTCCATTTAGGTGGTATCAAATATTTAGTGAAATAAGCCAATTTTGGCAGGTGGCCTTCTTTAGAAACACCCAATATCTTATGACTGACAATAATAATCTTCGACTGGTTTTAGCTTCATTCACGTTTTATTGTCTTTCATTACTGTGAGATGTCCTGCTTTATAAACGTTGTAACACGTTAAATGAGCTGCTTCAAAGAATTAACATAAGCGTGACTTTCCATCTGAGCTTTATATTTTACTTGTGTTTATGTATTTTATTTTCTTATCAAGAATAAAAATGTCGGACAAAGAATGTGTCGAATTCTTTCGAGTATATGTTGAATATTTAAGACAGTTTTTGTAGGACAAAAACGACTGAAAGATTTATATACATAAGTAATACTTAAACACTCGTAAAATTATAATGAAATAATGTTCATTCAGACGGAAAGAAATATTAGCTTGTTCAGAAAGTAATGACGCATTTCTATTTTTTTTTTTTTTAGAGTCTGAACAAAATCTGATTAAATGTAACAAATGCTAACTTTATTTGTCAAGAATATAATTATATTATTAGTAACAAAAGCCTCCAACTAATGTAAATATCTTCCTTGTTGAAAGACTCCGGCATCTTAATGAAAAAAAATATTAACATCTTCAAGAAACTCTATTCCAGTAACTTCTTATCGACATAATATGGTGTCTTATGAGTTCTAAGGCAAGACAATCTTAGTAAAGTTTTTTTTTTTTAATTTTTAAATATCTGGAAAGTGTTTTAATTAGGTACCTCCAAAAATTTCGCTGAACAAGAGGAAATATGATGGGGAAAAAGCACAAAACATAATATAAACAAACTATTCTCATCAAAGTCTTTGTGTTATTATTAAAATAAAAGATCAAAAGAATTTTTAATGTAATTTTTTTAGCGTTTTTAGAAAGTTAGAAATTTGGGTTAAAATCTTGTTTTTCTGGCGTCAACGCGGGACTATAAATTTGTAAGGGAAATTTGAGTGTCTGTTTGCGGCGAAAAATAAATTGATTTGGATTTTTTGGCAAAAATTTGTCGGATTTTAATGAAATTTTCAGAATTTCAAAAATGAATTAAATTATATTTTAAACGTTTCTGTTATAGAAAATCTTTTTTTAAAATATCCTTTTTTGCATCGGTTACCACGAGTTTACGTTATTTTCGCTATGGTTTAAGCAAAACTAAGCATTGCTTTCACAAAATCCAATTAATTAATCCTTGAATCTACTAATTTACTTCGAAACAAATCTCTAAGAGAAATACTGGATTTTTAAATTTGTTGTTTTCATTTTCTGCTTATAATGTAGATATGATGTGTCGATAAGTAACCATGACAATGTTTTAAAAATATAGGAGCCTATCGTCTGGTTTACGCTACTCCCCGTTTTTTTGAACAGATGTTTCTACCTTGTTTCCTGTTTAGGACTGGATTTCTGGTTCCTTCTAAAGTCTATACTTCTAACAACTCCGCCTTAATTCTGAAATTTTATTTACTATTGAATTTTTCCTCACTAGGAGAAGATAGAGTAGCCTATTGTCCGGTTTACACTCCTCCCCTATTTTTGGACAGGAGTAGAGGCTTTTCTCTTGTTTCCTGTTTAAGATTAAGTTTTCGGTTCCTTCTAAAATCTATACTTCTAACATTTCCGTCTAGATTTTGAAATTATATTTACTATTTTTTCCTCAACAGGAGTAGATAGGTTCGCCTATTTCCCGGTTCACACTCCTCCCCAGTCTTTTGAACAGAAGTATAGGGTTTTCTCTTGTTCCCTGTTTGCAATTGGGTTTCCAATTACTTCTAAAGTATTTTCATTTTCTTTCACTCTGAATAGACCTTTGTGTCTTAGTGGCATTCTCCCCTTGCTTGGGATGAACTGATTAAAAAAATATTAAAAAATTATTTACATACGTAAATTTCTTTTTCTTTTTTTCCGGATTAGCTTTAGGCTATTCTCTTCCAAATAAGGCCAAAATTTAAATTCAACGACATTTAAATTATTTAAAATATTTTTTTAAGTTTATGTTGGTACCTAATAAATACTTGTAATTTTGGCTTCTTGCTTCCCACTTAATTTTGATCTACAAAAATTATGCAATATCATTCATTATCTTCTGTCTCCTTAATTTTTGTTGATTTACTAAGAATAGCTTAGATCTGACACAAGGTCGAAAGTAGAGAGCACCTAGAGAGAATCGAACTCACTAGTAATTGATCTATTGAGACAAGCTTGCTAACTATTACACCACTTTGTAGGGCCCAAAATCTTGTTCTTTTATTGTCCTCTCTCCATAATACTAGTTTTTCACATATTCTAAAGTTTCATCGTTAATTAGTTTAATAAATTCAATCCATGATCTCACAGGTTACATAAAAAACGAAAATAATTAAATAATAATCATCATATTTGGTTCACGTTAAAAAGCCACATTTAAAGATGCAAATATTACATGTAACATTTGCATCTTTAAATGTGGATTTATTTTTACTCATTTTTTTACTCTTTCTCTTGCTAATGATTTTGCTTTAAAGCACAGTAATTTATTTTACTGTAGAAACTCATTGCACACCACGAAGAAAATAATTTATTTTCCCTGATCGCGAATAAATGATGTTACTGACAGGTCCAGTTTTAAGGGCAAAACCTCCTAGATGATTTATATGCATGAATAATAGTTTATTTATATTGAAATATGTGTATGTTGGGAAGAGTTAGGAACAATTCTTCGCTCCAAACATGAAAAATATCCAAAATTGTAGAGGATATTAGAATAATATCCTATCCTAATGGAAGAATTCTTAAATTGAAAGTGAATTGCTTTTCTATGTTTCATTGTAAACTATTTTAATATTATACAATTTTATTGTTGTTTTTATCAGAACGTTTCGATCGATCTACCATCCAGTCTCTTTCTGGTGTCTTTCCAGGAATGTTGAATGAAAACGCTTTACTTAATTTGCTGTCTAGGCTCTTCCGGTTCTTATAACTATCATGGCCGCCGTCCGTCCTAGAGAATTTTAAAGTTCATTATCTGCCTGTCTGAGCTGATGTATATTTCTGTAGTTATTGTCCTAGTGAAAGTAGGGTCGAATCGAGTCGAGCCGACAGTAGTTCACTCCAAACCAGACTGACAGTCATACTAACACCTTCCACATCTTGTATTATTATTTCGTGTAATATACCTTCGTTATTTCTACTCTTGTGTTCGTGTTGTTCTTCCTTGGTCCTAACCTGGACCATAACACTTATCCTCAGTTTAGATATTTTGAATGCGATAATTCTATCAAATATCTTATTCTCTAATATTGATCTATTTCTAATAATTTGAGAGGAGGCGTAAGTGACTTAACAGTTAAAAGTGTGTAGAATGGACTCAGACCGAGGCAGTTTGCATTATTCTTCTTCTTCTATGTGTCGCGTCCCTTTATGATATAATTGATCATGATTCTATCTTTCTATCTGGTGTGGCTCTTAGCAGATGTTTTCCCTTGGCAAATGCCCCCGCCCCCGTTCAGCCATCTATTCACACAAGCTCGTCAGGTAAGTGGCTTGCCGCCTCCCCCTATCTTTCTTTCCCTGAAGGGTTAAGTTTTCCAGCCCATCCTTCTTCATTATGTGAAGGAATCTCAGCATTCTGTTCCTGGTTTTGAGTATAAGTATTCTTTTGGCTGCCATTTTATTTAAGACTTCCTTGTCACTTATTCGTTCCGTCCATGGAATTTTCATTATTCTTCTGCAGAACTACTACTAGTTTTTTTTTTTTTTTTTCCTTATCCCCAGGTAAATTGTCCAAGAGGAAGGATACCACATAGCTATCTAGCACTCTTTTCTTTGTTTCTAACGATTTTTTTCCATTTCTCAGCCCCTTGCTTAAATTTTAGAATGCATATTTCGCTCTAGTCAAATGCGTGTTCGAATCTCGGTGCCGCATTTTCCATCCTTTGTTAAAATGCTTCCCAGATATTTGAACTTCTTCACTTGCATGATGTTTACATATCCAATACGCAACTTGTATCTTGGGTCTTTTCATTTGAGGATGACCATACTTTCTTTATTCTTGATTGTTAGGCCCTTTTACTCGCCTTCTTCTTACAACCTCTCTAGAAGCTTCCGTATTTGCGTTCACTTAACTCTTGGAAAAGGCACAAATCCACTTTCTCATCTATTTTTAAATAACTTAGATGTCAGCCTCGCACTTCTGCCTTGTAAACAATTCCAAATTACTTTGAAAATGTTTTTTTTTTTTTTATGGATTGTTCGAAGAATTATTGTCACACATGTCGTATGACACGAGAAGCGACATTAATTAGCAATTCTTCTGGTGTAGACATAGGAGTTATTGTGACTCAGTTTCTGTCTCGGTACCATCAGCTACTTTCTCTGTGAATTACAGAGTTTCTATATTCCACAAGGTACATTACAGCGCGAAAGTAAGTGAAGCTCTAAGATATTATGAAAAAAAAAACTGTCTCTTTTTTTCCAGATATTCAACAAACCTTCAATTAAACTATATATTCATTAAGAAAAGCGTTTATTAATCAAATTACAAACACTTCCACAAAATTTATCAAGCAAATATTAATTAAAAATTAAGATGTGCAAAAAGTAAGTGAATCCTTACATTTACACTGTATTTTTGTTTGATATGGTTGCCAATGCAAATAATTTTTTTGTAAAAATAAAAATAACGCGTTTTAATTTTTTTTTATTGGTTAGTTGCATATCCTGCAGAATGAAAATAACACTGATATCTCATTTTAACAGACATATTTACCAAAATTACACAAAAATGTCTTGAAATACTAAAGAGTAAATTTATTCAATAAAATCGCCATTGCCTTCAATCATGGTCTCCAAACAACTTCGGAATCTCAAGTTGCCGTCTGCGAAAAATAACTACAAGATCATGTAGACATCTAGTTCTGCAAGCCAAAGTGAATCCAGCTCTGCAGAACTGTATACTCTTGGTGAGTAGTCGGCCTCAACATTAAATTACCTCCCGCCACTGTATACAATGCTTCTTTCAAAAGATGTTTAACTTCAATGCTAATCTTTCTTTCAAAAAAAAAATTTTTAAACTCAGATGATGATATGTCCTCACACACCTGAAATCTACTGAGGAACAAATTTCTTCTCACGGTTTGATGAGATTCAAATCTATTACAAATCAATGGGACCTGGACCTACTGTTAGCACATTGAACAATTGACTCCTTTGAATGATTCATTGGAAGCCAATGCACCTTTTTAAGAACATAACAACGGTCGTCCTCATGTTGCTAATGCAACAGAACAAACGATCATGCAGTGTCTCCTCCATATCTCTCACCATCACACTCAATTGTTTTACTGTTATTTTTATTTTAAGATATTGGAAAATTCCTCGGATTATTCATCAAAGCAAGGCAATAAAACCACTAATACGCAAGGAGGTTACTGAGTGTGTGAGAATATAAGAAAAAGAAAACATTATAAAGGAGAGAAAGAACAATAAAATAGCAGGAAATATGAATACAAAAGATAACGACTGACATTACATTTAAATTTTTGAAGATCAAAGTTGTGTATAAAGCATGAAACCGGAAGAAAGTTCCACAAAGGAGAAGTGCAAGAAAAGAAACTGTTAACATAGAACTTACATCTAGCCATTTTAACTATAACATAAGACCTTGCCACAAATCTATTACTGCGCTTAAATTCATAAAGTTTAAGTAATCCGAGGTGGAAGTTGATTCGAGTAAAGAAACAATTTAGGCGGTGGTTTGGAGAAATCGCCGAAGATTTATTTCCATTTACAAGATATGAAAATGTCTTTGGTAAGTCGTATAGAATAGCGTTCAAAGCGAGGTGTGAAATGAGAACGTAAAAAGGAGTATGCTTAATCCGGCTGTCTGCTTGTTGGCTAACGGTTTGGGCTTGTCGCGTTGATAGTGGTGTCCGTTTTCCTTCTTTGTTTACAGGAGGTCGTTTTCACAGCCTAATGGTCAAAAAAGAAGTCAGCCGTGTTCTCGAGTGGCCTCTGTGGTAAGCGTGTGTGAAGTTTCTCTCTCTACCCTCCACCCCGTTGTCCGTTTTCTGTTATAGTCTATATAAGGGAAACTGAGGTAGTTGTAGACATCTGTGGCAAGCGAGAGTCGCGTCGATAATTGCCAGCACTCTTCTTTTAAAATTTGTTTTGAGTAGAGTGCGGCGTCTGTGTGACTTCGCTAGACGTAAATTGGTGCGTAGTTAGAGATGTTTTCTAATAATTTGTCTTTAATTTGTTATCTCTAACTATGTGTAAGTAGTGCTTTTCTACTTTATAATCATCAAAGAAGAAAGTTCCTCAGAACAATTACCATGGAAGTATCTATAGAAATGGCACAGGGAATTTACGTTACGGCGGTGGGAATGTGAATGAATAACGGTGATACAAATCTTTGTGAATATGAGAGTCAGTTTTAAAACATGCTGGAAACATTTGCATCAACCAAAGAGGATTTGTCCATTTCCACGTCCTACAGGGTATTATTTCATGATGTTCTACAGTTTTCCTTTGTTCTTTAAAAAAAGAAAGAAAGATCTTGTAAACTTGTGCTGGAAATGATTCCTATTGCTTTGATTTCTTTTGTTATCTCCGCCATTTCTCGGTTGTAAAAATAAACAAGCAATTCCAAACGATTTGAATCTTTGCTTTCTCAAAACAAGAAAATGCACGGGAATCATTGAGAGAAGAAAAAAAAAACACACCCACTCAAAACTTTACACAATCAACACTGGAAACGAATGTATTTATAAACTATGCATTCAAAAAAAAAACGAAACAATACAATTTGTTGTGTTTATCTTTAGTGAGAAAACTGAAATAGCAAAACAGTCGTTTCCGAAAGTAAACAGCGTATTAGTCGCACATTGCCTAATCGTCTCCAGATTAGACTTCACTACAGTAGAAATCCTATGTTAAACTAGTTAACTAAACACTACATGAGAATGTACCTCGTCGTGGTTTAAGGATGAACAATCTGGTCCTACGGATGATGACAACTGAGTAATGAGTTCGATACTCACTGGTTGTCTCCTAATTGTGGCCCAGGACACAAACTAACCAACCAAGAATAATTAACAAACGTAAGGTGCCTCTTGTCTTAGAGAAACACAAATCCATGCGTGCTGGATGTCAAGTGAGGTTCAAATTTAAACTGGTAATAGTAGCGTGAAGGTTATCAGCATGAAAACTGGAACCGGCGAGCAGGGTTCGAACCCCACCCAATTTTGTTGTGTTCACTTTCGCATTAATACCCTTGAGAAAAGCATAAATTTATCTCTTCTATTCCAAGCTATAGGTTAAATCAGAGGTCTCCAAACTTTTGGCGCCACTCACCGATGTCATGCAAAACAATATTCCCACTGACCTCGAGGCAGAGTCACGCGCGTAACAAAACACAAAAAACAAACAAACCGCGATAGTCAATAAAGTGGGAAAAAATATTTTTTATGCTGTCCGGTACAAAATGGTCCACAGCCCGGTCCCAGTTTGCGACCCGGTGCCAGTGTGCGGCCCGGTGTCAGTGTGCGGCCCGGTCCCAGTTTGCGACCCGGTGCCAGTGTGCGGCCCGGTGTAATGTGCGGCCCGGTGCCAGTTTGCGACCCGGTGCCAGTTTGAGACCCGGTGCCAGTGTGCTGCCCCGGTGTAAAGTGTGCGGCCATTAGCCAGTTTGCGACCCGGTGCCAGTGTTTGCCAGTGTGCGGCCCGAAGTGTGCGGCCCGGTGCCAGTGTGCGACCCAGTGCCAGTGTGCGACCCGGTGCCAGTGTGCGGCCCGTTGCCAGTTTGCGACCCGGTGCCAGTGTGCGACCCGGTGCCAGTGTGCGGCCCGGTGCCAGTGTGCGACCCGGTGCCAGTTTGCGACCCGGTGCCAGTGTGCGGCCCGGTGCCAGTTTGCGACCCGGTGCCAGTGTGCGGCCCGGTTCCAGTGTGCGGCCCAGTGCCATTTGCGACCAGTGCCAGTGTGCGGCCCGGTGCCAGTTTGCGACCCGGTGCCAGTGTGCGACCCGGTGCCAGTGTGCGGCCAGGTGCCAAAAATTAGGTGCCAGTGTGCGGCCCGGTGGTTGGGGACCGCTGCGTTAAATAACTGGATAAACTTGTTTCTCTCGCCTTGGTAAGGCAACCAATCTAGTAGAAGGAAAACTATGAATTCAAAACCGTAGAGAAGGCAACGGAACGCAATTCTACTGTCTTCCCTAATAATGCATGAAATTTCACACATAATAAAGAAAACGAAGCTGTGAAGGGAAATGATTTCCTATTATCCAAAGTGTTGTGGTAAACCCTCTTACAGTATAATGAACTCTTCCTTCTCTCATAAATACAAACTGCGAGAGTCGGACCCGAGCGCAGAGTGTGAAGTGGAGTGGAGTAGTAGACGCAGTGATAATCTACTTATTACTAACACTATTGTTTTGTATATATCTTCAATATACTTTTTCAACCTAACTTCGTCTTCCATGTCTTTCTTTCTGGCCCTAAACAGACCATGACACAAAGGAAGATGGCATTTTGAAAGAAAATGATCGGCGAAACTAGCTAACCACTACCGAAACAAGAAATCCTTAAAAACATAGCATGGCAAAAGGCTGCAACTATGGAGCACCCAGTGGCGATCATCAAACTGACTACAACTCTATTGATTTAGTAAACTAGAGAGTTACCTATTATTCTAGTATCGCTAAGTATGACACAAGAACATATATTTTCTTAATACTACTCGAAGTTTAACATAAGACTACAAATATAGGGTACCCACTGAGGATTGACTTGATTACAATGGTCTTCAAGGAAAACTAAACTATTAAGGTTACGTCAAGACATTTTCTTCGCTTAGCATATTCATAAATATGTGTCACCCAATGAGGATCGAACTGCAATAGTAATGATCTATCAGTTTCAATGACTTATTAATCATTGGTCGATGGCCAAGTTCATAATATTTACTTACTGCTGTGCTGGATTTACTTCATGAATTTTATTTCCTATCCATGATGTTTACTTCACGGAGGTAGAATAAAATGACCTGCTATTTGTGATAAACAATAACAATAAGTTAAACGTTCATCTAAGAAATTCCGACAAAGATATTACGTCTACCACTATTTGAGTGTAAACAAACAATATGGCCTGAACAACATCGAATGGAAAATAACAGGTGCTGGATGATTTTATTTGAACTTAGCCATCTAGTTGATAAGACAATACAATAAGACAACGTCCAAGTCTGACAAGCTCCCAAAAATATAGATTGAAAGTTCAAATATGGTTAACGTCTAACTCTGTCTTTCCGATTCACGCTACATGTTTACGATCGTAGAATGTAAAACGACCTCATTATTGAAATAAACAGTAATAAGAGGCATTCATCAAAATTAATAATGAAAATGATTCATCTAAGAAACTAAGAAAACATTAACTGATAAGTTGGAAAGAAAGTCCAGTTGTATTTATTACATGATTACTTGTTCAATACTTACTGTAAAATAATCGTTAATGTTTACGTTTTAATGTTGTTGTTTACTTTGCTCCACAGATGACTTAATATCAGAGTGGGTAAATTTTGTTTCGCTTTTACCTTTTTAAAATCAGTTTAGGGCAGACACATATAAGATATGTGTAGTATGAATTCAAAATGGCCTCTTCAGCAACAAAAGTGACAAAAAATCTTAGCTTCGTTTATGGAAATTATGATTTACGTGTACGAGCATGTCATCGATATAGTTCTTTCATTATTGGGCTTCTGTAAATTGTAGTTGAGACAAATGCTAAACAAACTGAAGGAGAATTATCATAATAGTTCAATACTTCGATCTTAAAGCATAATTTGATCATACTTTGCTCATAAAGCATACTTTGATCATACTTTGATCATAAAATATACTTTAGTCATAAAACATACCATGATCATACTTTGACCATAAAACATACTTTGATCATACTTTGATCATAAAACTTACTTTGATCATAATTTGATCATAAATTTACTTTGGTCATACTTTGATATTAAAACATACTTTGATCATACTTTGATCATAAAATATACTTTGAACATAAAACTTTCTTTGATTATACTTAGATCATAAAACATAACTTGATCATACTTTGATAATAAAACATACTTTAATCGTAATTTGATAAAACATAATTGGATATTTTGATCATGAGATATACTTTGGTCATAAAACTTACTTTGGTCATACTTTGATCTTAAAACATACTTTGATCATAAAACATATTTGGATCATACTTTGATCATAAAACTTACCTTGATCATATTTAGATCATAAAACATAATTTGATCATACTTTGATAAAACAGACTGTTCTGGCCTTGTTAGGGCCAGAAACAAAGACACAAGAGAGGAATTGAGTTAAAATATATATATATTAACAGAAAACAGTAATAGACACATATGCAAACGAGAGTGTTACAGCAAGAATGTTCTGTCCGACTGTCAGAGGTGACTGCTAGAAACTTTTCTCTCCAAAAGGCAGTACCTGCTCCTATTTATAGCTGGGAGAGTCCATGCTTGGGCGAAGAAATTACCATAACACATAATTTGATGATAAAATATACTTTGATCATAAAACACCTCAGAAAAATGTCTAAACTTGGTCTATAGGTCTTTCACCATCTGACTACTCCTCAGCTTGATCAGAGTGCTGTCTTCTGCACGTCATTGAAGAGTAGACTTACTACCGAACCTTTACTGGGTAGAATCACCAGTAGCGATGAAAAGTGGGTTCTCTATAACAATATCCAACGAAAATGACTATGGTTAGCACCCACTGAAAAAGTAGCATACATCTCCAAACCAGGACTACACTCGAAAAAAAATGATGTTCTGTTTGGCGCTGCGTGATGATCATCGTCAGCGTGGCGTCCACACAAAAACGAAATCGTTAATGCGGTGTATTATTGTCAATTGAAAGCACTTCACGAAAATTTACACAAAAGGCGTCCATCATTTCTTAATAGTAAAGACATGTTGCTCTTACACGATAATGCAAGTTTGCATATTGCCCGAATCACTCAGGAAAAGATTATAGCACTAAATATAGCCTCTCGAATTATTTTTAGAAGTTATTTTACTGTAGGTTAGTTTAGACTAATTTCCTATCACTATGTTTTGGCCTCATACACTCCGGCCTTACCCATGACATCCTACATTCCTTTGAGAAGATCGCGATTATGCGTTTCCCCTCTCATACACGTTAAGCCCAATGCCCGCACACGTGTCTTCTTGGAAGTGAAAAATAATCGATGTTATAATGCCTAAAACTTTTTTTTTAATTTTTTTTTTTTTTTGTTTATTTGATCGTGCTAGCTCGGACACTCATGAGTTTATCACGCGAACCATCACGATACTACATCAAGGTCGAAAGGTCATTTGGGTGACATTCTGTGTCGTAACATATCTGGCCAATGTAGGTGGTTGCTGTGCGATCAACCATGGCTAGGTGTCCAAATCAATAGATCTCTCACGCGTTCTTCTTATGCTCGCCAGCAGTGTCCTGCAAAACGCGTTCTATGTTCGCGTAAGATTCTAGAAATATCAGGGATGGATCCATAGAGCTGTTATTTAGTTGGATCTTGTCTCCAAGAGATAAGTATAGCTCTTAACATCCGAGCTTGTACTCTTGGGTTTTAGTTAATCTCCAAATAGTAACACCATACATTAAAACCGCCTCTACAGTGGCGCGAAAGAAGCACCGTTTGAGGTTGTCTGGTAAATCAGATTTCCAGATTGTATCCATTTTATTCAAGGCATCCCAGGCTTCAGATATGCGAATTATCGTATCTTTTGCAGTAGAATTTATTTCGCTTCCTATGTAAGCAAAGGATTGGATAGATCTTATTGATTCACCTGAGATGGTTTCTATAGGGCTTGCTAATAATCTCATGGAACTGATCTAAAATGGCATTTATAAGATACGAAAGTAAGCAAAAACAAGCATGTAAGTTAATATTTTCCAAGCATATATTAGCCTGGCACATATCTGAGTAACCGAGTAAGAATCGAAATCACAATCGTTGAAATAATCAGCAAAGAAGTTCCCTACGGCGAAACAATCTTGTCGGTTTTTCCTGTGCTTAACTTAGTGTGACACAAGGCTGGCAGAGTTGAGTTCCTCCATTAAGCTTACTAAAGATGTAAATTGCTTTCAAGTCAGTAAATTTGTTGCTTACTTGTTTATTAAAGACACAATTTTATGTAATATTAAAACAAAAACGTGTCGAAAAAAATTCTGCTGTTTTTAGCTACAAAATGTAATAACATTTCATTGTTTGTTTTATTTTTAAATTAGGGCATGCTGACTAATTTTATGGTGTAGACATAAAGTTAAGTCATCATTTATGTACTGTGACCCGCCAAAATGTGGGCGATGATGTCTGAGTTAAATAATACATTTCAAACATAATAATAATAAGTCCAGAGTGACACGAACCAAACAATAAATCTTTGCCTATTTTCTGGCCTTTTGAACAGGAGTAGAAGTTTATCCCGTGTTACCTCTTTAGGATTGAATTTCCGGCTCCTCACTAAAGACTTCTAATTCTCTTTTACTCCCAATATCCCCTTGCGTCTTAGAGGCATCATCGCCTTGTTTGGGGCGAATTGATTAAGAATATAAATAAACGCTGTAAAAGGCAACACTAAACAGTATTATTGCCATTCGTAGCTACTATTTTAGCGGCTTTTGCTGGAGTTATAATTTCTTATAAAAGCATAAAACAGAATTTTCGATTAATTCTGTAAAAGATACAAAATGTCTGGCGTTAATTTCAGAGGCAATTAAAAAGAAAAGCGACAAGTTTTAAGGCTGAGGTGCAAATAAAGGTTTGATAGAAAAATGAAAGAACGAATGAAACATTCTCTGAAATGTGATTTTTAAAAATCATTTGTGAATATTTTCCTGAGTTTATGAGATCTCCCAGCTATGGGTTAAATAGTGTGGTAGACTGGACTCTCTAACCAATAGTATAGGAGGAAGAAAACTCTGAATTCAAAACTTAATGTGGCCTTAGCGGGGCACATTTTTGAACTGTAACTCAGTTTCGTTCAACATAGTTGCATTAAAAAAACATTTGTGTTTCTTCAGAAACACAAATAGGACTAAGTAGACGGGTGTGTCGGAAACTAGCAGCCATGCAGAAGATAAGAAATCATTCTTATTTGAAATGTGTCTGCAAGTCAAAACAGCTTTAATATTAATGATGATAATTAACATCATCATCATCATCATGAGATAAGGTTTGTAAATGCACATAACACGCAGACTAATTCCCTAATATTTTGATTATTCCTGAGTTCTTGACTATGATAAATTTCGAAGTTACTACACTAGGCATAAATCTGTCTTTTTCCGCCAAGATATAAGTTAAATAGCAAGGTAGACCTAGCTCTCTCGCCTTGATAAGGTAGGTAGTCTAAGAAAGTGACTACTCTGAATTCATTAATAATGGAGAATTCAACAGGAAACTACTACGCAATGTTAATTCATAAATAATCCAACCTAGAAAAAGGACTATTCTGAATTCAAAACCGTGGAGAAAACAACGAAAAGCCATTATACCATATTTTCTAAGAATGCATGTCAATTCACATAATATAACAAAGGAATCTGTGGGTGTCAGGGTCATCCAAGTCCTGAAGGGAATCGTATTTTAATTAAGACTGGTCTTTCTCGATATGTTAAGTCAACCTATCTAGAAGAAAGACCACTATGAATTCAAAACCATAGAGAAGGCAACGGGAACAATTCCACTTTCCTCACCAAGAACGCATGGCAATTCACAGTTAATAAAGAAAACGAATATGTGGAGAGCCATGACCGACTAAGTTCTTAAGCAAGATGGCATTTTAAATGAAAATGATCTACGAGATTAGCTAAGCACTACTCTACCACTTTGTTTTAACGTATAGTATGGAAAAAGGCCACAAATAGAATGACGTATTCCTTGAAATGTGTTTTAAAAGATATTTTGAGGATAAGTCATTTGACTATAAGTTTCGAATTCGCTTCACTTGGAAAGTACTTTGCGAGATATACCCTAGTGTGATAACTTCGATTTTCCATAGGTACCCATCTGGTGTGGTCCTGCCACAAACTAAGAGATGTTTAGTAAATAACAGCAACTTTCTCTGTTTGAAAGGAATGGAAAATCACGCACACTTCCGAAAGGTAGAAATAAAAAGTGGTTAGCCATTGTCACTGATCAGACATTGCGCCACAGGGTAGACACCTTTGCACAATAAATTGTACTAAGCGAACACGGCGTCGAATAACACGGCGTGAAACTATGCTGCTTATGTTCATGCCATATTTACTTGATATCACGTCAGAGGTGGGGGTGTTTTACTTCTGGCTCCTTATTCTTAACTCCAAAGAATACCACCCACGTTGTCCGTTGTCCACAGCCCTTACGGTGTCGTACCTCTTCTTTAATTGTTATTTAATCTATTCACATCGCCTTCTGCCTAACCCCATTGCCTAAATGTTTGGTCTGCATTTAAAAGAGATTGTGGATGGTTCAATTATAGAATTCGTTCATCAGGCCCAATCTACTTTAGATCACGCGATCGTAAAACACTTCCACGCCGGCATGTTTAAACTTAAGGCCGGAGGACAGACATTAAGCTTTCAAATATCTCTTAATTTTACTGAAGTTATTTACACGGCCAGACTGCGACCCCCTAAACCACCTCCCGACACCATCTTTTCGTTTTCAAATTTAAAGGGCTCTAAGGCGAGGACGCAACTTCTTGCTGCAAAGTTATTAACAGCGCCGCCTACTATTCATCGTAGCTAATTAGCTTATCCATTTAATGTAAAGAACAAATCCAAGCCCTAGAGTGAAAGTTGCCTAGTTTACACATCAACGCCTAGACTGATCGAACATTATAGCAGCAAGAGATTGTTGATGCTCAACGAAACATTTGATCTTTTCTGTTAATTCACCACAAATAATGTAAAGTTACTTATCACAAATGTTAATTCACTCCAAGAAATTATAAATTTTAAATTATAGTTTCTTTGTTCTTTATTAAATTGTGGCACTCTTTTGAAATTATAAATTTTAAATCAAAACCAACCCTCAGAATAAAAAATTACCAAAAATCAGAGAATTATTCTAATTTTGTAAGTGTGGATTATTTTCGAGGTACTGACAAGGAATTTTTTACAATTTAAAAAAAAATTAAAATTTGTTTTTGCTTTCTTTATCGAGGTGAGCGAGAACGGTAATAGCGAACTTTGAAATAGCGAACATTGCAAAGGTGAACTCAACCGGAGTGCAATGGAAGTGTCTCCTCGCTCAGGAAGAATTTGGTAGGAATTTTAGTAAATATAAATTCTTTTTATTTTGGAATAAATTAATATTTTAGGGTGAATTAACAGAAAAGATTCGAAACATTTACCGACAAGGCTCGTTAGTAATGGTCATTTCTAAACCATGTATGGAATGGACCCAGAACCTTTTTCTCCGGCAACAAAATCATATTTTATTGATTATTGATAAGATTAATGATCGGGCTAAAATCAAAAAAAATCGCTAACCCAACTCAGCCAAAACAACTTAAGTAAATCAGAAATAAATAATGGCAAATAGATGCCCGTTTGCGCCGGATAGACAAAGAGAAATATATTTTTAAATTACAATGATGTGTTGAAAAGTTCTCAGCACTTAGTGAGGTTTGGTTTGGTTTGTTTTACGGCATATCAACCTCAATGGGTTATTTAATGCCGACAAGATTTTTATTGCTGGTATTTTTTTTTCCAAAAATGTATTTCTGGTAATATTTTTTCTATTGCTGATAATAATTTTTTTACAAAGTATTTCTGGTATTAAAACCTATTTTTACACTTTCATAGTGTTTTGACCCCAGTTTGGTGATTGTTGTGATGATATAACCCAACTTCCCCATTCACGATAATGGACGGACTGGTTGCCGATTAAGTACGACCACAGTGGACATTCAGATAGGTCTTCGTTTGTTACACCTATTGAGGTTAGCATACTCCCGACTCTGTCTCTGTACTTGACACACTTACCTCCGATTATAAACCTATTATTGAAAACCAATACTCGGGTTACTTTGTTTATTATATCTTGCACGAGATATAACAGTGATTAACTATTTGCCCATAGCTGGGACCCTAACAAGTGTTACCACCCTGGGTTAGGGTTGACCTGGGAACGCCAACAGTTAAGAGGTTGTCCCGGACTCCTCAAAACCTGATCAAAGGCCTTGCTGTTTGAATGTAGTTTATCGTCTTACCCAGGACGGCACTTAATGAGGATCAAACCCACAACTCAAACGATCAGTGAAACCAGCTTGATAACCATTACACGACATTGATACACCTTTCTTACAATATTTGATATCGAAACGAGGTGGAGCTAGTTTCGTGAAAGTTTTTTAAGAAGGTTCTGGACGTTGTTATCTGTTTCATAAGCCGGCCGTACCAAAATCTGGACAGACCACTTTACGGCAAAAACCTAAATGTTTTATACGGAGCTGTAGAGGCTTGGGGGGGGGGTCGAGGGTGAGACAATTGAGCAAACTGACGTGATGGCGTCAGGCGGATTACCTGAAATTGTATATTAATGACGAGCTGGGTGGTTGGGTTTCCACTACCTTAGTCATCACTCGCGGCCAGAGGTAGACGGACACAAACGAGCAGGGCGAACGTAGAAATGCCTTCCTATAAGTTTCCTCTCGATTTCATTCTTTTCACTGTTTATTTTACAAGATGTTGTCCATTTGTTATTTTGTTTACGATTTTCTTATATAAATAACTTCCTTTCTTGTAAGTGTCAAGGTTTTTTTATACACGACGTTGATGCGAAAGAAGTACCTAGACTCATCATTTAGATAATATTAAAGAAAGCCTCATTTCCGTAAATACATATGTAATGGCCGACTCCACATCTGTGATTGTTCAACGCCCACAGTGCCAACCTGTGGACTATGCTCCAACTAAGATGGGTGGACATTAGGGGAGAGAGTGCATAATCTGAAGTGATCAACAGTTGGAACAAGCCTACTATATTCAATCCCTCAGTCACGATAACTTTTAACTTCGTACTAGCACAACCATCAACAATTCTATCTACCAAATTTCATTCCCAAGACCTGGCTGAAACCGCGGTATGGTTTTCATGCACTTCCAAAAGATGCCGAACGCTGGGATCACCTCCTCAAGCCCATAACATCAAGGTTACCTCCCTCGTAAATCGACTATGGTTAGATTCGAACCAGGGTCTCATGATCGGAACTTTCTAACCACTCGAACAGGCGGCCATATATATATATATATATATATATATATATATATATATATATATATATATATATATATATATATATATATATATATATATATATATATATGTGTGTGTGTTTAGAGTGTGTGTGTAATATAGTATCAAATATATTGACGTATTTTAAACAATTTCTATATAGCTATCCATATATATATATATATATATATATATATATAAATTATTTATTTAAAAATATGATTCCAACATCTTTAAGCGAAATTGTTTTGGGAATAACTTATGGAAAAGAGCTTAGTACTTTAATTCAGTTTAATTCAAATAATTATATTGAAGTTTTCGGCTCTTGTTTTGAAACATGCGAACTCTTATGTAGCGTGTTGGAATCATATTTTTAAATAAATAATAAATATTTATGCTCTACTTTTGTATCGAGCACTATTTTTTAAAAATAATAACAAAAATACTAAAGAACTTTGGATTATTTACCCAACGAGTTCTTTCCTATTTTCTATATATTTTTCACACACACACACACACACACACACACACACATATATATATATATATATATATATATATATATATATATATATATATATATATATATATGTGTATTTAGGCAGCATCTTTTTATTCATACACGTTTCATTAAATAATATAGACAAGTGTTGTCTATTTTATGTAAATTCTTTTCATAACGTCTGATAAGTTTAATAACATTATCATTGAACGAAGAATTCACAATATTGATCCATATTTTTTAATACAATCTAAGCTTTCGGCTTACATAAGCCATTATCAAAGATGTCAATTACAACATATTAAACAATATACGTACAAGACAATGATGATAGTCTGTGATTGTGTACATAGATGATTTCTAAGCAACGATAAACACGTGCATATAAGACCCTAGAAGCGAAAATCGCACCGCATCACATGACATCACACATAACCACGCGAGAGTAAATTGGAGAAGTATGAAGTATGGGAAGCCTTTGGTATAAACCAATGGCTTCTGTTACAAATTATAGACATTTAAGAATATTTGTAGAGATTCCATAGTTGATTTTGTTTAGGTTGGGTTTCAACTGTTTGATGTATAATGCTTCAAGGATTTTTAGTTTTTGTTTATTATTTTCATGTCGAAGTATAATTGTGTTTTCGACAAGTATTTTACGGAATTGTGTCTGCGGGCAGGCATGTTGTATTAAAAATATTAATATATATATATATATATATATATATATATATATATATATATATATATATATACCGAGTGTAACAGCATAACTGTCCACCCCAAAAATGTTTAATACCTAAAAAATACTAAACTAATTGAGTTTCGATTTTCCAGGTTTTTAGCAAAGACATTTAGCCATCATGACACAATTTGTCGTAAAAATCATTGAAAATCCCTTTGAGTTATACAGCTAGAAAAAGAACAGGTTAAAATCGTTTTGTGTCAACCCCACTATCTTTCCAAATGAGCAATGATGGTATTTATCAATTCACCCACAGGAATTGAATGTGGCACAAGGCCTTTTTAATGTGGGTATGTCTGAGCCCATAGGCCCAGCCAAAAATAAAACCCATCTAAACCCGTCCAAGCGGGCCAGTTCCGTCAACCTCCCCGAACGAAACCCCACCCTTCGGCGGAGCTTCGTCCGGGTTCCTCTCTGCAAGCAGAAAGTTCGACAGACACCCGATCCGGCAGCTCACAAAGCGCAGATACTACACTTTGATCCTAGCCACCGGGCCGAGCGGGTATTCTTTTTATGGATCAAATGAGCAATGATGTGGCGAAAAAGATCATTCAGACCTTCAGTAATGGAACCAACATTCATACTCTGGCTTCCATTTTCAAAGTCCAAGAACCATCAAGAGAACGGGGAATCATTTTTTTTTAAAGGGAATAGTAGAGAGGAAGATTGGGTCAAGAGGTCACAACAGCAAGAGATCATCATTTCAAATTAGAGATCAATTAGAAAAGATCCAACTCAGTCTATAAAACGTTTGGCACATGAGAGAAGAGTTTCAGCTATGACAGTCCAAAGAGCAGTGAAAAAAAGGCTTAAAAATTAAATCGTACGTGAAACCTGTTACTCCAGGACAGAAAGTTAGAAAGTTAGAGTGAGCGAAGATCATCTTGAATAAGTTGAAAAATGAACCTGGAATAATATGTGTATATTTGAATCCTTCATGAATAATATATGTATATTTGAATCCTTCATTAGGTTCCGATTTTTAGCTATGATTAATTAATGATGAACATGTTGTTTTTGTTTATGATCGATTTCATCACGATTCTTCTGTTAAGCTTGTAAAATAATTATATATTCGTATTGGTCAAAGTGGGGTCCAATAGTGTTATAAAAACCTTGGAGAATTCCTGTATCATACCTCTAATAACTTATAAGGTACAATGATTTAAAGCTTAATCTGAAAATTGGGCAATTTTGCTGTTACATAATTTGGGCAGTTTTAACCTGGTCTCTCTCTCTCTCTCTCTCTCTATATATATATATATATATATATATATATATATATATATGTGGAAAATTGGAAAAGGTTTTTCACTAGGACTTCATCAGACTGGGTTTGTTTATGTCAAAGTCCTAACAGATGTAACTCGTCACAAAAACTTTCTTAAATTTGTCATACATCTTTTCTTTCAAAAATATATAAAATGTATATATCCTTATCTTACATATTGTAATGGGACTGGTTTAGCTAATAGGTAATTAGCATAAAGAGAGCTATAACTATAGCTCACGATCAAGACGAGTTAGTGTACGTAGAACATCTCCAGCTACTAAATTTGATCATCATTATATAATATATATATATATATATATATATATATATATATATATATATATATATATGTTGCTTGTTCTAAGTTACTGAAGTACTTTTCTTCATAGAATTTTCCGAACGTTCAAGGATATAATCTTTATTTGTGAGAATAGTATCGATTCAAACTTTGATGCTCCCAGCTCAGATTTTTTTTAGTCTTGAGTTTCTCCCAAACAGCATGATATAAGCTGTGATGTAGCAGGTTATTCTGCTCCTCAATGTTGTTGTACATTTTCTTATGTTTGTCTGATTTAACAAGTTTCTTGGATTCGGCCTTCGCTATTATATGCTGGACTAATGTATGGCCACATTTTCTTCTGATTCTATATTTTTTCAGATATTGCTTTCTTTATTTGTTGCGACATCCACTGTGTAATGGAAAGTCTTTCCTTAAGTAAAACCTCTTCAAGTACGTTTTGTATGTCTCTACAGACAGTATCATAAATGTTGTCAGGATCTTCATCAAATTGCAAAGTTGACAAAGCAGTTTTGTACCTCAAGTTTGAATCTGCTCATTGTTTTGTTAAACGAGACTTTGTCTAAGTTAAAGATAATTTCCGATGTCATTTTAGTTCTTTGTGGTCAAAATTAATACGAAATCTTGTACGCACCATGCGATGGTCATATACAGTGGGCTATGGTAAGTTTTTCGCCACCCTTGATTACTGCAATTTTGGCTTGTGTAATAACGCCTCATCTTTTTTCAGACAATACCGTGTTAGTATCAAGCTCCTCTCATCTATGAACAAATAGAGAAATTGCTAGGCTTTTCCAAGTTAATCATCAAACAGTTAATAATATTGTCAAGAAATTTAATGAAGAAGGCCATTGACGTGTGAAACAACGTTCAGGAAGTCCAAGCATCGTGTCTGAGCGAACGAAAAGGGCGCTGAAGTGGGAAGTCATCAGAAACCGTCGTCAGAGCGTCAAAGATGTCGTCATCAGCATAAAAATGTCGCTATAGCTGATGCGAAAGACTCTGAAAAACTAGGCTATGAAAGAAGAGTTGCAAGAAAGAACCCCTTGATTTCAGAGGTTAACAGGAACAGGCGTATGGACTGGGCGAGAGAATTTGAGAGCAAAGATTATGAATTTTAGCAGTCATTTGTTTAGTCAGATGATTGTCAATACTGCCGATATTCGAATTCGAGACAGGTTTATGTTTGGAGAAATCCGAATGAGACTTGGAACGCTGAATGTCTGCAGGCGACCGTCAAACATGGAGGGATTGGAGTAATGGTGTGGGGCGCTCTCTGGTTTGGAGGGAAATCTGAGCTGATTCTTGTTGATGAGGGGTTGAATGGTCAAAAATACTGACAAAATATTAGAGAAAGGACTACTCCGACTATTTGAAACCAATCAGATTGGCAAGAATGTCAACCTTTTTCAAGAAGATGGAGCGCCATGTCATACGAGCAAAGTATCAAAGGCCTGGAAAGAATTGCAAGGAATCAAGTCACTGCCATGAGTATCCCAAAGTTCTGACATGAATTCACTAGAACACGTTTGGGTGCACCATGACCGAAAACTTCGAGAGCGTCCAACCAAAATCATGTCAGTGGCAACTCTTAAAGAAACATTGCTAAAGGAGTAGCAAAATATGGAACAGACGATTGTTGACAACTTGATCAAATCCATGAAAAATCGAATACAAGCACTGAAACTAGCAAATGGGGTACCTACTCCATACTAGTTCCAAATACTGTTTATTTATGTTGAGTAGGGATTACGTAATTAAATTTTAAAATTGGATCTAGTTTATTTCTCCTGGCTAAAAACTTTTCTTAGGCCACTGTATATCAGTAGTATTAAGAGTAGTGCTGTTTAATACGTTTAGTCTTACTGAAGATTTTCTTGCTATGATAAAGTCGATTTGATTCTTAGTTATACAGTCTGCTGAACAGGTTTTTCTTTTGAAATATTGCGCTGTTAATCGGCGTGTTGCTCTTTGTACAAAACTAGGCTAGAAGCTCACCTCTCGAGTTAAATGACTCCACATCAGATGCCGTTCCACCTATCTTAACTAGCGAGATATCGAACGCCATCAACAACTTGAAGCGACAAATCAGCTTTGGGCTAGAAAACATCTACTCAGAATTCATGAAAGCTAAAGGTGAACCACTTATCAAGGCACTTCAACATCTTTTTAACAGTATTATCACAACAGGAAAATGCCCAGACATGTTCAAGAAAGCATTGATAGTCGGACTTTACAAAAAAGGCAGCAGACTTGATTGTGTAAACTATTATCCTATCAGCCTATTGAGTCGTGTTTACAAGCTTTTCTAGAGTATCTTTGCAGCAGACCTTTACGCCTTTTTTCCTGAAACAGAAATTTCGTATCAATCTGGAAGAGGCACCATTGAACAGATCTTAGCTATTGAACAAATCATTGATAAATCAATAGAATTCAACAATCCTGAGCATATCACCCTCATTAACGTAACAAAAACTTTAGACAGCGTGAAACTATCAAGTTTGTGACGACTCTTAAACAAAACCTGGATTCTATCCTCTTGGGAATTTATGTACATAAATATATATATATATATATATATATATATATATATATATATATATATATATATATATATATATATAATAAAAGAAAAAAAGTAAGATATATATAATCCGGTGTTCTTATAGGTATTTTATTTTTACAAAATAGTGCTCGATGTAAATTTACAGAGCATTAATATTATAAATTAATTGATTTAAAATATGTTTTTTCCGCTACACAGTTCTAACCATGTTTCAAAAATGGAAGCTAAAAGCCACAAATTTAATTTTGCAATTAAATTAAAGACATTAGTTCCATTTCATCCTCAAGCAAAAAATTCGCTTGAGGATGAAATAGAACTAATGTCTTCCATTTTTTAAAACATGGTTAGAATTGTGTAGCGGAAAAAAAATTATTTTAAATCAATTAATTTAATAATATATATATATATATATATATATATATATATATATATATATATATATATATATAAATTGAACCCAAAATAATAGTGACGAAGTTCAAGCACCAGTAGAAATCATTGAAGAAATGTAAGGTGGCTGGAATTGACAAAATTCCAGTTGAACTCATCATACGTGGAGGTGAATCATTTATAAATATACTAACAATAATCTGTAATGAAATCTGGCAATCAGGTGAGTGTCAATATAGTCCGAGTCATTGAAAACCGGCCGAAAAAGAAAAAAACAGCCAATCTCCAACAATGTCAAATGCCGTACTTTTCTAGAGCTCCATAGAAAAGAGGTTCCGCACATCAATTGGTGTACACTATGGCTTTATTCTTTCCCCTTCGCTATTTTAACATTTTTCTTGAATTCATCATCAATGACACCTTTCAGGATGAGTAGGGGAGCAGCCAGCTTCTGGAGGTTGCAATATCACAAACGTTTGCTTTGCAGACGACATAGATGGTCTAGCTAGCAAAGAAGAGGAATTTCGCCATTTTGTTTTTTTGTTTTTCTGCATTTATATCTATGCAATATCTGGAGGGGTTTTATCGATGAAACCCCTCCAGGTATTGCATAAAGATTAATGCGAAAAAACAAAAAAACAAACTCATGACAATGAAAAAGGACTTAAAAAAGATAAGAACTTAAAGTTGTGAGACAATTCAAATATCTTGGCACAAAGATGGTTCCAGAATATAAATAATTTCAAGATCAACAGAATGGTGACAGCTATCACAAAACTAAAACCATCTGGAAAAACAACATTGATTTCTTTTTACGGCTTTGAGGTTTATTTAAAGCCAAAACGTATTTTTTTTAGATTTTAAGAATAATTATTCTTTTTGCGAGTGAATATTGCATTAAAATTATTTTAGAGATAAAAATGATTTTACTAGATACTAGTCCTACTATTTAACCCATCGTTGGGGAGAAGAGATAGATTCATACCTTTCTCAAGGTTATTTGCACGTAACTGAATATAGGAAAGTCAAGAACATCTGACTGAAATCAAAGATCAGACTCTTGCGCCCATTGGCCTTCTCAACCTTTCTGAATATACCTGTAAATATTGGACAACTAGGGTGAAGACTACAAGCATTAGAAAATGAGATGCTACAAGACCATCTTCGGCATATTCTATGTAGACCGCATCACAAATGACCGGTGCGGTGACGGAAGTGGGTTTCTGTCCGTTACTCTCTATTAGAAAAAAATTATCTTTCTATCACCTACCCCAAATGAAATCAATACACTGTCAGTGTTAGTTTCATTTTTGCGTAATTTAGACAATTTATCCATCGCACCCTGTATATACAGGATGTATCAACAAAAATAATTTTACAAACTTTGCGGGCAGCTTCTCCACACCAAAACAAGGACAATAAACCTATGTCCTCAAATCTTTCGTTTTTGAGCTATTAAGTTAAAGAAAGTTTACGGTACATGGTGCAGTGTTGACATGTTGATTAGGTTACATTTGTCATTCGTGTATATTTGTGGCTAGTATGTCTTCAACGTTTAACGTGTGTAGTAGTGAGTTAACTGAGAAGTGTTCCGTTCAACAATGGCAGATTATTCATACCGTAATAAGATAGATATGATTTTTGCATACTGCTGCAGGAATAGTAATGGATTACGTTTTCAGTTCGAAGGCAGCCGTGTCATTTAACCTATGCTGCTGTTTATCGTCGCGTTGCTGAGAGATTATCCGTGGCACCACAAACTTGGTCTTTCTCTTTTTATAACTTTCCTTTTTATTCTTATTTTTTCTTAACTACACTTCACAAAATGTTTACAAGAGAGTAATTAAAATGACTTAGACTATTTACAAAATGAATTTGGGATATTGATTGATATTCTAATAAATTCCGTTTAAAAACTAAGAGAAATAACATTTAACTAAAATTGCTTAAAAATAAATTAATCAAGCTGTTTACATGTTAAATACTAGTTAAAAAAGAAACCATAACGTATATATATATATATATATATATATATATATATATATATATATATATATATATATATATATATATATATGTATTTAGGCAGCATTTTTTCATTCATACACGTTTTATTAAATAATATAGACAAGTGTTGTCTATGTATTTTATGTAAATTTTTTTCGTAACGTCTGATAAATTTAATAAAATTATCGTTGAACGAAGAAAGAAATTCACAATATTGATCCATATTTTTTTTATTAATACAATCTAAGCTTTCGGCTTACATAAGCCATTATCAAAGACGTCAATTAGAATATTACATATTGCTTAATATGCTGTAATTGACATCTTTGATAACGGCTTATGTAAACCGAAAGTTTAGATTGTATTAAAAAAATATGGATCAATATTGGGAATTTTTTTTTCGTTCAACGATAATAAATTAAACGTATCAGATGTTACAAAAAAAATACATGAAATAAATAAACACTTGTCTATATTATTTAATGAAATGTATGAATATATATATATATATATATATATATATATATATATATATATATATATATATATATTATTGTTATACGTTATTTATAAATAAAATAATTGTTGGATTTAGTCCATTTCACAATATATATTTTTCCAGCGTATGATAGCCAAGCAACTCAATTCCTAGGAACAGACAACCATGCACATATGATTTGATTATAGAGGTGCAGAACCAACCACACTTTTTGAAGAGCCGAATACAGGGACCTGGTGCACTATGTGCCACACGGTCTCCAAATGACTCTCCGTAGGTTTTGAATTCTGAATTGTCCTTCTCCTAGACCAGTTGCCATCCAGGGCTATAGAACCCAGTCTGTCCTGCTATTTACATAACTGGGGGAGAAGAAGAGGATCCATACCTTTCCCAATGGTATTATCGCGTAAGTGAATGTAAGGGCTCGCCGATTCCTCAATCCAAGCCGCTAGCCATTACATCACTGGGCCTTACATATATATATATATATATATATATATATATATATATATATATATATATATATATATATATATATATTTACTCGCGTATCATGCTACCTTTGAAGACTTAGTTTTAAAAGCTCATTTGACTACAGTAAATGGATATATAATTTGGTCAACGGCATAGTCAAGGCTAGCAGTAAACAGGCGAATTTTATATCCTATGTATGATGCGAGCCCCTTTAAAATTAACTTCAAAATTAGGTCTTCAAAATTTGCATGATATGCGAGTATATATGATATACATACATACATATATATATATATATATATATATATATATATATATATATATATATATATATATATATATATATATGATAAAAATATACTTTTAAAGTATGCTATATTTATGTTAAAGTGCTCAGTATCAGAGGTAAAGCGTATGTAAATAATATAAAAGTGGACACTGAAGTCAATACCCAACGACAGTATGTTTCATGCTTACTGCCGATATATATACATATATATAGATAGATAGATAGATAGATAGATAGATAGATATATAATATATATATATATATATATATAAATATATAAATAAATATATATATATATATATATATATATATATATAAAAATATATATATAAATATATAAATATATATATATTAAGAAATGGACAAAGTCCGACAATCTATTTATTAAAGACATTTTTATAAAAAAAAAAAAAGAATATTAAACATAAAAATGTCTTTAATATATAAATATTTATATATAAATATAAATTCAATTTAATTCAAATAATTATATTGAAGTTTTCGGCTCTTGTTTTGAAACATGAGAACTCTTATGTAGCGATGGAATCATATTTTTAAATAAATAATTATAAATATATATATATATATATATATATATATATATATATATATATATATATATTTGTATTAATCGTGTTCAATGATTTTATGTCCTCCCGTAGAGGCTGCCAGCAAAATGGGCCACTTGAAAAACTTATATGCTTTTTTTTTTTTTTTTTTTTTTCAAACAGCCTTGGTTTCTTACTAGTTTCCGTGTCGTGTCTCTTTATCCCGGGCGTGAATTAGCACATGTCTCTCAAGAAGCTTTTTCAAAACTTGAAGCTGTCATTTAAAGCAACTTATCATTATGGATACGCGTTATTATCACGTGTTTCTAAAAACAGTGCACACAGCCTGTGTAGATATGTGTTTACATACATGCTCGAGTTGAATGTGTCAACAGTCCTTCTTCCTCTTTATCCACTTCTTCCTACTGTAACTCATTACTACAACTACTACTACTACTACTACTGCTCTGCTTTTGAGTCGTATGCTTAATATTGTAGACTGTTCCTGAGATTTGTTTGTTTTCTGTTTGTTTTGTTTGCTTATTTTTTTTCTTCGGACGCCAGATATTTCTTTCGGATTGCATGGATCGATGAAATCCAAATTGAACTAAGTAACCCGGAACCAGTTGTGATTTTTGCAGGAATAAATTATAAATTTACCTGTTGTCGAATACTTGTACAAAAAAAAAGAAAGGCCGAGAGGTAAGGAAAACTCCTTATTCAATATATCTTTATTTCTTTCATCCTTCTTGCTTTCTTTTTCTTTTCTTTTTTTTTAATGTCGTCTCCCTTCGTTAGGCAATCGTGAAATGTTTCCCGTTACCTTCTCCACTGTTTGCGGAATTCAGATTTTCCTTCTGTTCGACTGGTTGCCACCCAAAGCTATAGCGTCAAGTCTACCCTGCTATAATTTAACCTATAGATGGGAGGAGAAAGGATGGATTCCTCCTTTTTCTAAGGGCATTTTTATGTAAGAGGTGGTCGTTATCCGAGTTCAGGTTAAAATCAGGATGTCTAAAGTTGATTTTCAAGATGATTGGCGCAATACAGTCTTCACACACTTTCTTAGCTTCTTGCCTCTTACTCTTAGATTAAGCTTTTACGAATTGTAATGATAAAACTTTTTTTGTTGTTTTTTGATTAAGGTGAATTATTGTTTGCTTGTTTTTTAGTAAATATATATATATATATATATATATATATATATATATATATATATATATATATATATATATGTGTTTTATATATTTATATATATATATATATATATATATATATATATATATATATATATATATAAAAATGATTCACCCCAAAGGAATTTTTTTTAAATTTTATTTTTCTAATTTCTTCCTAAATTTCATATCTTGATATTTACTGAGCAATTCCTAAGTAAAAAATTATGCCACACTAAGAGATATATAATAAAAAAAAAATAAGCGTTCAAAATTCTGGCTCGTTGCCTGGACTCGACCGCCTACCGCTGGTGTTACAAATTTTATTCCATTCGACTGACTTTAGGTTGCTTTGACGTATTCAATCCTAACGTGCATTTATGAACAATTATATACGTGGTTTTATGAGAATGTGCTATATATGATATTTTATGCTTTATTCTGGGAAATTTAATTGCACTTATTAAAAAATATATGAACGATATAAATGTGCCTGCTTACCAATGGCTTTGTTTGTTGTTCCTTTTTTTTTTCCTTTGTGTCTTTCCTTACAAAATAAATAAATAAATAAAAGCTCTTAAATTAAGATTTTAAAAAAAAGTAATAACACTACCTAGTTATTTACAATAAAACGTCAGTTATCCGAACTTTGCCAGCGAGACGGCCGGGTAGTATTTTGTTCCTGTAATTGACTGTTCGGATAACTGATCCGATCATAAAAAAAAGGGAGCCATAGTGAACACGTAAAAAAAAAACAGGTTTTAAATGGTTTAGTTTCATTCAATCAACAAAATGAGTAAAAACACAATATATTATTTGAACATTTTAGATTTTTTAAATTTTAGAAATAAAATCGCATTATTTGTTGTTTAAATAACAAAAATAGGCGGGTGAAAATTCAGTAAATATTTACGATGCAATTACGAATAAAATACTTGAAACAAAGTCGCAGAGTTAAGGAAGACACCATTCATTTTATTTAGTTAGTTTTTTATATATTAAATTGTTTTCAATACTAAAGTGGACCACTGTGATATCCGACCGACTGCTTTCTCTTCAAAAAATATAAAAAGAAAAAAATTTACATCATAATCTGTAACAAGGGCGCAGTAGTAAATTTAATTATTTACAGGATGTTTAATTGTTCGGATAATCGAGAGTTCCAATGTCGTATGGGCGTTCATGTGGTTGGGAGAGGAGAGACGTATTCCCACCTTTCCCAATGGTATAAGTGTTAAAGTGACCGCAACAGTTTTCCGTGCCGATAACCTTTAAAACTATCTGTTCATCTGTTTTGATTAATAAGTGATGAAAAAATGGTTTCCTTCTTATGTGCCTATAATTTTTGATTACTTGAAACTTGCTTTTTCATCATAACGCCATAATGATATCAAATCACGTTGTTTCTATTCAATTCATAAAAAATTCTATTCAATTCATAAAAACTGTATCAAGTTGGTTGGTTGATTTTCTGTAGCGGCATATCAACAACTCTACGTGTTATTTAATGCCGAAATCTAAATATTTTGAACACAATTTTATAACTTCAACTAAATATGTTTTAAAACACAATTGTACACCTTCTATTACATAAAATGTATTTTTGGTCTTTTTTCTATAAAATGTATTGTTGGTCAAACTACGTTAAAATTGCGTTGTTTGTAATTTTAGTATAAAAATGTATTTTTTACTTTCATAATGTTTTATTTTTGTTTGCGAGGTCACTATTTACCCATAGCTACGACCCTAACAGGATCTACCACCCCTGGTCCGCGTGGACCTGGGAACAACAGCAATTAAGAGGTGGTCCCACGCTCCCCAAACCTTCAATCGACCGATCAGAGGTCTTGTTGCCGGATGTAGTTTATCGTCATACCCAATACTAACTGTATTGAGGCCATTTTATATTGATCCATTAAAACTATATATTTCTGCAATAAATCAATGTATTCTATCGCTTGTAACAGGGACACAGTACTTAAATATCCGCAATGCCATTGAAAAAGCTCATAAGCACCATCAAGTAAACTGAAATGGTATGGACACGTGATGAGAGGCAACCGCTGCCATCTTACTAGTTCTACCTTAGGGTGAATTAACTGATGACGTCACAGAGTGGACCGGAAGATCATTCACAGAGACTCAAACATTAGCACACAATCGAAATATATGGAGGGAGTTGGTCAGGTGCTAAACTGCGCAGCGTCTTTCCGGCCACATCCGTTCATGGGACTGATAATGATAATGATGATGATGATGATGATGATGGACGAGATGTAAATGACGGTAGCCTACGGCGTTTGGGTAAACATTGGCCTACCTGATATCCAACTTTTGCATATAAAACTAGAGGTGTCTTCAAGCCGTTTTGGCAGCAAAACCTGCATCAAATGCGGTAATTATAGGATTCCCCCCTACAAGACAGTGTTCAGTATCTCATTGATTATAAGTGTACGTGCAAATATGTCTGTTGAATTGAAGCGTTGTCTGCGCTCCTAATCATACGTTACATGTGTATGTTTACATAAGCTGAAACTTATTATACAGAAAGATTTTTTTTAATGGCATGTCCTTTCAGGATGTAACTTATCATGGCTCTCCACAGAATCAATTCTTTATAATCTGTGAATTGTCTTGGTATATTGCGAATATTGGTGCAGTTCATTGAACTCTTCACAGTTTGAAATTCAAAGTCGTCCTTCTCTTCGACTGATTGCTAATTAAAGCCAAAAAGCCCAATCTATCCTGTTATTGGTGCAGTTCATTGAACTCTTCACAGTTTGAAATTCAAAGTCGTCCTTCTCTTCGACTGATTGCTAATTAAAGCCAAAAAGCCCAATCTGTCCTGTTATTTAACCAATAACCGGAGATACTCATTATTCATAATGTAATTATTTATAATCGAAGGTGCATCACAGATATCAACGAACCGAGTTCAAGTTCCGGTTATGACTGTATTTATTTCGGCTTACGCCCATATCACGTTGGAGCACCCATTATCGTACGATCACCCATGTAAACCAACCTCGTATCTAGTCAGTACCTTGATGAGTTACCGCTTGGAATATCAGGTGCGGTAAGCCTGGATGTACTGATAAGGATGGCTTACGCCCATATGACGTTGGAACACCCATTATCGTACGATCACCCATGTAAACTAACCACGTATCTAGTCAGTACCTAGATGAGTAACCGCTTGGAATATCAGGTGCGGTAAGCCTGGATGTACTGGTAAAGGATGGCTTACGACCATATGACGTTGAAAGAGCGGTTTTCGTATGATCTTTGAAGTTTAGCAAAGATGACCCTGGTCAGTACCGAGATAGGTGACCGCTTGGGAATACTGCTTGGATGGTGTGATGTATAGCGGTTCGGACTTGAAGAGAGGGATTCTAATTCCAGTCGGGTTTGTTATATTCACTCACACCCAAGTACCCTTCGGAAAGGTATGAATCCACCCCTTCTCGCCCCAACTATATAATATTCATTTCGGATTAATGCGATTTTCAAAGACTATGAATTCGCTTTCACCTACACCCTGGCACATCACCAGATACCCTGACCAAAAAAAATCTTCTCATCACTGTCATGCTCCGACGATTTGAAATGGAGAGACTACGTGGGTGAGTAAGCATCTGGGGTGATAAACGGCTCCACATTACCTGATCTTGCAACACGTAAAATGTAAATTGATTGGTAGGTGCTTGATGTAAAAGTGATTGAAGGTGAAACAGTACACTTCTAGCAAGATTGAAAATGTATAATTGATAAAAACTGATACACTGATTATCAACCTTGCAAGAAAAAGGCCCTATTTTTGGCTTGCTAGATGAAGTCTTTCTAGCGCTAATTCGGATTTGAACTTGGATCTAAATTAATATTTCATAACCTGATGATCTAGGAAGCTAGACACTCCTTGTCAGGATGACGTCGCGAAATCTCCTTATTTCAAATTCCTTTAGTTTGGCTTTGTGTTTACTAAACTTATGAAATATAAATGTTTATTCGAACTCCTTCTTCAGTGTTCAGTATTTACACTTAACTAGCAGCATGACCCGGCGTTGCCCGTGCTTGATTCAAAAATCGTACGACTCATACAGCAATCGCTATCACTTGACTTAAAATATTTTTGCCCTTCCTTGCTTTTAAAAGGAGTGCCCTTTGCCATGCTGATGTTGCTACATGCCTTACTTCTTGCCTATCTCACACTGCGAATTTTTTTCTAAGTTCTATACTAAACATTAAATCTGTTACGAAAAAAGAACTAAACAAAATGAAAACAAAACGATCAGCTTTAAAAAAAGGACTCGTAACTGGAAAAACCGAATGGAAAAAGATTGCCAACAACAAATAATTTTTCACACCCAACCCAGTTCTGCGGAATCAGAATCAGCGTTGAGTTTAAGCAAGCCAATGAGCCAATTGAAGTAAAATGCCATGCAGATTTAAATTTTTCCCACGTGACGAATGCAGCTATCGATTCTTTTGCATGCTAGCATGCTAGTTAACATTCGTGCCAGTCAGCTGTTGGCTCTCACGCTGGCCAATAGAATCTTCCTGCATATTCGTAGCAGCCAATTATAGGCTCTCACTCTGGCCAGTACAAAATGGCTGCAAACTACATGAAAGCTGCCGTAGAAGCATGAAAAAATCGATTATTTCCACTATCGATGGGATTTGAAAAATGCAACGTCTTGGCCTTCCCGCTAACTTGGAGCATGTGCATGTAAATTTTGGTGCAAATCTGTTGAAAATTGCAGCCGTGCATTCGTTACACACACACACACACACATCCTGCCACACACAGATACACACACATAGATAAAAATAGACCAATATTCTAAGAAATAAAAGACCAAATTCTAAGAAATATGTCGATTCATTTTTAATACCTAGTTTCTTCAAGACGTAGACGATCATGGCTCTTCACAGATTCCTTTTCTTTGTGAACTGACATGTCTTTTGGGGAAAGATATTAGAGTAATTTCCCGATGTCTTATCCACAGTTACAAATTCAGGGTTTTCTTTCTTTTAGACTGCTTTCCACCTAAGCATAGAAAGTCTTGTCTACTCAGCAATTTAACCCACAGCTGGAAAGAGAAAAGACGGATTCGTGTCTTTTCCAAACTACCGTTAGTACGAAAGTGAATCCAACAGATTATGCCGGAATATGAACTCGGCTCGCTAATTCTACTTTCAGTGATGATAACCGTTATACTACCTGAACACTCGTCTTGATTAATAAGAGATGAAAAATGGCTTCGTTCTTATAATTTTTGATTGCCTGAAACTTTTTTTCCATGTTAATACCATAACGTCAAGTCAACAAATTTAAAGAATTTTATTGAAACCATTTTATACTGAATCATATAAACCAGTATTTTCGTTGTGGTTGACTTTATCGGAATTTTTGAGCTACACGATTATTTCTGACGAATGACACAAAATGTTTTACTATTATACATAGATTCATTTCGATAAGTTTTCTTTTCTTTGTTGCTTTTGTGATAACACTTTGACCGATATTCTTGTAAGCTTGCACCAAATATCTATCCCAGAAGTTTTATATATTTTTAGTGTATAAGACGCATTTTTCATTCCGAAATTTGATGTTAAAATATTCTAACGCCTATACACTGAAGGTTCCAATAATATATATTCAAAATTTCAAAATAATAATAATAATAATAATAATAATAATAAGAAGAAGAAGAAGAAGAAGAAGAAGATAAAATTAGATATAAGACAAAATACTATGACCCATCACTCAAACTCTATTGAGACTAATGTAGAAATAAGGAATGCAACAGAGTATGGGGTGGACGCTGGAGAGAATGAAATACGAAATAATCTCCCAGGAAATGAAACCCAAGACTCTACTTTAAACACAACCTACAGTCCTCCAGAAACTGTACCTGGAGTCATCTTCAGTGACAATAAGTTAAAATTCCTTGAAAACCACGGAGCTGAAATCACCGAAGGAAAAATGACGTCATCCAAGTACTCAGCAGAGTAACATTCACACAATTGTCAGACAGAGACCAGTTCCCGAAAATCCATATGACGAACTCCAACAGGCACATCGTGAAAATATACAATGCTGCTCTGGAAACACTGTTAACAGATAAACCCCGGAAACATCACAGAAGTTAACAACGTCATATACGCCACAGCTTTAGCAGCGACTCGGAAGCTTGGAGTCAAGACAATAAATAAAATTAACAGATACAGAGAACCAGCTTGGAAAACCAAATTGATTCGAGAAATAAAACAAATCAGATGTGAGCTTTCTATATTAGACGAGCTCACCAGAAACCCTAATATTTCCACACGTAAATTCAAAAAGATCAAGCGGAAATATAACATTAAATCCCTAATTGATATTCCATCAATCAAAGAAATGCTGAAGCAGAAACTTCAGCTAAAGGCGCAAAGAACAAGACGATACGAAAAACGTTGTAGGTTCTATCGCCAAAATAAAATATTCCGAACAGATCTTAAGAAATTTTACAGGGAAATTGGAAAAACACCTATACATGTGGAAAGGCCACCATCGATTGATAATGTACAGACATTCTGGGAAAATATTTGGAGCATCCCAAAGGAATATAACCCAAATGCAGAGTGGATACGGCGTGAAGAAGAACGAATGCTGGATACACCTCTGCAAGAATGGGAAAATATATCCACAGATGAAGTTAGGCAAGCTCTAACGAAATCCCAAAAATGGAAATCCCCAGGAAGTGACAAGTTGCCCAATTTCTGGCTGTATCATCTCACATCTACCCATGAAATTCTTGCAAAAACATTATCAACGCTTGTAAATAATCCCTATAAAACCCCGGAATGGATTACTGAAGGTATGACATACCCCATACCAAAAACAACTGAAACAGACGACCCGAAAAATTATAGACCGATAACATGTCTCTCCAAACGTATAAGTTGATCACGTCTGTATTGACGAACCGTACTTATTCCTTTTTCGACAAACAAACAACACTCTCCCGCTGGAACAGAAGGGATGCAGAAGAGGTTCATATGGCTGCAAAGATCAACTTCCTGATAAATAAAATGATCCTGGAAAATTGCAGGAGACGAGGCAGGAATCTAAGTGCAGCGTGGATTGATTGTCGTAAGCCTTTGATAGTGTTCCACATTCTTGGATCCTTAAAACTTTGGAAATGTACAAAGTCTCCCCTGTGGTATTAAATTTCCTTAAGCACAGCATGGGAATGTGGAACACCAAACTATACCTTAGTCACACCGGGGGCACTGCCATATCCAACCGTCTGAGTATCCGACGTGGAATCTTTCAAGGAGATTCTCTGTCACCCCTTCTGTTTTGTTTATCCTTAATCCCTCTTACACATGAACTGAACAACAGTAGCTATGGTTACAAAATAAATAAGAAAATATTCAATCACCTACTCTACATGGATGATCTCAAACTCTTTGCCAAAGACGACAATGAGTTGAAAGGCCTCCTCAATATTGTAAAATACTTCAGTGACGACATAGGTATGGACTTCGGATTAGATAAATGTGCAAAAGTAACATTTCAAGAAAGGTAGAATTACAGAAACACCCTTAATAGATTTAGATTTTGTCACAAAGATTAGGGAACTGGAGCATGGTGAAGCTTATAAGTACCTAGGAATTAGCGAAGGAGATGGCATACAACACCCCCAAATGAAAAAAAAAAAAGAAAAAGAATACTACAGGCGTGTACGTCTGGTACTAAATACTGAGCTGAACTCAAAAACAGGATATCAGCCATAAACACATTGGCTGTCCCTGTGGTGCAATACAGCTTTAATGTCCTTAACTGGACCATAGCTGAAATTAAGCGAATGGATGCCAAAACGAGAAAGCTACTCACTTGCTATCGCATGCATCATCCCAAAGCTGATGTTGATCAGTATCCCAGATCCGAAGGAGGCAGAGGATTAGTTCAACTAGAACTGTCCTACAAAACTACAACAATTGGCCTCCAAAGATATTTGGAAACTACAGAAGACTGGATGATGGTATGCGTTAAGGAACATGAAAGTAGTAAGCGTCTCTACTCCGTAATGAAAGAAGCCAACAAATTCAAAATGGAGTTCCAAATGGGCGTAGAGATGCAACTACAGCACAATACACCGGCTGAAACTGCAAAATACCTAAAAAATAGCTAAGACGAATGCAACCGACCAGTTACAGAAGCGATGGCAAGATAAACCGCTTCATGGCCAATACTCTGCCCGTACCAAACAAGCTGACGTAGACAAAACCCGTACCCATCAGTGGCTACGTAGTGCAGGGTTGAAAACGGAAACTGAAGGTTTTATCCTTGCTGCGCAGGACCAATGCTTGCTAACTAGGAATTATCAAGCACATATACTAAAATATTGTGTCAGCCCAAAATGCAGATTCTGTGATAAATATCCAGAAACGATTGATCATCTTGTATCAGGTTGTACGGTGTTGGCACCCACTGAATATAAAACCCGACATGACAGAGTGGGCCAATATCTGCACTGGAAAATCTGCAACTTCTACGGGAAGAAAACTGAAAGAAACTGGTATGAACACCACCCAGACCCGGTTACGGAGATAGGACCTGTTACAATTCTATGGGATTACACAATACACACTGACAGAACAATCAAGGCCAACCGGCCAGATATTGTTATTAAAGACCACAAACAAAAAAAAGTGCCTCCTTATTGATATGGCAGTCCCTGCTGACTGCAATGTATCTTTGAAGATATTCAAAAAGTTGTCAAAAAACAAGGACCTTGAAATAGAAATCTCGAAAATGTGGCATATGGGAACATCAACAATCCCTGTTGTAGTTGGAGCCCTAGGACTGGTTGGAAAAGATTCCAGTAGACTAATTGAAGGGATTCCTGGAAGTCCATGCCTCAAGGAGATACAAAAAATTGTTCTGACAAGTACAGCCCACACCTTACGAAGGGCTTTATCTATGTAATTTTTTTTTTTTTTTGTCAGTGGAAAGTGTCATGACGCCATTTCTAACCTTAGGTCCCTGGACGGGACCCGGAAAGAAATGTGTAAACGCCAGAAATCAAAGAAAATAAAAGTAATAATAATAATAATAATAAGGTTAAATAAAGACTTGGGTATTTTAAATCTTTATAAATATTTCAATAGTTAAACATTTTTTTAGCTATAGTTAAATTTGTATTTTTTTAAACAACATCTAAAATATTATTCCAGTTAGATTTACGTTAAGAATATTCGAACACTGTGGCGTTCCATATCACGTGACGTCCGCATCTCGCGACGGACGCTACTTGTAAACAAACAGTTATTTCTGAAGAAAGATTCAGTTCAATCTGAAATATCAAATATATATATAAATAAATACTTTCATAAAAAAAACAATTATTTTTTTTTTTTGCAAATTTTATATATATATATATATATATATATATATATATATATATATATATATATATATATATATATATATATATATAATATATACTTTTCTCAATGATACGGATAATCGAAAAATCTTGAAGTACCATCCATTCGGTACTATAAAAATGTACAAAATGCTAGGGCCACTTTGGCGTGTGCTGATACCGAGATCGTCTCCGACAGCCTAGAGAATGTGTTCCTTGTGGTCAGGCGTAAGAGCGGATCTCAGTTTCATCATCATCATCATCTTGCGGCCTCAGCCGAGATTGAACTCACTACAAATATCCATTCCCATCCGTCATAGCTCCTAAAAGATCTTCCTTAATTGAATGTGTCTCGTTTTATCCTATCTGGAAAGGTTGCGTGATCGATTGTCAGATGATTGGTGCCTCCAGAGACAGGAAAAATGATGATTTCGTTCATCTGTGGCACGTGCACAATGCCCGACGAACTGGACACGTCTTTTGCAAACTAAGGTTTATACTCTCGGCAAGTCTCCATATATCATTTCTAGAGTTGGGCGGTTTCGCCATGAAAGATTAAGACTTTCTTAAAAAGACGTTATAACATATTTATCTAAACGGCGCTTGCATTTTTCACAAGTTCGTTAAGACGGGACGGTGGATTCAGTGTCCTAGTATTGAACGTGTTGATAAAAGCACGGTTTCTATATGATACAAGTTTTGATCTCGTTCCTTTATCGTCGGGAGCATCTCCGCCCGAAGGGTTCAGAGTCTGTTCCTCTGAGTTTCGATTTTTTCGCATGATGACGACCAATGGATATCTGAATAATGGGACACCTGCCGGACGTGGGACCTTCAAAAAATGTTCTATTATATTCACGTCGCTATCTTCAATACTTTGATTGGTGTAGTTCATAATCTTGTCAAGTAGCTGAATTCTTGATGCTTCGCTAATGCTATCAAGGGTGTTTTTAGCGTGACACCATCACTAAATGGATTGCCAAATAAATGGTAGAGAGAGTTCCATTCGCCCTCATCTAAGAAAGACTATCCCGCACCAGATTCCAACCTGGTATTTAAATGCCTCAGTCTTCCTTGATCCATAGTTTGTGGTGCTACGGATAATCTCTCAGCAACGCGACGATAAACAGCAGCAAAGGTTGGATGACACGGCTGCCTTCAGTCTTAAAACGCAATCTTACTATTCCCGTAAAAATAAAATCTACCTGCTCACGATATGAATATCCTGCCATTGTTGAATGGAACACTTCTTAGTTAACTCACTACTACACACGTTAAACGTTGAAGTCATACAAGCCACAAATATACACGAATGACAAATGTAACCTAATCAACATATCAACACTGGACCATGTACCGTAAACTTTCTTTAAACTCAATAACTCAAAAACTAAGGATTTGCGGACATAGGTTTATGTGGATTTTGTCCTTGTTTTGGGTCGAAAAACCCGCCTCCAATGATTGTAAATTTATTTTTGATACACTCTGTATATAAAGGATTTGATGGATAAATTGTCGTCTAAATTACGGAAAATTAAAATAACACTCACATCTCATTTTAACAGATATATTTACCAAAATTACACAAAAATATATTGAAATATTAAAGAGTAAATTTATTCAGTAAAATCACCGTTGACTTCAACCACGACTTCGGAATCTCTTGCACATATTCTGGATTCTCTCGTTGTTTAAGGCGGTGAATGCTGCCATAATCCTTGCCTTTAGTTCATCTTTGATGTTACATTCATTTTAAAAAAAACTTAACTGCACCCCCTTTGGCCAGATTTTTTCGTGCAATTGTTTGACATACATAACTGAGTTCTCCTGCATGATGCAGAGTCCTGTTGCTAGACATAGGGTCTTCCGACAGTCACCCTCTTGATCCTGGGCAGGAATAAGGCACTTGATGCAGATCTCCGTGTTGAGGCTGAGCCCCCCCCACCACCACCAGCAAATTCGGGATTTCTTTTCTTATCAGAGTGTGTTTACGGAGCTGCTGTACCTTCGTAATCACCATTAGACTCATCCAACTCTTTTTTAATCCTCTGCACTGTCCTCAGATTGTCACCCATTCACTCTGAAATGTTCGCATTGGATCTTCCGGTGCAGATGTCAGACAATACAGCTTACCGTTTCCAAATTTCTGGCGGAGTGAATTGTGTCATGGTGCACTTTTTCTCACAGACGGTGTCCAGCAGATCCTGCTAAAATCTGCAGTCGACAAAATCAAAGACAAACAACGCGCATGCACGAAATTAAAAATATAAAACGAAGACAATTTAACCATCGCACTCTCTATATCCTCCAAACAAGTTTGATTAAATAGATCCGACAAAGTCTATTTGTTTACGTCTTTATTATATTTTTCCGGCTTTCGTATAAAGTGTTGAGTATTGTGCTCGAAGTTGTGGATAAACTTTCGGAACTTCAGATTTTGTTATTTTTGTTCAAGTACTTTCGACTTTCGCAGTCATTATCAAGAACCGATGCACATCTTATCCGAAAATTGCAAAAGTACAATGAAATGTTTATATCAATTAAATCAAATTTATTTGAATAAATACTTGCTGCCAAAATATACCTTATATATATATGAAGAAATATAGTCTTAAGGTGTGCTATATTTATGGGATAAAGTGCTCAATATCAGAGATAGAGCGTGTGTAAATATAAAAGACGGCCTGACGATTGCGTCTAGCATGAAACAGCCTGTCACCTCTAAGTATTGACTTCAATGTTCACTTTTATATATATATATATATATATATATATTTCAACATCATCACTTGATAAGACACAGAGTGTGTTGAAACAAAATGGCTATTTTTGTAGTGATTTTATAACATACTTACGTTATAATTTTTTTAAAAAATAATTATATATATATATATATATATATATATATATATATATATATATATATATATAACATTAGCTTAAAAGCCGTAAAATCCTCTCGGACTTTTTAACTGGGACCTGCGGAGGGCTAATTGGCACTCCGGCTGAAAAACAAAGTGACCTTTGGTCCAGCTTAAAACAGCTATGATAATTCTGATTAAATAACTTTGAATTCTTCAATCCACTCCATGGAACTTCAAAGCCACACTTTGATTCGAGCTATAAGTTCAGTTCAGGCCAAAAGACCGATTTGGGCCGAAATTCCAATTCAGACCGAAAATTAAGTTCTTCAAATCTCAAACATCGTGGAACTTCAAAACCACGAAACCTCTCATTTTATTTCCGATTATTTGGCATTTTGAGGAAATAAAATTGATTTCCTCAATTCACAAAGATTTGAAGATATTTTAAACTGAATTTTAAGAAAATTGTTTTAAATTCAATTGTTGTGTTACTTTAAACTCAATATAAACTAACAACTTATAAAATCACGAATTTTTTCAGTTATTTTAAAATTTTGAATTTCTAACTGTTCTCTCCCCATCCGGTCACAAATCACAACACTGGATGATCAAGCATCAGATGAAGGGAAGATTTTCAAAAAGGTATAATATATATATATATCTATGACTGTGTGTGACTCTAGTTAGAGAAGTTTCAGAAAACACCGAAGGACAGACAGAATTTGCTGTTTATATTTATGTGTGTGTGTGTGTGTGTGCGTGCGTGCGTGTGTGTGTTATTGAGATAAAACGCCGCAAATGTTTGTGATTATAATGTAGACTTTTCTATATATACTTCATTCTGCATATTTCACTATCTGTGTTTCGGGTCTTGTGACCTTCTTCGGACAAAGAATGGTTATTTCCACATATTCTTTAAAGGAGTGAATTTGTTCTTCCTATATTGAATCTTTTAACCGATACACGTGAAGCGAAATATACAGAATAAAGCATATAAAAAAATCCACATTACAATTAAAAACGTTTGCAGCTTTTTCTCTCTTTAAAAATATATACATTTCTCTCGTTGGAAAAACAGGAATTTCTCCCATATATATATATATATATATATATATATATATATATATATATATATATATATATATATATATATATATATGCAGTGTAACCCGGATATAAGAGATATTCTCTGGTTCCAAATTAGAGCCTGTGTCAATGTATATAAAATAGACCAAACCCGGATATAAGAGAAACCCGGATAAAAGAAAACCCGGATATAAGAGACTTATCCGGTCCCGACAACTCTCTTATATCCGGGTTACACTATATATATATATATATATATATATATATAGAGAGAGAGAGAGAGATAAAAAGACAACTACAAATGGCTAGCGAACTAGTCGAGCAAACCACTACTACTGTGTAGTGTGATCGTCATTGAGAACTCCAAATATTTAGTCTTGTGCCAGAATAAGGTGCCTCACTGAGGAGTAATGTTTAGCCAACTAGTCTAAGAAACATTTACAATTGTGCAGTACGATCAACACTGGGCGTTCTATCTTTGTGGCCTTATGTTAGACTAAAGGAAATTGAAAAAATATCTATCAGATGCTTCACTAAGAAGCAATTGTTAGTGAATTAGTCTGTTACTAATGTGTAGTATGCACGATAGTAACTGGGTGCTCCAAACTTTTGACCTTGTGCAGACTAACTTGAATAAATACGTATCATGTGCCTCCCCGAAGAGTAATGGTAAGTGAACAAGTCTAGATAACTGCTAATAGTACGTATTAAGTTTGATCGTCACTCGATCTAGTAAACACTTATACTCGTAAGCATTTTATTGTTAGATAAACTAAGTGTACCCACCTCGAAGGTAGATGGTTAATTTATTTGAAACATTCTTTTAATAGTTACTTGTGTGATCATTCGTTTCTGTTTGCCCTGTATTACTTATTCATTCACCTGTGACAATGCAATGTAAAATATTCTGTGGTCTCACATTTCTGTAAACCCAAGACCTTCTTTTTCGTGGAGAGTGACCTTCGAGCCATATCTAAAAAAAAAAAAAAAAAAAAAAAAAAACTGTCCACACATTTTGTGTTTTAATTTCATATAATTTTATATATATTTTATATATTAAAAAAAACTTTTAACTAAATAAAAATAATGAAAAAAAATATTTGTATAAATAAAAGAAATAATAATTTTAGCTAAATAATTTTATGTATTTTTTTTTTTTAATTTTATATAATTTTATCGTATTCCTAAGTAACCCACTAAAATGTTTGATTAAAAAATCAACGAACCCTATTTTAAAATATTGACTTGGGTAGGGCATATTCATCGAAACGAAAATATTGACTTGGGTGGGGCATATTCTTCGAAACGAAAAAGTGGTTGGAAATAACTTTTTGCTCAAAAGAGTTTTGGTTATCTACATTGTAAATAGCTTAAAAAAGAGATCTTATTTATTTCCTTGGAGGTTCCTTTTCAGTCCGAAATTTCTCCAGAAACTATTCGCAAGTCGAAATTAGTTAAAATTCACATGGTTTATTTATGTAAATACACTATTTTCTCGATTATCCGGGCACCTTGGGACAGGGGTTGAAAAATATGTTTGCATCATTCCGGATAATTGAACAACTAATTTATTGAAGAAAAAAAAGCATTTTTTGAAAGAAATTCAACATTTACAGAATCAAAATTTTGTCCAGATAATTTGTTTAAGAAAAAAATGCGTCAATTAGTATCTGTCGCGTTTTTCTGCTGCTAAATCCCGAAGTTAGATTAAAGTAGATGTATTTATTAACTAGCTTAAAAGCCGCCCTATCGGGTGGCATCTAAGCTAACTCCTGCAGAGGGCTCTTGGGCCTTCATCACAATAGATAGGGAGGAGTAGATAAGCAATTATTACCTTTTAAAAGTTCAACGATAATTCTTCTACCGCCACTTAATTTAAAGACAATTTGATGTACGTAGGTCCTTAATTTCCGTACAAACAATTACTTTTGTTTCATGAGTGACTTTCGCTGGATTTCGCAATTAATTTCGATTATTCCCAAATTTATTTCCAAGTAATAAAAATTATTATCGTACAAAAAAATTCGTCGCAAAAAGTTGCGTAAAAAATCGCCGAAAACAATCATAGTAATGAAAACTTGGGGATCCCAAATTTCAGGATAGCGGATAAGGATCCGGCCCGGTATATTTTTAATTTGCTTTAGGAATCGGCCTGATTCCAAAATGGTAAGATATGTTGGCCTACAGCCTCTAGGAGTAAAGTTTAAAAGGTGTGACACCGTGACACACTGACATTCGCATTTATTATAGAGAGTAGCTTTTGGTTGAAAATGCATCCAACTTAAACATTTGCCAAACATAATCATTGCTTTGACCTCTTGAACTTCAACATGGGAAATAGCATTTTTTTTTCTTTAGTGCTCCCAAGAAAATTAAATTTCAGCATGAAATGACCTATAAAGAGTTGATATGCCGCTCAACAAACATACTCAGCATACTGCCTATAAAATGAAATATGTCATCTGTGTCATGAAAATAATTTGACCAATCAGAACAGGTTTAGTTTTACGAATTAAGTTTGTGTCGGACATAGTTAGACGCGGAGAAAATCATGAAAATTTAATTAATTTTAGACTATTGATAAATTAAAAAGTAAACTGAACTAAGAGAAAAAATATTTACTTAAAGAAATTATGCTAATTAAAAATACAACGACTTCTCACTTTACGACTTGCCCGTTGAATACCTCCCCGACCCCACGATTTACTACCAGCTATCAAATCTCATTAAAGAAAAAACTTAAAAGATTTCAACCAATTGGCATTGTCCATTTTACGAACACTTTGGTTGCGTTTGTTTTCATTTTCTTCAAAATGAATCAAATAAAATGAAAAATTAATTATAATTTAATTGTACTGTATTTACAGAATGCAAACCAAATTAATAAACAGAATATCGAGCTGATTTTCGAAACAGTTTATTACGTTTACTGTTCAGTACACTACTGTAGTGTATAAACATTTAAAATAAAACATTTAATCATTTCACCCCAATGAAGGTAATAAAGCCACTAAATATGAAAGAATATGAGAAGAGAAAATAATGAAAGAACTGGAATTAAACAATATTTATACTATTTACATCGTTTCGGACTGTTGTCCTTATCTCCATTGCCATATTCTCGATATTCAGGCCGTTGTGTACTCCGGCCTTCCTCAGGTGATATACATTATAATTTCGAACTCAACCTTTTATTTAGACCACGAGGATAGATTGTTCTAATTCCACGTGTCCAGCCTTTTCTAGATATCTTAGTTTCAGCGAATCCCCTTTAATAACCCAACTCTCCAAATTCTTGTTCTCTCTGCTGTAGCTCGGTATTAAACTCACAACTCTTTGGGTAAAGTCGCTTGAGGAATTAAGAAGACAGAAAATAACAATTGGAGTTGCATTTAAATTTAAGAAGATTAAACTAAACCGGAAAGCAAGAAACTAAAAGAGAGTTCACAAGCAAGAAGTGCGGGAGAAGGACATGTTAAAATAGAACTTACGGTTTCATCTCGCCGTTTAAACTGTAAACTGATGAGATCTTGCCGCCAATCTAGTACTACGCCTAAATTCATAAAGCCTAGGTACTAAAGATGAAGGCTTATCAGAACAATTACCATGAAAGTATTTACAGAAAAGACACAGGGAAGCTACATTATGGTGGTGGGAAAGTAACTGAAGTCGAGATGTTAGATTACTACCGATAACATTGCAGATTCCGCTTTTGATTTTATCAAGAAACTCTAAGTACATAGCAGAAGCAGCAAACCAGATGTGACAGCAATGTTCAATGTATGGACGAATGTTAGACATATAAATGTGCAAGATAAATTCTGGCGAGAAAAATTGTCTGGTACCACTTTCCTAACAGCAACTGATTCTATACAATCTTTCCAATATAATTTTTTTTTTTTTTTTGTTCAGTGGAAAGCGTTAATCCAAGAAGCAGAAATAAGTCACACCCTTTGAGGTTAGCCTCAGGCATGATGGTGGAAGGAAAAAATGTTCATTAAAAAAAATAGAAATGTTACAAATGCTGCAAAAGTGGCATTAAAGGTATCTGGGGTTGGTTGGCACAAATCCGCGTGTTGTGTGCCTGTAATAGCGGTTAGATACAATTTCTCACTTAGCGAGACGATCGTTGGAACTAAACCTGGTCGTTAAGTGAGGAGCGGCTGCATTGATAACAGATTTTTTTTTTTAGAACCCAAGATAAAATATTACTCTATACATTTGTTTTTATTTCTTCATCATTCTGGTTGTTTTGTTTTTGTTTGTTTTTTTTCCCAATATTTAATGCTGGTCTTTTCGCCGACCATTAAGACGTGAACGATCATGGCTCTACATAAATTCTCATCTTTTGTATCTTTGTCTCCTTTCTATTCCTGATCTGTCATCCGTTTACACAGGCTCGTTATGTAGGTTACTCGCTGCTTCCCTTTGCTCCTCTTACATTCAGTTTGCCCTATGAGTGTTAAATTCTCTTAGCCCTTTTACCCCATTACAAGTCCCAGAAAATTCGGTTGCTTCTTTCTGATTCTCTGTCAGCATTTCTTTTATCCTATTTTCCTTAGAAAATGCTTCCTTGTTCACATGTTCTGTTCATTGTATTCTTAGTATCCTTCTGTACAACCCCGTCTCTGTTGCCTCATTTCTGTCGCAAAAACCAAATAAAGTCGCTTCTCGTGTCGCACATCACATAAGGCAATGGTTTTTGTCTTGAATTTTCGAACAATCTATAGAGACTCGATAATTGATTTTAGTAACGAGGGAACAGAGAAAAAAGTCGTTATTTCCATTTCTCTTATTACCATACCATTGCTTTACCTTTGCTTTGTGTAGTACGAGTTGTGCCATGCAACGCCTTGTCCTCCCAGATGTTTTTGTAATTTCATTTGGCCAAGATATTTTGCTTTCTGTTCAACTCGTTTCGCTTAGATGGTATTCACTTCGTTTTTTTTTTTGTTGGTAGGATTTCAGGTATGCTAAGTTGTTTCTTGAAGAGTGCAGCTTCTTTGTTGATGGATTGGATTTTGTGTTTTCCTATAGGGGGAAGGTTATTGCTTTTGTCAGGTATGCTTCCAATCCGATTGTTGTAGTTTGTAGAGTTGGATTAGACCTCAGCCTTTCTAAACCTCTTAGTACGTACAGGTATCAACATCTGATTTCGGCTGGTGCATCCTCATTTGGGTAAGCATTTTTCTGGTCTTGGCGTCCAATTTAATAATGTTTAAGTTGTATAATACTACGGTTATAGCTAAGGTGCTGACAGCCTTCATCATATTCGCCCCATTAAGTTTGCTTTCTAGTATCAAATGCACTCTCCTATAATATTCTCTTCGAATCTTTTTCTTCATAATTGAATGTTGTATTTCATCGCCTTCATTAATTCCTAAGTATTTGTATGTACCATCTTGGTCTCGTTCCTTAATTTTGTTGTTGATATCAATCTCTAAATCTGTAGTTTTCGTTAGGTTACCACCTTTGAAGGTGGCTTTGGCACATTTATCGATTACGAACTCTATACTAATGTCTTTGCTGAAGGTTTTGACAATGGTCAGTAGGTTTTTCTAGTGATTGTCATCATTTGGCAAACGTTTTAAGATCATTAACATAGAATAGGTGATTCAGTTTGCCATTCTGTTGTATGCGTAGCTACTGTTGTTCCGTAGGCAGCTGAGTGGCGATAATGCAAGACAAAATAGTAATGGGGACAATGAAACGCCTTTTAATGTTGATTAGTCTCAATGTTAATGACCCGTTTCTATGGTTTAACTTAGTGTAGCCTTCCAGTTTTTCATGCTCTCCTATATGAATTTGACCGTTGTGGAGCATATTTTTAGGCTCTTCTCTATCCATGACTGCAGTACACTCTCGAGCGCCTTTTTGTAGACGATCTATGCTATCGATTAGTTTCTTTACCTTTTTCAATATTGTTTTATTGATAATTAGTTGGTCCTTGCAACCGTAACTTCTTCTTTTACATCCCTTCTATTCTGGGAGTAAATTGTTTTTCTCAAGGAAGTTGTATTTTATTTCGTTTATGATAGAAGTGAGGATCTTTAACAGCGTTAGTAGGCAGGTGATGGACCTATTGTTTTTCGAGTTCTGCGTCTCTTCTGTTTTGGGGAGTAGGTACTCTCCACATGAGCCATTTGAGGCATTTTTCTGGATTTATAATTATATCATTATATGCCCGTGCGAGGTCTTCGTTGGTGCTAGAAAGGTTTTTTATCCAAAGATTGGCTATTCGCTCTATTCCTGGTGGTTTCCAGTTTTTGGTTTTGCAGATGGCAACAGATGTTTCAGTAATATTGGTATCCGTCCATTTTTGGTGCTCTATATGTGTGTGTTGTTCCTGTTGTTGCTTCATCCATGGCGCTCCTTCATTGTGCATTTTTCCGTTTTCCCACATCTTACACCAGACCTCCTTGACTTCCTGGATATTAGATGGGTCATTTATCTCTATTTTATTTTTCCCAATTCTCGATACAGTTTCTTGGCATCTTCTTTGAAGATCTTGTTTTTCCAGAAGAATCTTTTTCTTTTTTCACAACACCTGGTTCTCTGTACCTTCGCTTGAATTTGTTGTTTCAGCTTCTCTTTAACTTTTGGTACGTCGGTCGTACTCTTTATGTCAGTTATCTCCTTTTTCTTTCTTTCATTTTGGAGTCCTTGTGTTAGTAGTGACAATTGTCCTCGTAGTCTATTTATTTCGGTTTCTTTTTCTTTCTTTTTTTTTCCAGACTGGCATTGTTTTTTCGTTTACGTTGTGCTTTTAATTTTTTACCTATTATTTCTGCGATCTTTGCCGAAGACATGAAGAATGATTAATTTCTCTTATGTTCCTCAGTCTTCCCATTTCGTCCCTTATTTTTTTAATTGCTTGGTTAGCGAGGTTGATGGTTTCCTTCACTTGACGGTTCTTTCTTACTTTTGGAATTGTCGGTCTCTCCTCGAAAGTTATTTCCTATACATTCTCCCATTTATATCGGATGTCTTTGTTATTTCTGTTTCTCTCACATATTCGTTATTATCTTCCTCTATTTACTTGTGTACCTCAGAGGTATTATGACAACTGGTTTCTATTTGTTCCTCTGCATGTGTCTCTAGAGGGTTGTTGGCACTTAGCGTGGTTTTTCTCTAGTTCTCGTTGTGTAGAGTTTGTTCCATTTGCAGACTTTTCGATCCCAGTCTGGTTCCTCACCGTTGCGTGACGACCGATGCGGTTTAGCAATATTTTTCGTTGTGTCAGCGTTATAGTTAGTTCGTATTTACCGATACGTGGGGAAGGGGCTGGTATGTGGGCGCCAGTGCATATCTATGGTGGGCCATCATGTTCAGGGTGCCAGGTCTGCTCCTACTATATTTATTATTATTATTATTATTGATTTTTGTTGTATACACATTTCCTTCCGGGTCATAACCAGAGACCTAAGGTTAGAAATGGCTTCATGACATTTTCCACTGATCATTTTTGTAAAATAAAAAAAACTAAGATTACACACATTTTACATAGATAAAGCTCTTTATACTTGTGAGTACAATTTTTTTGTATTTCTTTTAGGCATGGCTTACCAGGAATCCCTTCAATGAGTCTATCGGGCCCTTGTCCAATCAATCCAAGAACTACAACCAGAATTATTGATGTTCTTATGTGACACATTTTTGAGATTTCAAGATCCTTGTATTTTGATAGTTTTTGGAGATATTCAAAGATGCATTACAATCTGCAGGGATTGCCATATCAATAAGAAAGCACATTCTGTTTTTGTGGCATTTGGTCACGATATCTCGGTGCTTAGTTTTGATTCTTCTGTCTGTGTGTATTGTAAAGTCCCATAAAATTGTTACAGGTCCTATCTCTGTAACCGGGTCTGGGTGATGTTCATACCAATTTCTTGCAGTTTCCTTCCCGTAAAAGTTGCATATTTTCCAGTGCAAATATTAGCCTACTCTATCTTTTATTCAGTGAGTGCTAACACTGTGCAACCTGATACAAGATGGTCACGTGCTTCTGGATATTTATCACAGAATTTTCATTTCGGATTAACACAATTTTTCAGTGTGTGTGCTTGTCAATTTCTAATTATTATTATTATTATTATCCGTATCAGGATGTAGGTTATCATGGTCCTCCCCAATTTCCTATCCTTTGTAACTCTTAGTAAGTTTTGACCTTTCGGGATCCCTCCTAATCTCTGTTCTGCAAACCCAGCTCATTCAGTAGATTACTCGCTGTTTTCCCCTGCCCTGCCTGTTTTCAGTATGTCCTGTGCGTATCAAATTCTACAAGCCCTCTTTCCTCATTATAGAAAATTCAACTGTCTTTTCCTGATTCTAAATATAAGTGTTCGTTTGATTTCCATTTCCCTTAAAACTTCATCGTTGCTCATATGTCCAATCTATGGTATTCTCAGCATCCTGCTGTAGAACCACCTTTCTGTTGCCTCAGATCTATTTTTTTTTTTTTTGTTCGGGAAGAAATTGTCCAACATTCCCTGTTATAGAGGAGGACAGATATTGCATAATAGTTTCTATTTTCTTTTATTTCTAACGAAATTTTCTTGTTTCTTAATATTTTGCTGAGCTTTTGAAAGGCATTTTTCCTTATTCCAATGCTCCTTCAGATACCGGTGTCACATTATATATCCTCTGTTAAAAGAAAACTTCTCCGATATTTCAATTTTCGTATTTGTTTGAATTTGATATCTCTAATTCACAGTTCCCACCTTGGGATGTTTCTCTTCCTGACAACCATGAAGTTTGTCTTCTGACAATTGTTTTTCTTCTCGTTTTCTTTCACTATTTACTACAGGAGGTCCCTCACTTTCCTTTCTGTGTCTGCTATCAACCCTGTGTCGTCTGCATATCTTATGGTGTTAAGTTTGTGTCCGAAAATAATAAATCCTGAGAGAACTTCTAGTTCTCTCAAGATCGTCTCGCTGTAAAGGTTGAATAAGTCTGTTGAGAAGACGCATAATTGTCTTAGGCAACTTTTATTTTCGCATACTTACTGAATTTATTTTCTGTTCGTATGTAGGAGGTTTGATCCCAGTATAAGTTGTGGGTTATTCTAATATATTACCCCAATAAATCAAGCTTACCTAGTAGTTCAAATAGTTCTTTGTGTCACACCTTATGAAACGCTTTTGCATAATCTATTAAGCATAGATATACATCCTTCTGCATTTGTATCACTCTTTCTGCTATTATTCTATGCATTATTATTACAAAAGCTAATATCAGCTGAAATTCACTCAATGATAAATTGATGTGCCGCTAGTCTAATGTTCTGTGGGTCAGAATTCGAAATTAGCGGGCCGAGTTTGAATTCCAGTCGAGTTTGTTACAAGGATATTTGCGCGAAAGTGTCGCGCAAATATCCTTGTAAAGGTATGAATCCCCTTCCATCCATGGGTTAAAAAGTATGGCAGGGCGGTTTTTGGGGTTTTTTTGTTTTTTTTTGGGTTTTTTTTTGCGTTGGTTTGACAACCGATTTAAAGAAAGGGACAATTTTGAATTCAAAATCGGTTAGTTTTGTAGGTAGGAACTCCATCTTGTAAAAATCTACTTACTAAATGTAACTCCATCCTCCTTAATAGAGTGTACGAGACTTGAGGCGAATATAGATAACAATACATGTAAGCATTTCCTTTCGTTTAATATGTATTTGTTAGTAGTAATTATGAAGACATCGACTTGTTTCATCAAATTTCACATGTGGTATTAAAAAGCGATAATGACGATAGTATTTTAGCCACGACTGCATTTGAACACAGTCTTTTTTTATCATCGCCCACTGGCTATACCACTACTCGACTGCACTTTCGCTTTGTTTTAGTCTTCTCCTGTAATAACAAATTAAATGTCTTTAACAGAAAGTGTAATATTTGGTAAAGAAATGCCAAATTTTCAAATTTTTACCTGAAGATTTTTGGTAAATTTCGGTCTTCCATCTGTATGCTGTGTGCATTGAAAATCAGAAAGAAGCGAATTGATCGGAAATTAATTCAACATTTGCTACCAGTAAAAACCTAATGGATGTATAATGTAAATGAATTCTTAATTATTTTACAAAGAAATGCATTTAAAATAATTTCACTATAGAAGCACAATGAAAGTGACTTTACTATAGAAATCTACTTGACAAGATTTTCTATGCATTTGCATAGAAAACCTGGACAAGAAGATTTTCCTATGTCATATATTAAGCCACGTTTAGAGAGATGGGCTCCGCCAGGTGAAAACGCCCGAGACACGCCACATGAAGAGCACACCAAGAAACCATTCGTGGAGACCTAGGCTTTGGCACACAACCGCGATATATGGAGGAGAATGGTGGACAGCAACTACTTCCGGGGTAAGGTGAAAGAGGAAGAAGTATTTAAGCAAAACGTTACTAAAAACAAGGCAGCTTTGTGTGTATGTGAGAGAAAGAGATAATGTGTGTGTGTGTGTGTGTGTGTGTGTGTGTGTGTGTGTGTGTGTGTGTGTGTGTGTGTGAATATCAACGAAGTTCTTTCTTTATAACGTTTTGTTGAACTGTTCATCTGCTTCGACAATTTTTCTAGTTTCCGGTGAGAATTTGCCGCCCAAATACGCCCGCTACGCATATGTATTTGAGCAGTGATTTTTCCTTTGTACAAGTTTGATTAAAGACCAACGAGAGTTCTTTGTTAATGACTTTCTTTTTTACTTTTTTTTTTTTTTTTTTGCTTGTTTTCTATATTTCAGATCATTTTTCCCCGTTTCACGGGTGAAAACGCGATAATTTTAAAAACTGATATGACGTGTGAAGTCACGATATTTGAAAATAAACATGAAACGTATACAGCACAAAAAATACAGTACATGCATGTAGTCACAACAATATCAACAAAAACTCTTTGATAATGGCTTATGAAAGCCGAAATAGCCAGAGTTGGAACAAGTTCATATTTTCATCGAAAGCTATGATATAAAATATAGAAAAGCAAAAAAACTTCCTTAACAAAGAAATAACGTTGGACTTTAGCTAACTATCTATCTATATATATATATATATATATATATATATATATATGAACGTGACCTAGCTCCACTCTAAACTGTGATTGCTTGAGTTACTCCGCCTTGTATACAGCGACAGAGAATTATACTTTGATGCTTGATTGCTATTGTTGTCACTTATATTTCTTTATTCATTTTCTCTCGCTAAGTTTGTTCTAAATCCCCACAGAATGCAGTTCACATTTACTAGTTCCCTAATAGACGTTAACTTATTTGTCAAAACTGAAATCTTGGTCTGACGGGTTCTGGATACCTGTCAAGGCAAAGACAACCTGTCGCGGAAAAGACGATGGTTAGCAGCGGGGAGGGGGGAAAAACATGCTAGAGTGAACTAAACTTTTCATCTGATGAGTAATCCGCCATTTGCCTGAGCAATTACTTGTATTTATACACATTCTTCCAGCCTTGTTACGCCTTTTGTTGGCTTTGCTTTTAGGTAAATGGTAGAGTCAAAATATTTGTATTAATGAATATTAGTCCGAAAAAGTTATATTCTGTAGATAGATAGATAGATAGATAGATAGATAGATAGATAGATAGATAGATAGATAGATAGTGTTGGAGTGAGTGAGTGAGTGTAACGGATATCGATGCCGAAAGAGAAATCAGTGAGTCGAATTCAAATCCCTGCCTTGTCTGCTGAGTTCACTTAAGAGCAAATTACCTTGGGGAAAGCCTGAATCCATCCCTACGCGTTTCTTCAGCTAGGTGGTTAAATAGCAGTGTAGACAGGGGACTGGACTTTCTATTCTTGGTTGGCAACCAATCTAAGCGAAGGAAAAATCTGAATTCTAAACTCAAGTGAAGGCAAAGCGAAACAATTTCACTCCCTTTCAGAAAATGTCCGGCAATTCACCGATAAAGAAAGGGACAGCCATGAGCGTCTACGTCCTGAATGGAAACGACATTGTTTTTTTTTTTTAAATTAACACCAAAAAAGCAACCAACAAAATACAGATATTTAATTCCCATTGAGTAACATCAATAAAAAAAAAAGTAAAACACTATTTTTATTTTATAAAAAATACTTTAATATAAAAAAATACTTAAATATTTTATGTATAATTTTGTACATTTTGTTTTCTTCTTTTAGTACAAGGTTTCGGCCACTTTCTTCTTCAGCCTTCTTTCTGTCTGAATTTTTGAAGCATGATCCTGCTTCAATTACAAACTTTCTATGTAGTTTCGTCTGTTTCTCACAGTCACAGTTCATGTTGCTCAATATCTGTCACAGTTCATCTATATACATCTATCTATCTATCTATCTATCTATCTATCTATCTATCTCAATCTTTTCCGATCGATCTAAGTTCTTATCTATCTATCTCTTTCTTTTCCTATCTCTCTTTTTCCTGTATATATATATATATATATATATATATATATATATATATATATATATATATGTGTGTGTGTGTGTGTGTGTGTGTGTGTGTGTGTATATATATATATATATATATAAAATATATATATATATATATGTCGTTGCCTATGTATCTATGAGTTTCAAAGAGACGGGTCATAACTATTATTCTTTTTATAGAAAAATTCACACACGATTCCAACCAACCCTTCTATTAAATATTCAGGAATGTTCACACCCTTTAATTTAGGTTCCGATCTGAGTATGCTAGTACAAAGCATTTTTGTACTAAAAATATTCTTAACTTATATACATCGCTTTTATTCCGACACCACCGTCTATTTGAAACTCATATATATATATATATATATATATATATATATATATATATATATATATATATATATATATATATACATGCACACACACAAATATATATATATATGTGTGTGTGTGTGTGCATGTGATACTCATAAAAGTGACGGAGCTAGAGTATAGTATCTTTTCAACATCCTCCAAGGTGTTCACGTACTACGGTACAGGACACAACACCGTGGTTTTGTCATCCGACAGTGATATTGCGAGGTATTTCTCGTCTGCATTCTGTTAATGTATCTGTCTATATTCCTGAGGTAAGGTATTATGTATTATGTACAATATTTACATTATTCGGACTATTGTCCTCAACTTTGTTGCCATATTCGTCACAACGTTTCGGCCGTTGTACGATCCAGCTTTCTTTAGGTGGTACTAGAACGGTCTACACCAGCGAGCGAAATAAAGGGTTCAGTTCGACATTTCAACCGCTTGAAGAAGGCCGGCGCGTACAGTGGCCGAAACGTTGTGATAAATATGGCAACAAAGATGAGGAGAATAGTCCGAATAATGTAGTGTATTCTGTTAATGGCAATGATGTTTAAACACCGAAAGCATGTCCAATTCCAAATTCATCAATTGATGGAAACTTTGTCGTAAATACAGCTTGCTAACTTCACAATAATTGTAACAGATTCTCTATAACTTTGAGAAGTGTCATTAACACGCCAAAGTTTGTTGGAACAAGCAAACCTCTTTTTTTGTGTGTAATTCATAAGAAAAAAAGAAAAGGCTCCATTATATACCTGAAGCAGGCTGCAAAATGGATCGGTTGAAACGTTGTAGTAGCAAGTCCAGTAATACAACTAAGTTCAGTTAGTCACAGTTGTTCACACAAGTTTTGAAATACTAAGGATTCTTTGTGAAATTATGGATAATAGCTTTAGTTGTTGATAAAGCGTGCTATGTTTACTAAAAAGTGCATTGTTTTAATCTTATAAATTCTTGTGTATATAACTATTCATGCTTCGTGTTTACAAGTGTCAGAATCGGTTGTGGATTGGTGCAGGAATTGGCTGGTTAACTTTAATGCCTCAAAAACAAAACTGCTCTCTATTACTCACCACAGAGATCCTTCCCTGCCTCCCATTAGAATGTCTGATGCTCAACTCCACGAGAGCACCTCTTTGTGACTGCTCGGTCTCACACTGTCCGCTGACGTAAGATGGAACAAATGCATTGAATCAATAGCTTCATCCACCGCAAGAAAAGTTGGTTCTCGGTGTCACGCCAGAAAGTCTTTCTCGTCCGAGTCTATCCTTCAAAACTATAAATCAACCATTCGCCCTTGCAAGCAATACTGCTGTTATATATGGTCTGGTGCTCCCGCTGTCTTAAGGTTCTTGACAAAATCCAGAGACGGATATACAGCGTGATTGGCCCTCATCTCACAAACGCACCGTCGCCTCCCTCTGTCTTTTCTACAAATACTTTCACGGTAACTGCTCCGACGAGCTACTTTCGCTAGTTCTCCAAACTGTATGAATTTAAACGTGCAACTAGGCTAGCATTTCGGTCCCACCTTTCACTGTCAAAACAGTTAAATATAACCATCTCTTCTACTCCAATAGCTTCATGTCTCGCACCTCCCGTCTGTGGAATTCCCTTCCTATTATTTGTTTCCCTGATAGCTATAATCTCCAACTATTCAAATGCAATGTTAATCGTCATCTCCCGATGTCTTGATCTATTCCCCGTCCTTCTCTTCATCCTTTCTGCCATCATGCCTCTTTACTCTCACTCTCACTCTCTGTAACCCCTTGTGTGCTAGTGGCATCCCACCTTAGTTCGGGTGAAATGCTTAAAAATATATATATATATCTGAGCTGGGGCTGCTCCATTCTCACATTCCAGCTTCGATAGAGTTCAATTTTTTTTACATAGTCTTGAAGACTTCTTCTCCACCCTGCAGCCGCTTTCCCCGCAGACGCAAACTTAACGCCACTCGATCATCGCTATTTCCATGGCAAATGTTCAGATGAGCTCCATTCTTTTGTTCTACCTGCTCAGAATTTTACTGCGGGGACACGGCATGCTACTTCTACAGAGTCGAATCATCCACATTTTCTCCATATTCCAAATGTAAGGCGAAAGTTCAACTGACATCATTTTCCTGAAAACTGCTACTTTGTGGAACAGACTCCCGCATGAGTGCTTCCCGGAACACTACAATTTTAACCTCTTCAGGTCAAGAACCAATCGTTAAATATCCTCCTTATCCTCATAATCTACATTTCATAACGCCTCCTCCTCCACCCATATCACATCTCATTCCTCATAACTATTTTAGCAACAAAACTCTTCCTCTCGAGCTTGTATAACGTGAAAATATAATATAAAACATTTAGGTTTCTATTATCTATTGTTTGATCATCTTGTTATGATATGGGAAAAAAAGCCCAAAGGTTTTCTTTTTCCTAGCATAGCAAGTTGCATAATGGCTGAAGTAGTTCTTGCTAGGTTTTTTTGTTTTGTTTTGTTCTTTATTTATTTTTCAGCGAATGACTGATTCCACTTATTGAAAAGGAAACAAGATATTTATTTTCTAGACTGGATTCAATAATAACATTTCACAATAAACTCTCAAAAATATTTTTTACTTATCTCTAATTAAAGTATTTGCTGACCTATTTTATAAGAGCAGTTAATTTTTTATAATTTTGACAAATTCTTATCATCATAAATTATCCGTACGCAAAACTCTCCAAGACTTTGGTATTTGTCATCAACTTTTGTAGGAATACATTAAACATACGAGTCCATAGCTGAATTTTGATTTGAAATGTTCACTGTATAAGGTTTGTTCTAGGAGATTCATATTCACCACTGAATTAAGTACATTGACAAGGAAGGAGATTATGACATTAAATAAATATTTCTTGTGTAAAATAAATACTATATTGTGGTATAAAACTTGAATTTTATCTTAATAAATATTTTTAATTATAATTAATAAGGCTAAAATGAAAAATCAAAAAATAAATAGCCAAAACAAAGAAGCCTGCCTCGACGAAAGCAGAGTGTTACAAAATAAAATGGCAGCGGCTATGTTAGAGGTCATGGTTTACAGATTCTATATTATTATTTTTTTATCTGATCCTCACATAAAATGAAAATATTTTTCATAAAATGAAAAATGTTTTTTTTATTTCTATTATCCTATTGTTGCGTTAGTTTTCACGCAAATGTTTTTGGGAAAATGCGTGAATCCATATCTTCTCCCCCTAGCTATGGGTTAAAAAACAGTATAGACTGAGCTCTCAACATCTGCGTGGCAACCAGTCTAAGAGAAGGAAAACTTTGAATTTCAAACCGTGGAGATGGCAACCGGAAACCACTTCAATATATTTACCCCCCCAAGCATGCCTGGAAATTCACATATAATAAAGAGGAATCCGCGGAGAGCCATGATCGCCTATGTCCTATATTTATTTGTATTTTATTTATCTTTTTCATTATTTTCTTTTAACTTAAGCTTTTACTTATTTTCTGGGATATAAACCTCTTCCTTATATAGAAGTTTTAGAAGCTGATATTTCTGGAGAAAATAATTTTTCTAATTTCTTTTGAAAATTAATGACAATAAGGATTTTAGACAAAGCAGTCATAGATTAAGGCCAAGAAGCCAAATTTAGTCTCTTCTTTCGGTTACAGCAAAGGGAGAGGTGTTCGGCCCTTCATCAAGACTTATACTACACTTCATATCTTTGTAGCACGTCTAGACGTTGCCTTTATTTATTTGACTACGGGGAATGGCAAGATAAATCTACAGCTATATTACTCCAATCCCTTATTCGATTATTCAAGCAGTATTCTGTGTTTATGGTTTCATAGTGGTAGTAGTCCTATATAGCTGTGAATGCTGTGGACAATCTCCTCAACGACGACGAAGATACTTGAAGCAACAGAAATGTGGCTGAGGATAGCAAACAACAACAACAATTTTTTTAGAGAAAATGGAAACAAAAAGGACGCTCATGCTTAACATCATGAAGAGACAATTAGAATTTCTAGGACACGTAAAATAAAGGAAAGAAGCCTTGGAAAATCTGATATTCACAGGACAGATTGAAGGCTAGATGGGCAGAAGGAAACAGTGTTTAACAGATGCGTTTGCGTAAAAAGATGGCGGAACAGGGTTTTGGAGAAATAACAAAAAAAAAAAAAATTTATTAAGAGCTACGAAGGACAGGAAGTTGTGGAGAGTCATGAACCTCAATGTTCTGCAAGGACACTGTGCAAAAATAGTACAATAGAGAGTTGTCGGGACCGGAGAAGTCTCTTATATCCGGGTTTCTCTTATATCCGGGTTTGGTCTATTTTGTTTAGGTAAGTATGGGCTCTAATTTGGGACCAGAGAAAATCTCTCTTATATCCGGGTTTCTCTTATATCCGGGTCTCTTATATCCGGGTTACACTGTAGTACTTGTAGTATTAGTAGTAGGAGGAGAGGTGACTTAAGTTGTCTGTATTCTTAGATGACGCCTTTTCATTAATATTTTTTTGACTGCTACAATATGAAAGAAAAAAAAATCATCAAAAATTAATAAAATGCTTATTTCCGATTCATGTTGCTTACTGTATCGGTTGTAGAACATAACGACCTGGGCGTTGGGATTTTTTAAAAATAACAGTTCAAATGGAAAATAAAAACACTTGAAAAATAAATCTGTTTTTCATAGTCATCATTCGCTAACTTGCCTAGAATTATTAAATGGAATTCCAGTCTTAAACTTTGTGTATGAGCGCGTGATAAAAATTTTAATTTTAATGTTCTACAAATGTCAAATTATGTTCATCAATCAGTTGCTACCCACGTTTTGCAGCTAAAAAAAAAAGGAAGAAGAAAAAAAAATTGTAATGGCTCAAATATTTGCATTCAGACTAGTTCATTTTATTTATTTATTTATTTTACACTTAAATAAATCAAAATCTACGCTTAAAAATAATAAAAAAAAGAAAAGCCTCGCCGTATTAACTTGGCTTAGAACATATGGATACACTTAATAGCTGTTTCCCTCAAAAATGTAGACTAGTTTGTTTTATTACCTAAAAGAGAACATAAGTAAATTGAAACAGTGTGTTCCGTTCAGTTCACTTATATGAACGTCACTTCGTGTATGTATATATATATATATATATATATATATATATATATATATATATATATATATATATATATATATATATATATGTGTGTGTGTGTAGTCTAAATAAATTCTGTTTCAATGAGAGCAAAAACACCGCACTTCAACTTTCAATGACTTACGAACGAAACTTTTTTCAAAAAATGCAATGCAATGTGATGTGTGTGTGTGCTTGTTTGCTAACATTAATCACCACCACCACCCCGCCGAAAAAAAAGTTCTATATTTCTGTTAAATTCAATCCGCTTGAAAAGGCACTAATGCCCTTCATTATAATTTTACCGCTGCAGTGAAATTGTCCTGGACAAAATAACCCAGTGGCGCCTTTATACGCTTCAGGTACACTGATGACAAGATCTCCGATTCGAACCTTTCTAAGAAAGAACTCCATTTCTGTCCGCTTGAATGTTATTCCTGCGTCGTAAACAGTCAAATCTAAAACGCCTTTTTTAGGTTTTTCGGATAAAAATAACGTGTAAATGTCATTTTTTTAAATATAATTTTATGATTATTGGCTTCATTTTCTAAGCAAGGCGTGGTAATCGTCGTATTTAGATCCCTTTAGACTAATTTCTTCATCTTTTATTATTCATTCTGAGCTCGTGTTTCTTTCAGCTGTCGCTTATTATGGTAACTCCAAGATCGTTATTCTCCGACCATTAGGAAATTCTAAAGTAGTATCCCTTTTCCTCAGAAAGCTTGCCTGTCTGGTGAAACCGCTTTACGCATTAGGTTTCGAAGAGCACATTGTAGAAGCTCAAATCTAGTCATATAGTTTACGGTCATCATTTTTCCCTGATACGCCACGTTCTTTGTTTACATACTAGTAAAGTTAGTGGTTCTTTTCTGTTAATTCACCCCAAATAATATAAAGTTACTTATCGCAAATATTAATTCACCCCAAGAAATTATAAATTTTAAATCAAATATCTTTTTATTAAATTTTTGGCCTTCTTTCGAAATTATAAATTTTCAATCAAATTTGGTTTTGCTTGCCTCGCAACAACTTCAGCTCTCAGAATGATAAACTTACGAAAAATCAGAAATTAATATTTCGTAAATGCTGGTGATATTTCTGGTACTTACAAGGAATTTTTTACATTTTAAAAGAAAAATTTAAAAATCGGTTTTTGGTTTGTTTATCAGGGTGAGCGCGAACGTAAACCCCCACACTTAAAAATAGCGCACCGTGTCGCCCACATTTGGGCCCACCCCCGGAGTGCAATGGAAGAGCTTCGCTCTGGGAGAACTAGGTGTTAATTTTAGTAAATATTAATTTTTTATTTTGGAGATAAATTAACAGAAAAGATCCGAATTAGTACCAATATGACTTGATTTTATTAGTTAAACATTGCCAATTATTATGAATTGTTGAATAACTTTTCTTTCATTTTATTTTTGTTACATTTTAGTGCAACTTGCAGACCATTATTCTACGATCGTTATTTCTAATCCTCTCTGCTTACTAAACGCTGATAAGATAAAGAACAAATAAGAAACGTTTATAACTCTAACATGTTTCTCTATTTACATTGTTCTGACTGTTGTCCTCATTTTTGTTGCCATATTCACGTTTCGGCCGTTATACGTTCCGGCATTCTTCAGGTGATTGGAATTTAGAACCGAACCCTTTATTTCGTCCACCGGGGTAGATTGTTCTATTTCCACGTGCCATGCCTCTTCCGAAAATCTCAGTATCAGCTATTTACCTTTTAACTCACCTCTCCAATTTTTTCTCCTCTACTATGACCAGGTATTAAACTCGCAACTCTTTGAGTCATTGGATTACTTTAACCAACTCTTTTATCCACTGGGAAGTGCGTCCTTGTATTTGTGTGTGTTTAAATTTTGCTGGAATTTGTACTTTGGTACACAAGATCATCTGTGCCTCAGACTTTATGGGAATGCTTTGTACATTGAATCCGTGATCTTTCAGGGAACAGGAATTGGTTGGTTGATCTTGTTCAGCGGCATATCAACACCTCTATGGATGCCGAAATCAATATATTTTGAACAGAAGTTTATGGCTTCAACTAAATGTATTTTGAACGCAATTGTATGCCTTCAACTACAGATAAAATGTATTGTTGGTCATTTTATTATAAAATGTATTGTTGGTCATTTTGTTATAAAAATGTATTGTTGGTCATTTTCCTTTAAAAATATATTTTTGGTAATTTTACTTTAAATATGTATTGTTGGTAATTTTTTATATAAAAATGTATTGCTGGTATTTTTACTATAAAATGTATTTTTATACTTTCATATTATTTTGTTTTTGTTTGCGGGATTTCACTATTTGCCCATAGTTGAGACCCAAACAGTTGCTAATACACCGGGTTAGGTTGGATCTGAGAACAGCAGCAATAATTCCAAGCTCCAATTTCCCGGTCAGATGCTTTGCTACCGGAACTCGGGGAATTTAGAAAAGCTGAGAAACTTTAAAATCAGATATACCTAATAATATGTGGAGAGAAATAAAAGGACATAAGTATGACTATAGCAGGAATGAGCAACCATTTACGACCAGTGAGTCGCGTGAGATCATAAGGCGGTTAGCACTACTAAAAAGATTAAAGATTATTTTTCACTGAAGGCCCTCAGCCAGTCTTGCTATAATATTATCACTGATGTCAGTGTAATTAACACGCTGCCGTGCGTGATTTGTTTCTAATTTATTCATTTGACTATACAATTTTTTTTTTCTCCGGAGAAAAAGTTATTCGCACACTACCTGTTTCTAAAGCAAAATGTTTACACCTGTGGTCTTCCTTAGTGAAAATAGCCAATAGTTTAAAATTACCAAATTGTTGCCTTCAACGGAAGTTTGTACAATTCAAGAAACATTGCCCTTATTCATTACTAGCAGTAGAGCCCGGCGTTGCCCGGGGATGTAACAGTAAGAGATAGATCAAGTATCGACCATCATAAAGACTGAAAAATAAAATTGACTAAGATTATTGTTTAAGGTTGACGGACACGCATGTCTTAATTAGTTTTTTTTTTTTTGTTGTTGTTGTTTTTTGTTTTTTTTACGAATTGGCCAAATCCAAAGTCAAACAAAAACATTATTTTCAATCGTTTTGAGTCTACCGATTGAATACAATTTTATTATAAACAATTGTCTTGTAAATGGAATTTTTAAAGCATTCTGAATGTAAAAATAAAGAAAAAAGTGTGCAAGACAATAAGAAACACTACCTGCCAAAAAAAAAGTGAAGTTTTGTTGAAATCGGTTGAAAAATGTAGGAAATCCGATCCCATATATAAACGAACACAGACACACACTCACAAACAACCGGGGTTTTATAATAATTTATGTGTGTTGATATGAGAATGTGTGAGTGAACAAGTAAGAATAAAAAAAAAAGGAAACAAAACTTTAATAAACATTATTTTTCCTAATGAAATTAGGCGTAACATTCAGAAAGCCAATCTGGTCACATGGGATATGTGGGTCACAGTTTTTGCTTGAGTGCTCTATAGAATTAATTCAATATTCTATCAAGGCATCGGAAAATAAGGTCAGCATACATACTATGCTGAACTCATTTGATCAGTAGACCAAGCATAGTTATCAAGGACCAATGAGAACAACAGGTTAAAAATGAGCAGTGAGCTTAGAGTTAAAAAAAAAATGACCCCACGAAAAGGGATACAGGTTAAATTCACCTACTTTACTTACCTTTCTTTCGGCGGAAGAGTGGGTTTAATCCCTCGCGTTCTCAAATCGAAAATGCCGAGTGGGGGTAACTATTTTTCGTCTCTGATCCCATGTACGGGTGAGATTCCGACTTCAAAACTCCTGCCATATAAATAGGCATACGAATAAATCCAAAACTGCATTTCTTATGCGTCTTTTTTTAAGATCGGCTCAAGCAGAGAGCCGTTCCTCCAAGCAGTGCATCTTTTAAGGGAGATGAGGAGGATTAATCTCTGGCGCCTGTTGCATCACCAAAGGGAAATATCAAACGAGCTTAAGCAATTTTTCCTTCGTCTCACGTACGCGTAGGACTTATATATTAAACTCTGCTTTGTACTATATTCCGTTCGAGTGGGCAAACGAATAAAAAAAATGTATTTCTTATGCGAATTTATGCTCAGCTACAGAGGGAGCACTCCCAATCGATACCATTCCCTTTACACTAAGAAATGCAGAGTCCCATGGGGAAAGTTCCAAGGGGAAGGTATTTTTCTCGAATACCATGTACGCATGAAGTCACGACTTGAAATTAGTCCTTGTTCTACTATTCAAGTTGTTGTACGAAAGTATACCATCGAACAGCATTTATGTGGGTGAGCAATAATTGATCAGTAGAAAAAGATGAGAAATCCCTACGCAGGATCAGTGGAACGAGAAAAGTCTACCCCCGTAGATTTAATAAAGGGTCCAGATCAAAATTCCCTGAAAGTTATCTGAATCGGCGGACACCCGAAAAAGACAGAGAGCACAATGGCTGAAACTTTGTAATAACAACAACAGACCTTAGCTCGAATGTAAATAAGCATTTATTTTATTTTATTTCCCAGTTTCATGCTATATTTACACGCCGACACACAACCAATTTTATATATATTAAATTCATTTTCAGATTTTCCAGGACACACACACACAAACTTTAAGTTTTATATATTAGACTAGTGTACCTGTGTTTTAATAGATGCAATGAAACAAAACTTTTGAAACAATGCATTGAGATTTAATGAAGATGATATAAAGAATTCATAACTAAAACAGAAACCAATGAATCGTTTAATTAATCCGTTTTTAGATGCTCAGTGGTATCTATTGTTCATTGATTACACCTGGTATTATATATCGCTTTTTGCTCAATATTTTTTCATATCAAATATTTTATGCGTTTAATATAAGAGTGAAATGGAAATATCTCTCGGAAGAAAAATATTAGCAACAGAAAGACAAAGACTGCGGCGACAAAGCCTATTTCAAGTTCAAGCAAGACGAACACTTAATAGACAAAGGTATCTGAATGCCTCACATGAAAAGCTTGAACAAATAAGACTGGAATTTAAGAAACGTAGGAGTAAGGAAACTGATTAATTAAACAGTTCATTTTGCTCGGCAATTAATAAGTGTATTTTATTTGTATAGAATATTAAAACGACTAAGAGAAGTATTCAATCATAAATTTACTAACGGAAGTTGGTTTATCCCCCTTCCCACTACCGATGAGACAGGAAATATATAAATAAATGCACGTTGATAATTATTATATGGTTTGATGAATCGAAATGTTAGAAATTCATGGTTATACTTAGAGATTCGACATAATTTCTGAGAGTTAGAATATGTGAAGTCACACATTATTACGACATAAGATTAAGTCAAACTTTACTTTCCAAACATTTTATTTGACTTTTAATTACAGACCTTTATTTAGATGTTGAGATGCTACACGTTTTTATAAGTAACCAGTATATACTGTACTCAAAACTGTATTATACAAAAGTAGCAACCCACATTAAATTAAATATATTTCACTATATTAGATGTTATATTAAAATGTGTATAAGTATTTAATATATGTACAATAATAATAATAATAATAATAATAATATATTTGCTACATGTTTTCTAGTAATTAGTACTAATAAAAAGAAAAAAATTTAGAAACAAAGAAAAGAGTGGGGGAGTATTATGTGAAATCCATCCTCTTATACGGCTGGGAATGCTGGACAATCTCCGCACAGATGAAGATAAAACTGGAGGCATCAGAAATATAGTTCTACAGAAGGATACTGAGAATTCCATGAACAGGGCGAGTAAGCAACGAGGTAGTTTTAAAGAAAATGGCACCAAAAATTATACTCATACTTAGAATCAGAAAGAGAAAGCGGAAATTTCTTGGACACATAATGAGGAAACGGTGGTGGGGGCTTGGAAAACTTAACTTACACATGTTGAGAGCAAAAGATCAACCTGCCTGACGATCTTGTGTGAATAGATAACGAAACGGAGGGTGAGAAGCTTAGCAAAGAGAGAAACAAGGGATAGGAAATTTTGAAATGGCCTGATTGCCCACGTCCTGCAAATGACATGGCACATAGAAAAAGAAGACTATATATATATATATATATATATATATATATATATATATATATATATATATATATATTTTATATATTGCTTTTCATATATATAGCTTTATATATAGCTTTTCATATATATATATATATATATATAGCTTTTCATATATATATATATATATATATATATATATATATAGTTTTTCATTTTTTGTTTGGAAGTAAGTCTGATGATCCGCAGTCCTTTAAAAGGGCTGTGGTGAAATAATTTATTACATGGAACCTTAAAGTGGTCTGTTTTTATTTAAATTATATATATATATATATATATATATATATATATATATATATATATATATAGGGAGTGTGTGGTGTAGAGAAGGAGGATCTAGAGAGAACGCCGGTCGACTTATCAAGTAGCGTACGGCACCATCGAAATCTAACTAACTGCCGGTTGGCCAAAGTCTTGCGTGTGAAATTGGATAAACGAAATATAGATATATATATATATATATATATGTGTGTGTGTGATAAATGCGAATGTTAGTGTGTCACTGTATCACACTTTTTGAACTCCTAGAGAACGTAGCCCACTATATCATAGCATTTTGCAATCAGTAAATTAAAAAAGCCGTAATCCTGAAATTTTACGATTCCCAAGTTTTCATTACTGCGATAGTTTTCGGAGATTTTTATGTGATTATTTGCAACGAATTTTTGGAAATGAATTTTGGAATAATCAAAATTAATTGCAAATGCAGCGAAAGTCACCCATGAAATAAAAATAATTGTTTCTATGGAAAGTAAGGACCTACGTACATCAGACTGTCTTTAAATTATCGTTGGACTTTTAAAAGGTAAGCTTAAATATTAATGCAAATCTTAAATGCAGCGATCATCTATTCCTCCCCACCTATTGTGATGAAAGCCCAATCAAGCGCTCTCTGCAGGAGCTAGCTTAAATGATACCCGGCTTTTAAGTTAGTATATATATATATATATATATATATATATATATATATATATATATATATATATACTGCAGTATGGCCCAGGTTGCCCGTGCTTGATTCAAAAAATCGTTCGACTCATACAGCAATCGCTATTATTTGACTTAAAATATTTTTGCCCTTCCTTGCCTTTAAAGAAGTGCCCTTTGCCGTGCTGATGTTGCTACATGCCTTACTTCTTGCCTATCTCACACTGAGAATTTTTTTCGGAGCTCTATACTAAACATTAAATCTGTTACGAAAAAGAACTAAACAAAATGAACACAAAACGATCAGCTTTAAAAAAAAAAAAAGGACTCGTAACTGGAAAAACCGAATGAAAAAAGAATGTTAACAACAAATACTTTTTCACACCCAACTCAGTTCTGCGGAATCAAAATCAACGTTTAGCGAATGAGCCAATTGGAGTAAAGTGCAATGCAGATTTAAATTTTTCCCACTTGTGACGAATGCAGCTATCGATTTTTTTTCATGCTAGCATGCTAGTTAACATTCGTGTCAGTCAGCTGTTGGCTCTCACGCTGGCCAATAGGATCTTTCTGCCTATTCGTGGCAGCCAGTTATAGGTTCTCACTCTGGACAGTAGAAAATGGCCGCAATCTACATGAAAACTGCTGTAGAAGCATGAAAAAATCGATTATTTCCACTATCGATGGGAGTTGGGAAATGCAACGTCGGTCTTAGCCTTCCTGCTAACTTGGAGCATGTGCATGTAAATTTTGGTGCAAATCAATCGAAAATTGCGGTCGTGCATTCGTTACACACACACACACATCCTGTCTTTTATATATATATATATATATATATATATATATATATATATATGTGTGTGTGTGTGTGTGTGTGTGTGTGTGTGTGAAACGTAAAGAAATTTCCCGACTGAGGTGGGTTCGAACATTGGTGGAAAGTACAGTTTCTTTTTATTAAGATTCTCGAATACCCAGGCCGGTAGACTTCAATTACAGTGTTAAAAGATGGGCTATCGACTCAATTTATCCATTAGATATAACGATTATAGTAATAATAAATATACACACACATGCGTACACACACACACACACACACACACATATATATATATATATATATATATATATATATATATATATATATATATATATAATAATCGATCCATCAATCAATTTATCCATACTTTTATATTCTGTAAGTAATTTTCCTTGCTTGAATGTTGATTATATTGTGCTTTATATTTTTAATTTCTTATACCTCCAGCCACCAATTATATTCCCAATAAGTAATTTCCGATAGATTTTAGAAGGTCATCAATCTTTTAGCGAAACTCTCTCGTCAATGAGTCACGCAAAAGAATAATGGGAAACTAGAAGGTTTTGATATTTTCTCCAACTCAAACGACCGCATAATAGCCGACCTAAATCTGGCAGTAATTTAGAAACATTTCGAGAAGCCAAAAATTACCAACTAATTGGATTTGGGCTTCTTTTAAATCCGTACTTCATTTCCAAGGTTGGGTTTTCTAGAAACCAAATCTGGTCGTTTCTATCTCGATATATAAAAGTCGACGTTTGTTGCCTTATAACTCAAACAGCAATTCCAGACTATGGTTTTAGCTTTCTTTACTGACATTGTAAGTAAAGCTCGGCACGAGAATTATCGAACATTGTTCGAATTCTGCCCAAGTCTGTTACGTTCACTTTACATTTCTAACCTTAAGAGAGGCATGTGTCCATTTCTGCATTATGGGTTAAATAGCAGGGTATATTGGAATCACTAGCCTTAGAGTCTAAGAGAAAGACAATTCTGAAGTCTAACTGGAGAAAAAGAAACCACTCGATAACCTTTCTCAAGTAAACATAGAAATTCACAGATAGTAACGAAAATAAATCCATTGGGTGCCATGATCTCCTACTTTCTGAAGGCTTATACTATTTACATTCTTAGGACCGTTGTCATCATCTTTATTGTCATGTTCACGACATTCTACCGTCCGTCCTGGCTATGACGATAAATGTAAAGCTTAAATATTAAGCTTAAATATTATGTAATACTTAAATGCAATACTTAAATGCAGCGATCATCTATTCCTCCCTACCTATTGTGATGAAAGCCCAATCAAGAGCTCTCTGCAGGAGCTAGCTTAAATGATACCCGATAGGGAGGCTTTTAAGTTAGTGTATATATATATATATATATATATATATATATATATATATATATATACACACACACACACACACACACACACACACACACACACACACACACATATATATATATATATAGATACACACACACATACACATACACACATATATATATATATATATATATATACATAGTTGTATATTTAGGCAGCAAAGAAAATTCCTTTATGCATGTTTCATTTAAACGACAGACAAGGTACTACAGTTGAGCTTTTTATTTAATTTTTCTTGTGTTCTGACAAGAGCTTTCTTTTCTGGACAAAGAGTGTGTAAGAACTGTCCGAATGCTTTATATTTCCGAGCGCTTTCGGCTATATCTTTAGCCATTATCAAGGATGATTCGATTATCAGCTTAAAGCTCTTGTCAGAACACAAGAAAAATTAAATAAAAAGCTCAAGCCGTAGTACCTTGTCTATCGTTTTTAATGAAACATGCATATATATATATATATATATATATATATATATATATATATATATATATATATATATGTCTGAAACGTAAACAAATTTCCCGACTGAGGTAGGTTCGAACATTAGTGGAATGTACAGTTTTTTCTTTATTGTCATGTTCACGACATTTCTACCGTCCGTTCTGGGTATGACGATAAACTACACCCGCATCCTGGGTAAGACGATAAACTAAGTCCGGCAGCAAGGCCTCTGATCAGGAGGTTTTGAGTAGCATGGAGCCATCTCTTAATTGCTGTTGTTCCCAGGTTCACCTTGATCCGGGTGATAGCACCTGTTAGTGTCTCAGCTACGGGCAAATAGTTAACCCCTAAACTGGGGTCAAAACACCATGAAAGTGTAAAAATAGGTTGTAATACGAGAAATACTTTCATGACAAAAATTATTATCAGAAACACATTATTACCAGCAATACATTTTTGAAAAAAAATATTACCAGCAATACATTTTTTTGAAGAAAATATTACCAGCAATAGATTTTTGAAGAAAAAAAATATTACCAACAATACATTTTTGGAAAAAAATATTACCAGCGATAAAAAAAATAATAATTGTCGGGATTAAATAACCCATTGAGATTGATATATTGTAAAACAAAACAAAACAAAATTTCCACCATTTTACTCTCCGACTTTTCTCAGGTGATATACGTTAGGATTTCAGATCGAACCCTTTATCTAGTCCACTGGGGTAGATTATTCTAGTTTCGCGTGCCATACCCTTTCCGGATATGTCAGTATCAGTTATCTCCCCTTAGTAATTCAACTCAATAAGTTTTTGTTCAACTCTGCTGTGGCCAGGTATTGAACTCACCACTTAATGCCTTGCCACAACAGAGGTGAACCAAAAATAATAGTTATATCTCATCTCAGAAATATAGGCAGAATTTTTTTAAAGAATCCTAAAGAGGCTTCTAGCGCCTAATGGAACAGCTGAAGTATGGATTACCAAAAATGATACAATGTCATGTTCTGTTTTTAATATTCCTTTCCCATGTGTGATGGAAGCCTGTTTAAAATTACAAGTATTTCATTTTTTTAAATTAAAAATATCAAACAAAAAATAGTACATTCCCAGCATTAAAACGGAATAGGAAAAGGAAAATTCTACTATGCTGCCTTCCTTCTTCTGTGTGCCGTGTCCCTTCAGGAAGTTGGCGATCATGGCTCTCCATAATTCCTTCTCCTTTGTAGCTCTTAATAAATGTTGTTTATATCTTATCTAAAGTTTGTTCTGCCATCCATTTACTCGAGTTCGTTAGGTAGGTTATACATTATTTTCCCCTGTCCCTCTTGCCTTCAAACTGTCCTGTGAGTGTCAAATTTTCCAAGCCCTCTTTCCTCGTTATGTGCCCTAGAAATTTTAACTGCTTCTTTCTTATATTAAGTATAAGTGTCTTGTTTCCATTTTCTCTAAAACTTCATCGTTTCTCCCTTGTTCGGTCCATGGCATTCTCAGCAAACTTCTGTAGAACCGCATTTTTTGCTTCACGTCTCTTTTTCATCTTTGAGGAGATTGTCCAGTATTCACTGTCATAAAGAAGGATTGATATTACATAAGAGTTTAATACTCTTTTCTTTGGGTTTTTATTTTCAATTTCTTAATACTTTGCTTAGCTTTTGGAAGGCACTTTTTCCTTTCCCAATACACCTTCGGATTTCAGTATCGCACTTTCTGTCCTCTGTTAAAACACTTCTGAAATATTTAAATTGTTGTACATGTTTGATTTTGGTGCCTCCAATTTGTAATTCACATGTTGGGCTGCTTATTTTGCAGACAATCCTGCATTTACACTTTCAAAATTATTGGGAAGTAACTCTAGAAATTGTGGGGTAGTGGTTAGAATGCTAATCGAGATGACTATTACGACTGTAATGAGATCGTGAATTCTCCAAATTAGTGGCCTTGTGTCCGACTTAGCTAAGTCTACTACATGCTAGAATTAATGAAAATAGTCGCTAACCAGGAATCAATGTTTCCTCATTTAACCTCATCTCGACCACGTTATTTTTGTGTTTTGAAAAGCGAGAGGCATCTATTGTTTTTCTCGACAAATTTAAAATGTTATAGACATCTAAATAATGGCTTAATTGTTTGAAACTTTGCAAGACTATTCATTTACATGTTATATAACTTTTCATTGGGTCTGGAACGGTTGACGACATCAAAAGTGTGACTTTGAAATATTAAAAAATAAAAATAAAACAAATGCTTCAATTAGCCATTTACAATGCAAAGTATTCATGCTGAATACGCTTTGAAATATTTGTGGAATGAAGTCATAAATTATCTACATGTGAAGAGTAAAGTAAGATTATTTATAATTTTCTAAAAATACAGAAAATATTTGACGTCAGCTCTTATGAAACAAAAGTTTTTACTATATTCATAATTACCTTTAGAATAACTCGACAAAATTGTTTCGCAAGAGTCTATTTTTAGTATCATTTTCAAATTATTATTCAACTACAAAAAGAGCTGTAACAACAGTGCGCGCGCAAAAAAGCACCCCCCAAACACCCAGCCTTAGATAGAGTTAAATTTATACAATATTCCTCTACATTTTTCTTTTATTATTAAACTATTTACTACTACCAAATAATATTTTGAGTGTAGCATCACTGAAAGAAGATGGCTGTGAAGTCGAGAGATGGTGATGTAAGCAACAAAGATGAATTTTGATTAATTCTGACTAGTAACAACTAGAATAGTCTATTTTCATTATACTAAACCGTCTAAATTGCGCGGAAAACCTTAATTTAATAGTTAGTAAAAAAAACTATATAAACTTTAGTAAAGACCACAGTGGCTTCTTTAGTTCGTGAAATATATATATAGAGAGATAGATAGATCATATTTGTGGTCAATATATATATATATTAAGAAATGGACAAAGTCCGAGAATTTATTTATTAAAGACATTTTTATGTTTAACGTTCTTTTTTATAGATACAAGTATTTAAGTAAATGCTCTGTTTATAATAAACAGTATTAAATAACATTTACCGGCCTGAATGTCCGAGAAATTTTCATAAAAAAATATTCGTCCTTTGACAGGATTCGAACCTGCATCCTATACGGAACCGTCATTTACGCTGACGTGCCTAACCTCTCGGCCACAAAGGAGCGTTCGGTAGGCAAGGTCGAATTTTATAAGCAGTAAATAACGTTAAACATAAAAATCTCTTTAATATATATACATATATATATATATTTCCAAGAGGATGAAATCCGGTTAGAGATCTATGTATAAGACAGAGCAAGAATATGATATAAAAGGCTCAAACACTAATATTTCATGGTTACACTTAATCGTAATTAGAATTTGTATGAATTGAGTCGTGATTACGAAAAACGACCATAAAATATTAGTGTTTGAGAATTTTATATTTTATATATATATATATATATTATATATATATATATATATATATATATATATATATATATATATATATATATATATATATATATATATATATATATATATATATATATATATTCACTATTCACACGAGATGATGCACTTGTAGATGCGTTCGAATTCAGATAGAAGCTGAAAAATCAAATTTTCAAGGCAAGCAGACTCTCTACATTTTAAAAGTTAGCGCAACGCTATCTTCATTCCTCTATTTTCTTCATATCAAGAACTCTAATACACTATATATTTTCGTTTCAAAGATAAATCCCAAATTATTGGTGTAGGCAAACGCCACCGGGGTTCATTTTTGAAAATTATAAACCGTATACACAGTTGTAAACCGCTTTTTTCGCTGGAATCTTTTGCACGCAATTATTTTATCATTGCTTATACGGATGGATCGCTTTATATGCAATATTTTACTGAAAAAGCTTTATAAAGGAGCTAAAAATGCTAGGTTGTTCCCGTTTATCAGCACCCTTAGAATGAGAAGTTGTCCCAACGAGTTCCAGGCATCAAAAAATTCGTTGAAAAATTCTTCAAATCAAAAATGGAATCGTTCTTTTATTATGAAATTTCAATCCTCACAAAATTCAAAAGCGTTTACGTGGCCTTGTAAGGGATGAACTACAGACCGTTTCCCACAGACGAAACGTTGCAAACTTCCATGACAAATGGCCAGACGAGCTAGAATTCTTAATATCATTAGTTCAGCTAAGAGCCGACAAGCCACGTCCAGAGCTGAATCATCCATAATTTGCACTTAATTACTCCTGTGTACAACAACCTAATTTCATAACCCTCTACATCGAGTGTCTCTAGGGCCTTGTATTGCATATATAGTGATATAAGTTTATAGGAAACAGAAAAAAATACTTTTAATCTTGCGATGACAGCCCTCGTCTCTCATCGTGTTGCTAATATTCGCTGTCACTTGATTGGCCGTTGTTTTTTTGTTTTTTGTTTTTTTGTTGTTTTTTACTTTCTTATATGAATAAATATATTGCACAAACATTTTTGTTTCACTTTTACCACTGACTCTTAATGGACTAATCTTGTTCGTCAGACCACTTGACTACTGATGAAAGCCTTGCCTTCTTTTTTGACATGTCTGCTTGTGTCTTTAACCGACTTTCATCCTGTTTTGAAAATACAGCCTCGTTTCCATTTGGCGACTTCATCGATTTTCGTTTGAAAAAGAATAAAAATATTTTATTTATTTCGCTTGCCATTTATTCTCCAGATAAGACGAAACGCAAATATCTACTTTTTTATCGATATTTACTTAGCTAAGTAAGGCATAAGTGTAAAGCGCCCGTTGAGGATTGATATAACTATAATGATTATACTTAGCTTAGATCTCAGCACGGAACACAACGACAAGTGTTGGGTAGCTATGAAGATCGAATGCACGCTGATATGCAAAATTAGCTTGATAAACACTGTTAGATGGCTCGGCGTCTGAGATGTAATACGATTAACTAAATACAGCACAAATCATCGAACTGACAGCAGTATGAATTCTCTACGAGAATAAATCGATAACTACTGTCACATGGCGATGTTCTTGACATTTACTTAGATTTACGTATTACTGCATAAATAGCGTCTAGTGATGATTGAATTAAAGTCATAAATGTTTACGACACTCACTTGCTTAACTGCCTTGATCGCGTAGGTCTTGAGGGAACACGGTGCGTTATGTGAGTGTATGTGTGCGTTATGTGTGTGTGTGTGTGTGTGCGTTATGTGTGTGTGCTATGTATTGGGGTGTAATACAGATATCTGCATATATTTTTTTTCTTTTTTAAATATGCGCATATGAGCAACGATATAGTTTAATAGAAAATGCAAACAAAAAGGAAAATTATGCTTAACATCAGGGAGAGGTAGTTGAAATTTCTAGGAGACATAATGAGGAAAGACGGTTCGGAAAATTTCATACTCACAACACAAATTGAAGGTAAGAGGGACAGAGGAAAACAACACATAACCTACTTAGCGGGCTTGAGTAAATGGATGGAGGAACATGGTTTAGAAGAGATAACAAAAAGATAAAATTTATTAAGAGCTACAAAGGACAGGAAATTTTGAAGAGCCATAATCACGTACGTCCTGCAGGTTTGGTTTGGTTTGCTTTGTTTTACGGCATATCAACCTCTATGGGTCATTTAATGCCGACAACTTTTTTTTTCCTGGTAATATTTTTGTTTTGTCATAAATGTATTTCTGGTAATATTTTTTTCGTCAAAATTGTATAGCTAGTAATATTATTTTCAAAAACGTATTGCTGGTAATAGTTTTTTTTTTTTTCAAAAATATATTGCTGGTCATAGTATTTTTTTTTTTCTTCAAAAATTTATTTCTGGTAATAATGTTTTACAAAGTATTTCTGGTATTAAAACCAATTTTTACACTTTCAAAATGCTTTTTACCTCTGTTTCGGGGTTAACTATTTGCCCATAGCTGGGACCCTAACAGGTGCTACCACCCCTGGTTAGGGTGGACCTGGGAATACCAGCAATTAAGAGGTGGTTCCACGCTTCTCAAAACCTCCTAATCAGAGGCATTGCTGTTGGACGTAGTTTATCGTCATACCCAAGGTACGTCCTGGAGGGACACGGCACATAAAGAAGAAGACTGTGTGTGTATGCGTTATTTGTGTGTGTGTGTGTGTGTGTGTGTGTGTGTGTGTGTGTGTGTGTGTGTGTGTGTGTGTGTTGTTTTATATGGGTGTGTAATATAGATATCTGCATATATTTTGTTTCCTTTTCTAATGTGTCACATCATCTGAGAGATACTTTCAAATCGTTATTTTTTATATCATCTCTTCCTTGTTTTTAGTTTTGTTTTGTTTCTTTTTCTTTTCTTTTTTTTCGTCTTCTTCTTCTTCTTCTTCTTCTTCTTCTTCTTCTTCTTCTTCTTCTCTATACACGTTTGCCTCTCTTTCACATTGCAAGATGCCGCGAATTGCACCAAACGATTAACCTTCATTTGCAAGGGAGCCAAGACTCTCCATTCATGCCAACTTCTGTCTGGTTCACACGAGTGATGTAAGGCGTCGAGTCACTTTCTCGTTAACCAATTAAACGCCACAGTGGGTAATCTACTGCTTCAATGATGGACCTGCTACATCAACCCTTTCGGTCGCCAGACTCCTGCTGTTTTGCAGTAGGTCAAGTCATATTCTTACCTCTCACCTTCGACCCTCCCCATCTACTATACTCTAATAACTTCGGATAACTTCTTATTTCTCTCTCTCTCTCTCTTTCTTCTTACCTTCCTCCATTCTGTCTTGCTGCCCACTCGCTCTTTTTCTTTTTCACCCTTTCCCCTCTTTCTTTGTCTCCTGTCTCTCTGTTTCTCTCACTCTCCACATCTTCGACCCTTCTTTTACTTCTTACTCATTGCATTCTCTTTCTTTCTCTTTCTCTTCTTTTCTTTCTTCTTTTCTGTCTTCTTTCTCACCTTTTCTTTCTTCCTCCTTTTTCTTTTTCAGCCCACTTTCCCACCCTTTCTCACTTTCCGCTAATCCTATTTTGAATCCCCGCTATGAAGCCGGTCTATTTTGTAAATAGGCCTCTGGTTAGCTTTCTCCGCTTACATCGCATTTTCAACCCCATTCTAAATAGAAAGTGTTTATTAAATTATCGGATGCTTCACGATGGAATAATGGTTAGCAAGCTTATCTCGCAAGCCATTACTACTGTAGCGAGTTCGACACTCACTTGTGGCCAGATATTTGAAATCAGTGTTCGAGACCAAATAACACGTCGTATTTTTTTAATGCAGATTTTCAAGACAGGCATGTACCCTACTTCCCTTTCTTACTTCATGCCAAATCTGGATGAGGTTTGCGAACACTGGCTACCAACTGATATTCAATAAAGAATATGATTTTCTTGTATATTAAGATAATAGGGAAAATAAGAAAACATTCTGAGGGAAGCTGATTGTTTTTTTTTTAAATAATGTTCGTGATCCGTTCTGATCCAGGATTTTCATTGGTCGTCTGTTTCTTAGGTCAGGCTCATGATTAACACCAGATAACTTTTTCCATATATCATAATAAATATCGGATATATGTTTATAGATCTCTGCAAAACCATTAAAACATAGAAAATATATATATATATATATATATATATATATATATATATATATATATATATATATATATATATATATATATATATATATACTAATAAAAGGATACTCGTCTGGTAAAAAAAATCAGATAGCTCAACTCGTAGATATGTCAAAACAAATCGGTACCTGAGGAAAAAATTGGAAATAAAAAAGAAAGAACTAAAAACATCCGAACAGGGCGAAATAAATCGACTTTGCCTTAAGTTTTTAGTCCAAAAGAGAAAAAAAAAAAACAAGCGAGTAGAAAGACTAAAACATAGAGTGCTCAATACGCTAAGTAGAATGGGAATAACTAATATAAATCCTAAAGAGCCAGGAAAACCTATTTAGGTTTCACCTAAATGGATCTTACCCCGAAAAAATCCGTATTTTAGCTATACATACATACATATATATATATATATATATATATATATATATATATATATATATATATATATATATATTGCAAACGATAGGAATTAGGATTAATCCATGAAATTGATGACCATCATTTCACCTTATAAATTAATTTATAAAATTCTGTATGTGAATCAGTTTTAATATTTTATTTTATATTATATTAATAGGATTCACTTGGATTATATATCAGCTGCTGGATTTTATTATATATATATATATATATATATATATATATATATATATATATATATATATATATATATATATATATATATATATAAATAAATAGCGCTAGGAAAGCGCATAAAGATACCGAAAGGTTGAAACCCCCATTTAAATTTTTATCTTTTTATATATGTATTAGGCACTTTTTTATACTACTGCTTCCTGGTCTAATTCAACCCTGACCATTATTTATATATATATATATATATATATATATATATATATATATATATATATATATATATATATATATATATATATATATATATATATATATATATATATATATATATATATATATATATATATATATATATATATACGGTAAATACTTTAACCATTATCATTAGGAGTAGCAGTAATAGGAAGTGGAGGAGGAATCGAAAATAACTCTTTGAAAAAAAAATATGGACAATTTAGAAGCTGGTAAGGACGAAAGAAACATTTTTAAATATGTCACAAGATATTCTCTGCGTCTCCTTTTTAACGAAACATGTATAAATGAGAGATTGCTGCCATATATATATATATATATATATATATAATAATTTTCTTTTTTAAAAATATGATTAAAAAATTATATATTAAAATATATTAAAAAAGAAAATAATTATAATATTTGTATCGAGCACTGTTTTTTTTTTTAAATAAAAATAATAGCTAAGAACACCGGATTATAAATCTTACTATTCGTCCTTATTATATATATATATATATATATATATATGGGGGGGTATCAGTAAGTCTAATGAATAAAACCATTTGTATTATACTACATATTTTAATGTCTGCCTTGTATGTATGTATATATATATATAAGTATATTCCTATATATATCTCTGCGTGTGCATGTGTGTACGCAGATACGTATATATATGTGTGTGTATACGCTTGTACACATACAAGCACATATAAATGTTTGTATATATGTGTATGTGTGTATCTGTAAGTCAGTAGTATAATGAATATAACGCACAACTCATATTTAGTTTTCAATGTGTATATATATATATATATATATATATATATATATATATATATATCTGCATGTCTCCTGTCTTTGTATATATGTATGCACGCCTGCGTGTGTGTGTGTGTGTGTGTATCGCATTAAAAGTGCAACAGATTCTATTGAAGAATTTCGAATGCCGTAACAGAAATAACAATGTTGGTGATCACTTCAAAAGCTTTGCTTGGCACTGGTGTAACGGCCAAAAGCGAACTTGTCGATAGAACTCAGTTCGTGGGAGGTAGTGCTTCCGAATAAATTTGCCATTTTTTATGTCATATCCTAAAAAGCAACAGCGAAAGCAATTTCAATTTTCTTTCTTAAGCATATCCACCGCTTTTTATTTTTAGTTCTACTACATAACCATCTCTTGAATAGCGGGGGGGAGAGGTCAACGAGCTCGTCTGACATCATTTCTATTCTTACTGTATACAATGTATTGGCTTCATACCGCTGTAACTTTTCTATAAATATTTTAATGGTAATTGTTCTGATGAGGTTTTTTCTCTATGGTACCCAGCGCAGTACTAGATTCGCGGCAAGGTCTCATCAACTTATAGTTGAAATGGCTAGATGGTACCGTAAATTCTATGCTAACAGTTTCTTTTCTCGCACTTCTCGCTTGAGAAACTCCCTTCCGTCTTCATGATTTCGACCCAGCTTAAATCTTCAAAAATATAAATGCAGTTGCTATCTACTGTCTTTTTGATTAATCTTCTCTTATTCTCGCTCCTTAATAATATTTCTCTTTTTTCCTATTCTTTCAAACTCAGTAAGACCTTAGCAAAGGTATGAATACTCTTCTTCCCCCAGCTATGGGTAAATAACATGGTAGACCGGGTTCTATAGCCTTCGATGGCAACTGGTCTACCGCAGAAAGAAATGGCTACCGACTGCTGGAAAAATCTGCCTCGTCAGTCATGTATCGAAAGATACATGATCACCTAAGCGTGTATCACGTATGGGATTGATGATGAAGCCCTTTGGATGAGGTGAAATCGATTTAAAAAAAAAAACTTCTCTCACATTTCTCGCTTGTGGAACTCTCTTCCGAATTCTTGCTTTCCAGTGACCTTTGGTCATCAAAAATTTAAATATGATATCAATCGCTATCTTTTTTCTTTTTTTTATCTTCTTGTTCTTTTATTGTTCTCTCTCGTTAATATATTTCTCATATTCTCTGACACTCAGAAATCCTTTATTTTAGAGACTTTATTGTCTTGATTGGAGTGAAAAGATCAAACGAAAAAAACTTGTGCCCTTCAACGTAAACGACGCCTTGCCGTGAGGTAATGTTTAGCAGGCAAATAAAACTGCCTTTGTCTGATTGTTTAGCTGGCTGCTCGTTTCTAAGTGTGCCTATTTGCCAAGATTGCTTGCTAATCCCCGTTGAAGACGCTCATTTGCGATTCTCCAACACCCACAAAAGCCAACCTGTGGTTTATACTGTAACTATGCTGAGAGGAACTTAGTTATAGTTGGGAGAGAGTACATAATCTGGCGAGATCACTCGTTTAAATACAGCCAGTATATTGAGTAATGGATAGCGACTCAGATTGCGGAATCGGAGAGCTGAGTTCGAATTCCAGTTGAATCCATTACATTCACTTACGATACTCTTGGGAAATATTCTCTTCTTCTTCCCTCCCCCTCCACCAGCTTTGGGTAAATTGCAGGACATAACATGCCTTTAATGGCAACTGGTCTACCGCAGAAAGAAATGGCAAAAATAATCTCGTTAATCATGTATCGAAAGATACAAGTTCACCTAAGCGAGTATCACGTATGGCACATAACTGACTGACTGACACTGAAAGCCCGACTTCGCACAAGCAATTTCGTCTACCCAATTTCACTCCCAAGACTTGGGTATGATTTTCATTTACTTCCCAACGATGCCGCGAGCTGGGATCGTCATCCCAGGCCAATATTATCAACGTCATATCCTTGATAAAATCGGCCGTGGAGGAATTCGAACCCGATCTCATGGTCTGAACGCTAACCACGTGGAGCAGATTAAACCCAAATCAATGAATAGTTAAACATATACCGTATATATTCTGCCAGGAGAGCTTGTTAACAATCGTTCTACGGCATGTGTCCATTATTGATATTGACTTTGTCTAGTACAAGGCCACATAGTGAGAATCAAACTCTGCAAGTGAATATTATCCAAAACTAGCTTGCTAATAATCGCTATACGACAGGCGTCCAATAAATATAATATATGCTGAGGTTTTCATTCTCTTAAAATCTTTTCATAGGTCCGTGACAATTCTTTAAAACCTTCTGCTAAAAAAAATACAAATGTTTTCAATTACTTAATCCTTTTTTACTTTCATTTTTGAATTTTTCCCCACCTGCATGCGTAATGTGCACGGAAAGTTGTTATCTGGGTTACTCGTTGTTTCCCTTGATTTTCGTACTTTCAATGTGTCCTGCGAATGTTAAATTCTGCAAGCCTTCTTTCCTCAGTATGCGTCCTAGAAATTCCAACTGTCTCTTATTTTTTACTAATGTTCACCCAATACAAGGCCCAAGAGTCACTCAAGGTAGAGGGTTACTGTGTGGTGTTGTATGAACGCAAGAAAGAACAAAAAGTGAAGTTCTTAGTTCTATGCAGGAAGACCAACGACTAACTCTAAAGTTCAAGAGGTCAAGATTTAATTAGTAAATAATATTTCATAGTTCAGTCGGAGGCGTCAGAAGTATAGACTGGAAGTAGACATTAGAAGCAACCAAAAATCCTATCATAAACATGTTTGGTTTGGTTTGGTTTGGTTTGTTTTACGGCATATCAACCCCAATGGGTTGTTTAATGCCAAGATTTTTTTGCTGGTAATAATTTTTTCTAAAAATGTATTGCTGTTAATATTTTTTTACAAAAATGTATTGCTAGTATTAAAACCTATTTTTACACTTTAATAGTGTTTTGACTCCAGTTTGGGGTCTAACTATTTGCCCATAGCTAGGACCCTAACAGGTGCTATCACCAAGGTAGGCTTGGAAACACCAGCAATTAAGAGGTGGTTCCACTCTCCTCAAAGTCTCCTGATCAGAGGCCTTGCTGCCGGATGTAGGTTATCAGCTTACCCAGGACGCGGATGTAGTTTATTGTCATACCCAGGACGGCCTAAACGGAAAACAAAAGATAAATTTCTACTCCTGTTCAAAAGACCGTGGAGGAGTGTGAACCGGACGATAGGCGAATCTATCTACTTCTATTGGCAGAAAAAAATATATCTGATTGTTAGCAGCAGTTTCTTTATAGTTTATAGTTTCCTTAAAATTTCCTTTTTATTCTTATTCCAATATTATACACTCCCCCCCCCCAACAAAAAAATTTAAACTGCTTAAGGTTCATCTGTTTCTATGCTGCATTGAGATGTTTAACATAAGTTTTTTTCTGGAAATTTTCCAACTATTTTTCGAATATCTCAAGAACCGCTTGCGTAGCCTTGATAAAATTTAATAATCAATCAAAGGAGACAGTCGTGTGTGCTCTCATTACATTCTAGTGGGATTTTTTTTTAAGTCAGCAGAGGAATGACATTGAATGAGCTTATGTTCTATCTAACCCTGGCTTTTACAATGACGTGCAGGGTGGTGGCGGTTGATCATCGCATCACCCACATCTGTCAGCATCTCTGCAATTTGGCTGCCTACTATTTCTGGCATTTCAAAATGTTAAAACCACGTGTGATACGGAGATTTCAGATCATGGATTAAACGTTAAGGAAATCTTGACGAAGCAGCTGATGGCGATCCCGAAACAGTATTTTACAATTTTTTTTTTTTTTTTTTTTTTTTGTTACGTGAAAGGGACGCTTGGATAATTTTTGAGGTCCCAAGGAAATCTTCGAAAGGAAACAAACATTTCATTACCCTAGGTAGACTCTTTTCCCGTTCACATTAAAAGCCTAAATACATTCGGCACAGAACTCATATACTTTGTTTATTTAGCATGTGTGGCTGTGTGCGCACACAGAAATTTTAAAACAAGTTTTTGATTGTGTCAGTGTGCATTGTACGAGAAAAATTATGACTCGCTTGATCAAGTCTTTGCCGCCAAAAACTGTCACGTGAACGAAATCATTGAACGTCGTCCGACTGGCTAACAAACACAATGACCTTCCAATAATTCGATATCTTTATAACGATGAACACTGATCCAATGGCGGCTCCTTTGATTTCTGGCTCGAAGTCACGTATGTTTTTGTGGCTTTGTTACAGAAATACTACGAGATCATTGTCTGGGAAAATGTCTTGAAATTTTTAAGACTTTTATATAATTCTCCCGCTAGAATGTAGTGTAAATCTATTGAATTTCTCCAACTCTCTTCGGCGTAGAATTGCGCTGGAACCATCGGTTCTCGTTCGATCACCGAAGTTAAACAGTGTTGAGCCGTATAATTATTTTAGATGGAGAACCACTTGGGAACATTGTGTACTGTATTGTAACCTCCTACAACCCGAAATATGTTTCAGCTTTTAAATAACCAGAGTTGATAATACTACCGGAATACGAAAGGAGTGGAGATGACTCATTCTTGTGTATGGGACATAGCGAGTTCCAATTGCAAAGATCCGGACTAGTGGCACTAAGCAATGTAGCTCGTTAGAAGACGGCTGGGAAATAGCGATAGATCCGCAAGAGACTCGCAACATTTCGTCCGTGGGAAAGGGGTTGTAGGGTGGAAGATAATTAATCCATTTGTGCTGCATAGAGACTTTTAAACTCAAGACAGGCAATGAGGATTAGGCAGGTACAGCCCAGATTTGGCAGCACTATTCCAATTTTGGTCTGATCTGACTCTGAGATAAAGTATAGCAGGGAGAGACAAATACTTTCTAGAGCAGATCAATGAACCAACTATTTTTTTAGAATCTTTAGCAATAGATCGTCCATATGTGTTCCAATTGAGGTTTGGGGAGATTTTCACTCCCAATAGACGTTCATGGCAAGGGACTCCTTGGGAGAAGACCCATCCATTATGATAGGTGGAAGTTCACGGTCTGCGCGGTGATAGGGATGGAACGTGACTAGTTTGGTTTTGGCCGTTTTCAATTTTACAAAGCAGTCCTTCCCCCATTGAGCCACCTGGGCTAGATTAGAGGAGAGATGAGCTGCTTAATTTTCGTTTTCTAGATGTTTGGAGGCGCACCTGTAAACTGTTATGTCATCCACATAGATACTCGCATTAAGACCACATTACGTTGCAATACCGGTTTCCATACGATCACAAGTTAAGCAACATCGAACCTGCTCAGTACTTAGATGGGTGACCACTTGGGAATATCAGTTGTTGTAAGCTTAGATGTGTGGATGGTGTAATGGATAATGTCTCGGAATTGTTAATCGGACAGCCGAGTTCCAATTCCGATCGGGTTCGTTATATTCACTTATGGGTAAATAATCCTGGGGAAAAGGTATGGATCCACCTCTTTTTCTCCCCAGCTATAGATCAATTAGTAAGACTTGTATCACTAAATCGTTATTATCTCAAGAAAAGAAATTCTTACAATCTAAAAATATTTTCTAATTAGTAAAACTTAAGTAAATACTTTCTGGCTTTAAATAACCTGCAACGGGTTGATAAACCGTAGAAAGCGAATCAATCAATCAATAACTAAGTATTTTCCTATCAAGGGTTGGTAAATAAATCGCCTTCAACGAAATATTAAACGTACAACTCGAGCCTGTGGACATAAATGACGCCATATAAACAAATCAACTGGCGAAGTTCCTATATAAGTCATGTGACTATAGTTTTCCTCACCTGATTTTTCCATACTATATGAAAAGAAAAAACAGACAACATTAATAAAGGCACTGTAATACTATTATTAAATATTTTATTCTCATTTGTATCCTTTAACGTCGTGCAGCGGCTAACATATTAATATAGCCATGGAGAGGAAGTTTGGTCTTTACCGAAAGCTGCCCGAATATATTCCTGGGTCAAGTAGATTTTTTTTAATCAATTCACCTCAAGCAAGGCGATAATGCCACTAAAATGCAATGGACTACTGGGAGTGAAAAAGTATGAGAAGAATTTAGAAGGAACCGGAAAACCAATCCTAAACAAGAAACAAGTGATAAACCCCCTACTCCTATTCAAAAGACAGGGGAGGAGTGTGAGCCGGACGATAAACGAACTTATCTACTCTTATTGAGGAAATAAATAAAAAATAAATGGTAAATATAATTTCAGAGTTTGGAGACTTCAGAAGTATAAAGTTGAAGTAGACTTTAGAAGGAACCAGAAACCTAATCCTAAACAGGAAACAAAGGATAAACTTTTACTCCTGTTCAAAAAAATGAGGAGGAGTGTGAACTGGACGATAGGCGAACTTATCTACTATATATTTGATGCGGTATAAAACCCTGCAATGTTTCCTGGAAAAATGTCTGAAAACATATTTCCTTATCTGTTAATCGAATTAGCCCAGTCACTCGAACCCGAAATTAATTACTATAAACCTGAAATTGATGCTAATGTGTTCTATCATATCGGTAGTTTACAGGGGAAAGAACCCAAACAACTCAACCTTTGAGTGTTTCTTTTTTGGCAATTTCATCTCCAAGCTACCCACTCTAAAATCAATAAAATACAAATATACTGAGATTTCTTAAGAAGTTGCAATTTGGAAGACATTTGAAAAGCATGAATTTGAAAGAAAGGAGAGCTTATATTTTGACAAATATACATTTATGCGACCACTATCAGACAGGAGTTATTAAAATGTTTACCCAGATGCCGTAGACTACCAATATTTACATGCAACCTAACTCCATAATATTAAGTGCAAATGATGGAGACAGACCTTTTGTGTCGTGAAATACAATTGTATTGTCTAAATCTTAAATACCTTTAATAAAGTTTGTGTACCATAAACAGAAAAACAACACATATATTGGTTTGAAACAAAAATTCTGGACGATTTTTCGTTGATTTTGTTTAGCGAAATTTCAACCTCTTGGGTTATTTAATGGCAAAATCTAAATAGTTTGAACGCAATTGTGTGCCTTCAACTAATGTATTGTCGGTGATATTGCTATAAAATTGTATTGTTGGTAATTTTACTATAAATAATATATACTATATTGTTCGTAATCTTTTTTTGTTTTTGTTTGGGGATTCACTGGCTGTGACCCTAACGGGTGCTACCACCCCAGATCATGGTGGGCCTGGGAACATCAGCAAGTAAGAGGTGGTTCAACGCTCCTCAAAACCTCCAGTCTCCCGAGCAGAGGTCTTGCTGCCGGATGTAGTTTATTGTCATACCTAGGACTATCGAGGCGTTTTGAAGTGAATCCCAAAAACAATAGAGATTTGGGCATAAATTTATTCAACTACTTGTGTACCATTTTGTTCCAATACCTATCGGCATCTTAGAGGCAACTTCTTGATTCCATCGTCAATCTTTCTGGGTGATGAATTGGTCTAAGTGGTTTTTGTTATTTTCATAAAATCTTGTATTGTTCGAAACAAGCGGTAATCCGAAGATGCGTGATCAGGCGAGTATGACTCTTTTCGTTCTATATTGTTGTACACCATCCCCCTTTCATCGCCTGTGATTATTCTTTTAAAAAATGGGTCTTTTTGTTGAGATGTAACAGAGACTCAAAGTTATAAATGCACTTCATTAATGTTTTATTCATTAAATTATGAGGTATCTAAAAATTGTAACAATCGTATTCAAGTGTCTTCAAACGCCTTGCGAACTCTCACATTAGGGAGTGTCTCGGTGAGGTACCATACCATGTAAACGAGATTATTTTAAGTCAACGTTTCGATTTGGTTATTATTAATGACGTGCTAAGCCACCAGATCGTTCTCAGTCTTCCAGATATAAATTTCCACTTCTGAACTTAGTGAACCACTTGTGAACAGTACTATCAGCTATTGCACCATTTCTATAAACGGCACATTTTCTTTTTTTTTTTTTTTCCTTTTTTTTTTTTTTTTTATTTGTTGTTTATACTCAGATTTTTACTTTTCGGGAATAAAAAAAACAGAAAATGACAAAAATGCATCTCATTTTTCTCCATTTTCGCCTTTAAAATAAAAACATTTAATATTTGTAATCCAAACGTGAATTGTATAGTAAAACGTATTGAAATGTCACTTTTCACACAATAGACATTAGGGAAATGACTTTTTGTAAAATAATTGATTTCCTCTATAATAGTTCATATAAATCGTTTATCAGAAAAAAACACTTTATATATTCCCGGCGTCAAGTTATTTTGATTCCCCCCTCAGCCCTCAAATATCTTTAGAAACAATCGCATATTTGAAAAGAGTCTCGTCGATAAATTTACATCCAACTGCCTTTCCTTTCTTACACGACTTGTTCGAATTAAACACAACTTGAAGAACTTTTTAATCACCTTTTGAGTATAATTATATATTTATGATTTTGAGCAATAAATATGTCCGGACTTTTTATATATACAATAAATGAATAATTCCAACGCTAATAAAAAAAAAAAGTGCTGTAATCTAGAGCAATTCACTAAAATTGTATCACGTCTCTCTTAACCTATGTATGTTACAGTCGCTAAAAATAATATCCGGTATTTTTTAAACTAAGTTGTTAGACACAAGGGCTAATTTATGGATTACCCTATCAAAAATGCACTTGTTTGCAATTGTAAGAAATAAATGTGACATTAATTATAAATGCTTTCCATACCTGAGCAGTTGTTACCAACTTAATCTAGTTACTACTGTAGAGCGATGGCACCTCGGCGTGGTGTAATGATTAGCAAGCTTGTCTTGCTAAATCAGTTACTACTGAAAAGTGTGTTCGATCCTCACTGGATGCCCCATACTTTCGGCCTTGTGCCACATCTAAGCTACTCTTAGAAAATCTCTGCTACTGTAGTGAGTTTTTTTCATTACTGGGTGCCTAATACTTGCTGCCTTGTGCCAGACTAAGGTGGGCGAAATTTTTGCCTAAACATGACGTAATTTAAAAAGCTTCGTTATATTTGACTATTTACAATGCGAGAATAATCCCGTAGCTAGATACGCATTTAACTGATGTTTTAGATGAAAGTTTCAACGTACAGGGCGTGGCAAAAGTCGCGCACCCTAGGGATAATTTATTAAAAATATAATTACACATGAAAATTTTATTTACTAGTTATTTGTTATATGTGCTGTTCAAAATGTCCTCCTTCTTTTTCAGAACTGATCTCAATTCTGTGCCCTGCAAGATTCATTAACACGTCGAAGAGTTTCCTCTCTCATTTTACTGCATTTATATCTAATTCTTTCAAGTTCCTCTATTTTTCTTGGGCGCATCTGCTAAACAACTGATTTTAAATGGCCCCACAGAAAAAAAAAAAAAGTCCAAGTGTGTGAAGTCTGGTGACCTCGGTGGCCACTCAACAGGACCTCTTCAAACCTATCTATTAACCTCTATGGTGGGCGACCGTTTGCCTCACACTGTATAATGTGCGATTTATATGATTAATATTCACCACAGAATTAAGTGCATTGACAAAAGAAATTATAGCGAAAAATAAGTATTTTTGCATCATTTTTTCGACTAAATCCGAAAAAATGATATAAAGAAAGAAAAACATTAAAAAAAACATGAAAAGTAGATAAAAAGGCAATACAATTGATAAGAAGCTAAGCTTTGTTCAGTCTGGCACAAGGTTTTACGAATGGCGCAAACAGTTCTAATCTAACTCATTACGAATCGGTTTATGTGAGAATTTTACTAAACATAGGGGTCCCCACCTCTGTACATGGGTATTATCTAAGCTTAATCTGACACGTGGCCTTATAAACGGGGCACCCAGTACTAATCTAAATCATCACGCCGGCGAATCCTTGTGCTCTTATTAAAAGCCTTTTTTTTTCCTTTGACTTCCAGTTTCACATGAATGAGTTTCAATAAAAAGCAACAGAAATAAAAATGAAAGAAATATTCATGAAGAATCTATTCAATAACAGAAAACACCAAACGATTCAATATATTTACCGGTCACGTTCCTGACCATCCCTATTTCAGATAATGAGTTATTTTGTAGTTTATGGCAACCACTCGGAGTTACCATGACAACTAAATTGGTAATCCATTTGTTTCTTTTTTTATTTTTATTTCGGCAGCTACCAACATGTACCATGTTGTCATTAGTGCGGTGTTCTACATGAATTCTGGCCAACCATATCAAACCTAGTATCTTTCGTGTGTAGGTAAAGAGTTTTTTTATTTGTTTTCTTTTAGCTTCCTTTGGATATTATTAATTTTAATCACATGAAAAAGTAAAATCCTCCAGGGTTTTAAAATAACAGATAAATAGTAAGAAGAAGAAGAAGAAGATTAATATCATTAATGGTAGCCGCTGTTTACAATAGATTATAGAAATGCTCGTCTTATCAAGAGTGTATTATCAATGTAAAGAAAATATAAACATTCTATATGTTAAGCATCACTTAACATTAGAGAGCGCATATACTTACCTCCTTCCCTTACACTAGGACTGTAAGGAATTGTACAGAATAACAAGCAAAATAATAATAATAATAATAATAATAATAATAATAATAATAATAATGAGAAGAGGAAATTCATAAAATAATTATTATACGTTGTGCTCGATTTGTCCGCTCTCTTGAAACATATTTCCTCTTAATCTTTCATCTGTCAACCATGCAGATGTTTCTCTGCTTCCATTCACAGTACTTTTATCATTAAAGACAAAAATGTATCGGCGAATCTGGCCCAGTTAATTAGCCTTTACAATTAAAACTATTTCTATGGACTGCTAAAGCGTCGTCATTCCCTCAAACAAACACAGCGAAAATATCTTTGGGACCTTACTTGATAGATAGATAGATAGATAGATAGATAGATAGATGTCATGGCGTATCCGTTTTTAAAATGACCCGGGAGTAAGTTGTTTGTTTACCGCATAAGCAAAGAAAGGAAATCTCGATAAACCAAAGAGACATATCGGCAAATGATACAGTGTGCTTTTTTTTATTCGTATTTGTGTGTGCACAAGTGCACCGAACGCAAATAGCAGCGGTAGATTCAAAGTACAAAGTAATGTCACATGGAAGACCAGACTTTATCGACACAGGTACATTGAAAAAGGCAGCAAGGTACATTCAAAGTACCCAACAAAAGTGTCCGTTTATCAATGAAAAATGTTGAAACAAAAAACTGCTGCTTATCTTTCGTGTAAAAAAAAAAGAACTATTTTGGGGGTGATTCTTTGTATCTACGTGGTGCCTTTATCAATTTCACCGCTCAACTGGGAGTAATGTCACGTCAGTTTTTCTCTTTCTGACCAAGACTTGTATCTTTTCCGCTTAACCGCTCATGCCGAGAAACCAAAGTCACGTCCGCTCACTTCTCGTTTGCGACCTGCGGTATCAAATATTCGGCCAAATCAGATTTTATTATTCTAGTCAACGCTGTCATAATAAAATTGATATGAACCAACTGATTTTGGCAGAATTTTCAGAATATATTCCTATGATAAATATACTATGTGAATTTCAGCTTCTAATATCTGGTTTTATTGTTGTGCGTGATTTTATTACACAATTCGATGGCTGTTCATCATATAGTATATGAATAAATACAATAGGCTTGTTCTTGATAATTATTTATTTAATCTCAGATGATTATAAAGGAAAGAGAAAGAAGATATAAAGTTGTTGGCTAATGGAAACAATGTTAGAAATTGGGGAAAATTAAAACAAAAAAAAAACGAAGCTCAAATAACAATATAAAAAAGTAAATGAAAACATTGACAAGACGAAAAACTTGGCTGTAAGAATGTTACCAAAAGGTTTTGAGAAAAATCAGAAGCATAATAAGCAAGAAAATTGGCACTGAACTGTTATGTAATATCGGTTTTCCTATATGCAATGAATGCTGGACAATCTCTTTACAGACGAGAAAGAGACTTGAAGTAACAGAAATGTGTTTCTACAGAGAAAAAAAAGCTGAGAATACCATGGACTGGAAATATGAGCAACGACGAAATTATGGAGAGAATGGCAGCATAAAGAATATTTCATAAGGAAACAGCTGAAATTTCTAGGGTACATAATGAGGAAAGTGGGCACATAGAAGAAGAAGAAGAAGAAGAAGAAGAAGAAGAAGAAGAAGAAGAAGAATCAAGAGAAAAAAAGCGGTATATAAAATAAACATTGTTTAAAGATATGAAAGCAACTAAGCTACCACCTTTAAGTAAAGATCACTAAGAGAAATATGACGGGTAAAATAAAAATATTAAAACTGATTTCTCAACAGTAATTTTAATGATGACTGTAGATCTATATTGGTTAATCCTGATAGTTGGACTACAGGTTGAATCTATGAAAGAAGCAGTCAACCAGGACAGGGGGGATTAATGTTTTAGGTTAGTATTTTTGACAGAAAAGCGATAATTCTCTTTAAAGTAGCCAACATAAATGCAGAGAATTATCGTATAACGTTTTGTGAGTGGCACAAGTCATAATTAAGAAGGTCTATTAAAATAATCCAGGACTTAGACAGGAAGCAATCTGCCTGCATACGGATAGAAAATGAATTCAGTAAATATACAAAGACAGAAAGGAGTGTATTAAAATGTCTCTTCTCACCAGATTTATTTAAGCAGTGAGGCGATCCTGAGAGAACTAGAAGTTCTACCTGGATTCATTATTGGCGGCCACAATCTTAACATAAGATATGCAGATGACACGGTGCTGATAGCAAACACGGAAAGGAAAACACAGGAACTACTACAGAGAATAGTGAAGACCAAGTGAGAAACATCAATTGTATGAAGATTAAATGCTTGTTTGTCAGTAAAAAAGAAGAGAATATCATGCAAACTACGAATTGAAGATGCCAAAATCAAACAAGTAGAAACGAAGGCGGAATAACGAAAAACGCCTTCCAAAAGCTAAGCAAGGTATTAAGAAACAGGAAAAACTCGTTAGACACAAAGAAAAGAGTACCGAACTGTTATGTAATATCAGGACTTCTATATGGACAATCTCCTCACAAATGAAAAAAGAGACTTGAGTCAACAGAAATAGGGTTCTACAAAAAGATGCTATGAATTCCATAGACTGAACATGTGAGTAATGACGAAGTTTTAGAGAAAATGAGAAAAAAAAAGGACATATATATATATATATATATAACATCAGAAAGAGACGGTTGAAATTTCTAGGGCACATATGGTTGTCAGAACAAGAATGAGGAGAGAAAGCGGAAAGATACAATTTACTATGAACTACAAAACAGAGAAAATTGTGGAGAGTCTTGAAGGGATACGGCTCATAGAAGAAAAATGAATGAATGAATAAATGAATTCATACAAAGTCGTTCGTATTCGGCAAAGTCGTTTATTGCTCACTTTTCCAAAAGACGTCTTCAAATACTAAAAAAGAACGATAGAGCTACCCACGTCTACAAATGTTAATCCAGAAGAAAACGCGTGGCTAATCATTAATAGAAATATATATGAGAATGGAAAAGAATATTCAAGTAAGTATTAAAAACTGCTAGTTAAAATAAAGAAAGTAAAAATGTTAATAAAATCAACGGTGAAAAACTCACGAAGTTGAATATCAAAGAGTCCATATTAATATATAAAAAGAATAATATAATTTATTGTTATATGAGATTGTGGCCATCAAACGAGTTATTGTTGCCTATATCTTGTGTATTTACTTATAAAGTACGGTGCACTAATTAGATTCTTTCAATTCCTTTCCATATTTTCTATAAATATTTTTATGGTAATTGTTCTGATGAGCTTTCCTCTTTGGAAACAAGACTTTACGAATTTAAGCGCAGTAGCAGATTTGCGGCAATATCTCATCCTTTTACAGTTGAATAATTAGGTAAAACCGTAAGTTTTATCCTAAGAATTTCTTCTCTCGCACTTGTCACTTGTGGAAATCTCTTCCCGCTTCTTGCTATCCAGTCGAATTTGATCTTCAAAAATTTAAATGCGACGTCAATCGTTATCTTCTACCTCCTTAATCCCTGTTGTTTTATTGTCCTCGCCCCTTAATAATGTTTCTCATATCCTTTCGTAGACTGTAATCCCTTACGTCTTAGTGGATTAATTTTGTTTTAATGCCATGTCCCTTCAGAATGCATGCAAACATGACATTCCACAGATAGCTTTATTGGTTATCTGTAACTTAAAGTGTATTTCTGGGAAGGATAATGAATGATTTCCTCATTAACTTCTCCATGATTTCCCCTCTCTTAGACTGGTTGCCGTCCAAGACTAGAATGCCCAGTCTACCTTGCTATTTAACCTATGGCTTAAAAGATACATTTATGTTGTTCCCAATAGCATTTGAGCGAAAGGGAGCGCAACAGACTTGTTCGGAATTTGAACGCGCCTCGACGAGTTTAACTTCCAAACCGATATCCATTACACTAACCGAACATCCACAACAAAACATGAATATTAAAAAAAAAACAAAAAAAAAACTCCAAACAAGCTATTAACATTTTTTAAAGGTTACATATGATAAGCGAAATTCTCACGGCATATTACTTATATAAATATATCCTGAAAATTTTGCCAACATCTTATTGTGAAAATCTGACCCAGGGTAGACCTCTGATCGCCAACGCCTAAACTTCTGTAAACTATTGATTTTCAGGGTGTCATTCGTTCAATCACCTGACTAACGGTAATTGCCACACCCGATTATGTCATCAAGGCAGAACTACATACCCCAATTTTTGTTTTTCTAAACAAATCCTTTTCCACGCCTCGGAATGAATGTTAGAATATTATAATATATAAAATATATCATCTTTCGATTGCAGATTTTACAAGTATTTACTGATATATTGTGTCGTTTTATGATCTTTGTTTTTCTTTTTATAATCTTTTTGAGTGTAAACTTGGTTTAGCTGTCTTCTTTCCCCCGGGGTATTGCAGACAGATAGTGATGTCTTTCACTATATCATCCTCAATTTTGTTTGTTTCTTTTTTTTTTTTTTACTAATGTTCATCCAAGACAAGGCCCAAGAGCCACTTAAGGTAGAGGGTTACTGTGTGTCGTTATATGAACATGTTGTAGCATACCTTCGGACGATAATAGGTATGTCACCATTCACATAAATACGGTAGTAAATAGTGTATGTTGAGCTGCAGTTGGAGATTCATCTCCAGCTGTGCTGGTAAAACTCTCTATCTCCGGGCAGAAAGGATCCCCAGACGTGGCTATGTCGAAGGGTAGAGTCTCGTTTCGGAAAACAGCTACCCGACCCTGTATAGAACGGGGTCGGGTAACTGTTGCCACGGGGAATTTTTAGCCGAGCCTACGGGCTCGGATACCCCACAATAAATTCGCCTTGTACCACATCTGACCGCGTGGGATGGTTAGTAGATATTCTGCAGTTGGAGATTCATTGTGGAATTCACTTGACTCACTTCCAACAGTTGACTATTCCTTCTACGCTCCCCTGGCTAATCTTATATGGGTTGTTCTTGCATTATTGTTCATTACCAACATTCGTTGGATTATTCTATACAGTAACCTTCCCTAGGTTACAACCATAAGAAAAGGCAAGAAGTGAAATTCTTGGGGCTATGCACGAAAGATAACGGCTAACTCTAGTCTGGAAGAGGTCAAGATTTAAACTAGCGAACAAAAATCCAGGGTTCAGCCGGGGACCTTAAAAGTATAGGGTGGAAGTAGATTTTGGAAGGAACTGAAACCCAGAGATCAGTCGGTGACTTTAAAAAGATTGGGTGAAGTAGATTTTGGAAAACTGAAACCCAGAGATCAGTCGGTATTGGGTGGAAGTAGATTTTGGAAGGAACTGAAACCAGAAACCCAGAGATCAAGTCGGAACTGGAAACCCAGAGATCAGTAGACTTTAAAAGTCATTTAAAAGGGTGGAAGTAGATTTTGGAAGGAACTGAAACCCAGAGATCAGTCGGAGACTTTAAAAGTATTGGGTGGAGACTTTAAAAGTATTGGTCGTGGAAAAAGTAGATTTTGGAAGGAACTGAAACCCAGAGATCAGTCGTAGACTTTAAAAGTATCGGAACTTTTGAAGGAAAAACCCAGTCAGTCGTATTTTAAAAGGGGTGGAAGTAGATTTTGGAAGGAACTGGAAACCCAGAGATCAGTCGGAGACTTTAAAAGTATTGGGTGGGAGTAGATTTTGGAAGGAACTGGAAACCCAGAGATCAGTCGTAGACTTTAAAAGTATTGGGTGGAAGTAGATTTTGGAAGGAACTGGAAACCCAGAGATCAGTCAGATTTTGTAAGGAACTGAAACCCAGAGACTTCAAAGTCGGAGAGTAGATTTTGGAAGGAACTGGAAACCCAGAGATCAGTCGGAGACTTTAAAAAGGAACTGATTCAATCGTAGACTTTAAAAGGGGAGTAGATTTTGGAAGGAACTGGAAACCCAGAGATCAGTCGTAGACTTTAAAAGTATTGGGTGGAAGTAGATTTTGGAAGGAACTGGAAACCCAGAGATCAGTCGGAGACTTTAAAAGTATTGGGTGGGAGTAGATTTTGGAAGGAACTGGAAACCCAGAGATCAGATTTTAAAAAAAATTGGAACTTTGAAAACTGAAAATCAGATCAGTCGGAGACTTTAAAAGTATTGGGTGGGAGTAGAAAGGAACTGGAAACCCAGAGATCAGTCGTAGACTTTAAAAGTATTGGGTGGGAGTAGATTTTGGAAGGAACTGGAAACCCAGAGATCAGTCGGTGACTTTAAAAGTATTGGGTGGAAGTAGATTTTGGAAGGAACTGGAAACCCAGAGATCAGTCGGAGACTTTAAAAGTATTGGGTGGAAGTAGATTTTGGAAGGAACTGGAAACCCAGAGATCAGTCGGAGACTTTAAAAGTATTTTTGGGAACTGGAACCCCGGGTCGTAGTAGATTTTTGGAAGGAACTGGAAACAGTCCTTTAAAGATTTTGGAAGGAACTCGTTGACTTTTAAAAGTATTGGGTGGGGAAAGTATTTTGGGAGATCAGTAGATTTTGGAAGGAATTGGAGAAACCCAGAGATCTGGAAAAAGTATGGGTGAGTAGAGAGATCAGTCGTAGACTTTAAAAGTATTGGGTGGAAGTAGATTTTGGAAGGAACTGGAAACCCAGAGATCAGTCGTAGACTTTAAAAGTATTGGGTGGAAGTAGATTTTGGAAGGAACTTTCGTTTGACTTTAAAAGTATTTTCATGGAAGGAACTGAAACCCAGAGATCAGTCGGAGACTTTAAAAGTATTGGGAACTGAAACCCAGGAAGTATTAGGTGGAAGATTTTGAAGGAACTGGAACCCAGAGATCAGTCGGAGACTTTAAAAAGTATTGGGTGGGATAGATTTTGGAAGGAACTGAAACCCAGAGATCAGTTTTTAAAAGTATTGGGTGGAAGTAGATTTTGGAAGGAACTGGAAACCCAGAGATAAGGAACTGAAACCCAATCCTAAACAGGAAACAAGGATATAAACTTCTACTTCTGTTCAAAAGACCGGGAGGAGTGTGAACCGGACGATAGGCGAACCCATCTACTCCTATACTCCTACTTAAAACATTGTCATGGTCACTTATCATTCATCGACCATCCAGCAAAAATGATAATGTTTGGTACGGTTTATACTTTGTAGTTTATAACGTAGTATCGAAAATATACAGCTAATGACCATCGGTTCCCGGCCTGTTGAGTCAGTCCGTCAATAAATTCCCTGCTATTTACCTAACTGCCTCATCGACCGCAATCGAGGTCATAGAATTATTATGGAGTCTATAGTCTTTTCCTTGGCTGTATAGTTTGTGCTTCTCCAAGGTTTTGAAAGCGGTGTTGTCCATCTCTTAAACTGGTTGCCAACCAAGGATAGAGAGTTTAGTCTACCCTGCTATTTAACTCATAGCGGGAGACGTTGTGTAGGAACGAATCTGCAAAATTCAAACAAAATAGTTGCATCAAATTTCGCTAAGGAGACACACGAAATTATTCATCTAACATTCATTATGTAGAATAAGGGTTTCTACGCAGCATGCACATTTCAACGCCGGTCGGGTGTTGGTTTAATACTATGAAGTGATCAATGACTATTAAAAAGCGTGCAAAATCGTGAATACATCTATGAGTAACGACACATGACTGGGATGAGTTATGAAATCTGCAGGAGGATACTAGTCCTTGATCTTCCGGGTGCAAGTTTGTACAAATCGCCAGGTAATAGCTTTTTTTTTATATGAGCCGATATTTTCAATCATAAAAACAAGGAGATAAGCTGTGAAAAATCCTTAAATATTAAAAACTCATTGTAGAGAGACAGAAAGATTAAAAGATTATACAGATTGTCTTTGTAATACTCTGAGATAGATAGATAGATAGATAGATAGATAGATAGATAGATAGATAGATAGATAGATAATGAACAACATTGTATAAAAATATGAAAAGAATAGGCATAGATAGATAGATACTGAAGAACCTTATATAAAAATAAGATGAAAATAGACATAGATAGATAGATAGATAGATAGATAGATAGATAGATAGATAGATAGATAGATAGATAGATAAAGAGAGAGAGAGAGAGAGAGAGAGAGATGGAAAGATAGAGAGATAGATACTGAAGAACCTTATATAAAAATAAGAGGAAAATAGACATAGATAGATAGATAGATAGAGAGAGAGAGAGAGAGAGAGATGGAGAGATAGAGAGATAGAGAGATAGATACTGAAGAACCTTATATAAAAATAAGATGAAAATAGACATAGATAGATAGATAGATAGATAGATAGATATGCACAGAAGTCTGATTGGAGTCTGAGGTAATTGTGTATTTCCTACCGGCGCCAATGATCTGTATGCTACAGACCAAGATAGACGCCAGTATTTCAAATGCTGATTTTTTTTATGTGTGTGTGTAGGGGGGGGATATCAATTTCCTTCCTAACGTCGACTATGTTAATTAAAAGCATTATTGTCTAATGAGAAGTCATGGAACATTTCAGAAAATACTAATGTCGTTTGGTAGTATTGTGTTCAGATTGGCTAATCCACCAATATAAAAGCAGCATACACCATATATAAAATAGTGATATTTATGTCTTCCACGATTTTGATCCTGCCACTGCCGGGAGATAGATAACTACCGGAAGTTAAGGTTTTAACACTACGGCAGCACTCCCTTCATTGTACCAAAGAGAGAGGCTTGATGGGTAAGGAAGGCAACGGGTAAATAGATAGTGGTAGCTGGGAAATGCTGTTCTTGGCCATATGTATGCTTATGGGAGCTTCACATTAATCTATCTATTTCTGTCTTTTAATTAATTACTTAGCTTTTGGAAAGCATCTTTCGCTATTCCAATGCACCTTCGAATTTATGTGCTACATTTCCCGTCGTCTGTTAAAACACTTCCCAAATAGTTCAATTTGATCATGACATATCCAATTCGTAGCTTGCATCTTGATCTGCCCCTTTTGCTAACGACCATATATTCTCGCTTTTTATAATTGATAGTTAATCCTTTCTTCCCGCTTTCCTTTACTACCCTAGACCGCTTGTGTTTTTTAAGCATGTATGAATCTATTTTTGCAAATGTATAGTTAGTTATAGATTAGTCTGGCACAAGGCCAAATGGAAACTACTTTAAGTACACTAGCGAATTCCACCACAGAACAAAACTTCTTTGATCATGCTCATCACATACTAAGTTTTGATTAGTTTGACATAAGGCCGCAGTAACCAATCACCAAATTAGAACAAAATTAAACAAGTAAATTGTTTCCCGACCCGAGTTTAATAACCAGTAAGTACAATTTGTTTTAATGATTTCACTCCAAGCAAGGCAAGAAAGCCACTAAGACGCAGAAAAGCTACTGGGTGTGAAAAAATATAAGAAAAACATTAAGGAGTGCGAACAATAAAAGAACAGAATTTAAGGGAATAGAAGATAACGATTGGCATTGCATTCAAATTTTTGAAGATCAGATTTGACCAGAAAGCAAGAAGCTGGAAGAGAGTTCAGCAAACGGGAAATGTGAGAAAATAAATTGTTAGCATAGAACTGACGGTTATATCTAGCCATAAAATAAATGATGGGACCTAGTTGCAATCTAGTACTGCGTTTGAATTCATAGTATCTTGATATCACAGAGAAAAAAAAATTAGCATGAAAATATATATATAACTTATAGTATGAGTTTATATTCTTCTTTTATGCAACGTGCACATTCATAAATTGGGCGATCGCGACTCTCCACAACTTCCTACCTTTTGTAACTCAATTGTCGACTTACCATTCTTACAAATTCATTTTGTGTCATCCATTTACGCAAGCTCGCCAGGTAGGTTACTCGATGTGTTCCTTTGTCCCTCTTGCCTGCAATATGCCTTGTAAGTGTTAAATTCTCCAAGCCCTTTTTTCTCATTATGTGGCCTAGAAATTTCAACTGTCTTTATCTGATTCATTCCCATTTTTCTTAAAGCTTCCTCGTTGCTCAACTATTCCGTTCATACACTTTACTTTATTTCCCCGACGAAGATAGATAGATAGATAGATAGATAGATAGATAGATAAGTTCGTCTATCGACCGGTTGGCACTCTTCCTCCTTTTGAACAGGCATAGAGGTTTATTCCTTGTTCTAGGTTTAGGATTGGATTTCCGGTTTCTTGTAAAGTTTTTCATTCTCCTTCCTTCCCAGTAACCCCTTGTGTTTTAGTGGCATTATCGCCTTGATTGGGGGGGGTGATAAAAAAAATGATATATAGATAGTTTGAACATAGAAATCAACATTCTGTCAATTTCACGCCTGAAGCGATCTTCGGACCATATGGACCAAATCTGGCCTATTTTGAGACTTTATTAAAGTCTAACTCTAAGAAACTTTATTTCAAATAACAACATTTAAATCTTACTTATTATAAAACGCAGATTGTGTGTGTGTGTGTGTGTGTGTGTGTGTGTGTGTGTGTGTGTGTGTGTGTGTGTGTGTGTGTGTGTGTGTGTGTGGTTTGGATCGGATTTCCTACACGAAATCAATTTGAAAACACGATAAAACACGATTCTGTCACCAGAATGAAAGGGGGACAACTCATATCGAGTTATACTTATTATAAAACCCAGGTTGTGTGTGTGTGTGTGTGTGTGTGTGTGTGTGTGTGTGTGTGTGTGTGTGTGTTCGTTTATATATGGGATTGGATTTCCTACATTTTTCAACCGATTTCAACAAAACTTCACTTTTTTTTGGCAGGTAGTGTTTCTTATTGTTTTGCACACTTTTTTCTTTATTTTTACATTCAGAATGCTTTAAAAATTCCATTTACAAGACAATTGTTTATAATAAAATTCTATTCAATCGGTAGACTCATAAACGATTGAAAACAATGTTTTTGTTTGAGTTTGGGATTGGGTTTGACCAATTCGTAAAAAAAAACAAAAAGAAAAACAAAAAAAACTAATTAAGACATGCATGTCCGTCAACCTTAAACAATAATCTTTGTCAATTTTATTTTTCAGTCTTTATGATGGTCGATACTTGATCTATCTCTTACTGTTACATCCCCGGGCAACGCCGGGCTCTACTGCTAGTGAAAAGTATAAGAAAAAAATAAATAAATGAATAAAAAGGTAAAACAAATAATTATAATAAGTAAACTAAAGGTCATGGCTATAAAACAAAACTTTATCCCTAAACAAAATATCTATTAAGGGTTTGTTTCCCCTTCCACTACTTTCCATAAACCAACACCCAGCAGCCTTTATATAAAGCCCGCTCAATGAATATTGACACATAGTCTGAAGATCACTTAAGATGGGAAACAACCATCGTGCATTATTGATTTCTATCACTACACTGTCTGTATCTAAAAATGCCCCATTTCCAATATTGACCAGTCTCCACCCCCATAAATAGATTAAATTTTAAATCAGTTTGCACTGCTTTTTTACCCTAGGCTTGTCGGGGAAAAAGAAAAAACGGACATTCTGTAAAATATTGTGAAAGTTTTAGGGGCCGAAAAATCTGTCCAACTGTAGCATAATTTAAACGCTGAAAGAATATAATAGCTCTGGAGCAACATAAAAGGTTTTGATTATCCAAACAAAGATCAGAATGTTAACCCTTTCCCCGACGTAGACGTGTATATACGTTTTTGCCCTTCTGAGCTTGAAACGAGTTCAATTGTCAACTCATACATCTGGTAAAGGTGGTTAGCCACCGCTCGGGTACTTCAAGGTACCTCAGTTTCTTAGTTACTATATTAAAACAAATAAATATTCTTCTAAGAATAAAACGTTCTTCCCCCAAATAATTGGCTGGCAAAGAGTTAATAACTCTTATCAGGGATGTAGACAATAGAAAATAGTTTAGAATTTAGAGCTTCTTTAAAGCTGTAAGTAGAGGTAGTAGTAATAGTAGTAGTAGTAGTAGTAATGAAACCTTTCGAGTGTGTTATGGTGATTATATCGCTAATCGACGAGCTTCACACAATCTTAACGATTATTTACAACGCTTTACTTAAGTGAATGAAACCTCAATTTTTATTTCCTAAATTGTTCTTTTTTTGGCGCCCTAGGTTAGACCATGAGTAAAGCAGTAAAACTTAGAGATAAATTATTTATTAATTAATAATTTAGCCTACTCTGGCACAAGGCCAAAATTAGCATACCCCGTCAAACTGAATTAGACTACCTCATCAAACTCGCTGGCAATGTTTTGCGATATTACCATATTCATTTTTTCATTGCAACCATAAAAATGAATTTTTTGTTTAATTCTTTAAGAAGCTTGGCCAAATCTGACATAAGATCATAACGATAGAGCAACTAGTAAAAACTCAAAACAAACATTATGATTTCAAGTCTGCTAAACTCCGTGTTAAAAATTATACTGGTCTTTATTTGAAGAGTCAAACCTTTCAAAGAGTATTCATATATATTTATTTTTTGTATATTATTTAGATACTATAACTTCTAGAACTCATTGTTTACTAAGCTTATCTTAGTCTGTCACGAATCGATCCTCAATGGGTGCGCCACAATTTCAGCCTTTGCCACATCTAAGCTACGTCTAGAAAATCATTGGAGATCGATCTTCACTGGGTGCCCCCATACATTCGGCCTTGTGCCACATCTAAGCTACACTTAGAAAATCCCGAGGTTCGAATATTTGGGAGGTGCTCAGTGGATACGTCTGAGTCTGGAAGAAAAATCGGCAAGCCAAGTTCGAATCCCGGTAGAGTTCATTACACTCATTTTCGCACCATCTGTGTGTTAAATAACAGGGCAAACCGGGCTCACTAGCCGTATGTGGCAACCAGAGAAACTCTGAATTCAAAATTCAGTCATTTGAAGCAGAGTTCGGATTCCAGTTGAGTTCACTGCATTCACTTCCGGTCTAATACCATTGGGAAATGTATGAATCCACCACCTTCTCCACCATCCCAGCTAGGAGTAAATAGCAGGACAAATTTGGTCTGTCTTGACAGACTGGTTGCCTTGGTTGGCAAGCGGTCTAGGAGAAGGAAAAATCCTGAATTCAAAACCAGCCTGGAGAGGTTTGGGCTCTTCCAGGCTGTCTTGCCATAGACATATCACATGCTCCAGAACATGTGGTGCCCCTACAACGAACACATTAATTAAAGTTTGTTTATGTGTGTGAACGTTTTTTTTTACATATAAATAAATATTTACTAAGCTTTCACAAGTCTGGCACAAGGTATTCAATACTGAGCACCCAGTGAGGATTGAATACACTGCACAGATGTAATGATTGTCGAACTCATTATATATTAGCTCATAGAGAATCGCCCTTTTCAGTAATTACTAAGCTTAGACAAGTCTGGTCGAGCATCAGATGTGTGAGTCATCCATTAAGGAATGATTGCACAAAAGCAGCCTATAAGAATAGTGAGCTAACCATTACTTGACGGCGAGTCGTTCATGCGGTTTATAAATCGAATTAAAAGTTCAACGTTATTCGATATAACAAATAAATTATATAAAATATAAAAAAAACATAAACCGTCTCTTAAATTAATGAATCTGAAACTGCAAGAAGAATGTTTCCTAGAAAATTGCCATAAAATTTGTTATATTAAAGCAAAATTTCCGCCTAATTTGCATTGCCGTAATTGAATGCCTTCTTTATTGCTTTTTACGTTTGTTGTAATTGTTACAACGATGCAATCAGTCCAACAGCGACCTAATCAGCGTGAAGAGAAGTTGGCAAAATTCGACGCAAGAATTTCAATAAATAGAGAAATATTATATGAGATTTGATTAAAAAAGTTCCTAGCCTAATTCCTTTAATTCGACCTTGAGAGTGATTAGCAAATATTCCTCGACATTGTACAATTTTGAGGTCAGTACAATTATTTCTGCAAGAGTTTCTTTCCTCCCGGAAGTAGGAAATTTCAGCAGCAAAAATGATGCCATTATCCTTTGCATAATACGCACAAAATCGAAGATTTTTTTCACTGTTAATGAAGACGTCACTAAATTAGTCGGAGAATAAAGAAAGCAGTTGTCGGATTCAAAGTTTCGGTCGTATGGTACAGTCTTAGTGGCCATTGTCATATCAACGGGAGCATTGTATTCATGGAAGAATACACATTTCGTGAGCTTTCTATACTTTTAAACCAGCTTATGCTTCCCTGGGTTTTAACAGTGATTTATCTCCAGGGCACTCACCCAGGGACCCCTACTTTTGACAGTGTTTAATTTACAAACGGAAGTCAGCGAATTCCGTAAAGTTAGCTACATTCGAGACTTTACTATTTGCAAGTCTTGTTCCTTCAGTAACAAAACAGACATTGTGATTTCAAGTCTAACTAGTAAACTTTACGTTAAATCTGATACGAGATGTCAAGGCTGTTTATTTTCTGCCTACCATATATATACAATAACTTCTAGAACCCTATGTTTACTAAATTTATCTTAGTCTGTCACGGAGTTAAATTTGTGAGGTACTTCGTGGGCAGGTAGGTTAATGGTTAGCGGCTTGAAACGAGAAATCAGTAAGCGGGGTTCAAATTTCAGTCGAATTCATTACACACACTTTCGCACAAATAACCTCTGCAAAGGAATGAATTCATCTCTTCTACCCCATAAAAATATGGGTAAAATAGAAAAGTAGATTGAGCTCTCTATCTGGGGTTGGTAACCAATCCAGATTAGTGTTGACACCAACGTGCATTCGGCCTAAAGAAGTGGGTAAATGGACTTCTTGTGAATCGAACTCAAGGATTAGCAAGCTGTATAAACATGGTTAGATGTGGGATGGCGATACTATGCCCGTAAAACAAAAAACAAAATAGATTTTTAACAATTATGGATAATCCCACAGGAGAGCGATTATCCAGAATGCTTTGGACACCAACGGGCATTCGGCCTAAAGAAGAGGATAAATGGACTTCTTGTGAAGCGAACACACAGGACAACATAATTTGCCTTCGAATAACTTTCTAACTCTATGGCAGCTACACAGGATATCAGGTTAGTGAAAATGTTTCGAGAATTCATCAGCAAAATCTTTCATTCATATTTCATAGCATCATTATTCTTTCTTTTTTCGGACATTACGCACATTTTCAAGCGGATATACAGGTAGGGTAATGGTTATTGACTCAAAAAGTGGAATTGATAAGTCAACTTCGATTTGCAGTCATGTCTTTTGCGTTCATCTTCGCACTAATACTCTTGTAGAAAGCACAAATCAATCCATTCTCTCCCCAAGCTATGAATTAAATAACAAGGTAGAGAAAACTCTTTAGCCTTGGATGATAGCCAGTAAGAGAAGGATCACTCTAAATATAGACCTATAAAGAAGGAAATGGGAAACTACGCCAATGTTTATTTGTTAAATATTATTAGAATCAATTAAGAGCCAAGAGCTCAAAGGCAGATTTTCAAATTAAAAATGGTCTCCTCGTCCGCACATAGGGTATTGAAGCAGCAGTCTCTGCGTTTCCATCCGCGTAACATTTACTTCACTTGACGCACTTTTAAGATAAGTCTATCCTCATCAAATCAAGATTTACATATGGCTGTCTCACACCGTGCCAAACCCTTTCAAAAATATCTAAGATGTATGCAACCACTTTCGTTCTTTGTTCAATTATTAAAAATGTCTTTGAGCGAGTGAAGTCTGGGAGTCTTGACAAAGGTCATCCTTCTTTGAACATTGTGGACTGACGATTTACAAACAACGAACTGTACCAAATAATTGAAACCACATAACTTGAGAACTAACAAGAACAGCAACATCTCGAAGAAAAAATAATGGTACAATCAAGATGCTGAAATTCCACACTACTTCAAATAAAAGATTAGTATGGAAACTCCCACCAATATTGGAAAGAGCAATAACAACTACTGGACTTGAGTTTGTGGGTATAGACAGTGTAGACATAGAAATAAACACAGCATTGTGACTGACCGTTTCCCGTCTCATAGCCATCACTGTCTCTCTCTCACTTTCATATATATATATATATATATATATATATATATATATATATATATATATATATATATATATATATTCAAATATGTTTGGTTGAATATGAAGTTCTATCAAATATTTTTTTAAATTTTAAAAATTTTCGAATTAGTTATTTTATGCAATTGGTAAATTTGCCAAAATTCATATTTATGGTTATGTTGTGACCAAGTAAATGGTTAAATAATAGCAAAAACCAAGTTTGCAGATATATCGTATATTAAACAGTAAGTACACCAGAAGAGTATTGCATGACTACTGAGAGTGTATCGAAAGAATTAGCGCTCAATCTATTCACAGTTCACTGTTTCTCCTCTCCTACTAAACTTATAGTAGGCGGAAGAGTCTAACATAGACTCTTAGAGGGAGGACACCACAACAGTTTATTTTATGTTATTTTTGCCTGAGAACTTTAGAATATTGCTACATTCTTTGTCAAGGATTTTGTTCTGTATATGTTTACGGTTAATTCAAACATTCTCATGTTCGGTGGAAACAATTTGAAGTCACACAAGATTAAGTCATTTAAACTGGATTTTTTAAAAAACACTTCAATATAAGATTCCCTATGGAGAAAGATACTAAAAGCTATTTTTCCGAAAAATTGTTTTAAGAAAAAGATTTTATAAAATTCAAGCGAAAGCAGTACTGACTGCTCAGTCAATGAATGCCAAATGTTTTCTTATAGGGAAACGGCTAATATTATCATTACCATTAATATAAGAGATTTCATTCATCTACTAGTAAAATATATAATAGCTATCTACATAATTCAACCTAATGAGAATAGGTTTCCTAAGTTCCATTAATCTGACACCGAGTGAGGACTCACAGCACACAGCATTAACGGTCAACGAGATAGCTTAACCAATCGTCAATGTTTAATATGGAGTTATTTATTTTATCTATTGTTATTGAAATTCTTGCTCTTACGGTACGCCAAAATGACAACTAATTTTTAATGCGATGTCCTTTCAGTGCATAGTTCAGCATTGGTGTCAAGTTTACGACCATATTATATTGAAATACCGATCCTCATACGATCACCGAAGTTAAGCAACATCGGGCCTGGTCAGTACAGAGATGGGTGACCGTTTGGGAATACCAAGTGCTGTAAGCTTCCATATATTGTTAGACCAATGGATAATGGCTCGGAATTCGAAATCGGAGAGCTGAGTTCCAATTCCAGTTGGGTTCGTTATATTCACTTACGCGCAAATACCCTTGGGAAAGTGATGAATCTACTTCTTCTCTGGCCCTCCAGCTATGGATTAATTAGTAGGACTTTATCAATAAATCATTTTATCTCCAAACGTTCTTACAATCTAAGAATATTTTCTGATTATACATAACCGGCAAAGTTTGATAAACCGTAAAAAAAGAAAAATAAATCGTAGGTCTTTACAGATTCCTTTTCTTTAATATTATCTGTGAATTATTATAACTTCTCGTGTAATGTAAGAGAGGGTTTCCTCGTTGCCAATTCCGTAGTTTTGATTTCATAGTTGTCTTTCTCATAATCTAACCGCGATCCAACGTTAAAGAACTCAGTTTATCCTGGTGTCTAACACATAGTTTAGAAGTGGATTGTTGAAAATGGGTTCATGCCTTTCTTCAGTGTTAAAGTGAAGTTTTTAAAAAATAGGCTGAAATTTGAATTCTGGTCCTCAACGATGCAGATTTTTGAGACGATGACTGCTAAGCCGGTCTTTCTCAACCTTTTTAAGTAACGACTCAACTAGAAGCAAATGAAAATATCACGGCACCTTAGCAAAATTTATAAAGGGTATACATATACTACTACTTGACATTTCAGACCTAGAGTTTGAAATACAGTTTCCCACGAGTGCCAGAAGTCGAGGCCCGAGATTTAAAAAAAAGCAGGAACCCGAATAATGATTCTCAAGGTAGGCAAGCTCTCTACGACTTGAGAGGTTGGCATAACACACACTTCTAAAACGCTTTTTCCTCATTCTGATCAACCTACGTAAATATCAATATGGATACTTTAACAAGGTAGTTTCGTATGGCTTAAATACTAAAGTGGGCTCAATCCTCACTGGATTCTCCAAATTTGTGACTTTGTTCGGCAGAAAACTAAGCTGATGATAATAATAATAATATCATTAGGATCTTTTGCATGTTATGAAATAAAACTATAGTTAAAAAAAATATACACGCAAATATGAACTCACTTTATTTTCTATTCAACTATTTGTGCAACTTATTTAGTGCGAAACCTGTGTCTAATGTTTTTCATGATTTCTTTCATGTTTGGTCGGATGTGCGATAAGCAGACCCCGATTTCTTCTTCACTTGAGTGTAGTCTTTGTCGCTTTTAATTTTTGATGTTATTTAGGGTTGACAAGCCTAATTCACATAAATAAGAAGTAGAAAATTGCTATAAAACTGAAAACGCCTTTTTAGCTAATGTGGGATGTTCCCTTTGTATTGAAATCTAAAATGTATAAATGAGGATGTTTTATTTTGAGCTTACGATCTCTAGAAATTATGGCCAGTTCTTCTTCTTCACATAATTGAAGTCCAATATTAAAAGAAACATTTATGAATGGATTTCGAATCCAATCATACTTTTCTGTGTTCAATGACGGAAAATAATAGTCGATGTTTTCGCTGAGCGTTTTCAGATGGGTAACCATAATAGGGATCATTTCTTTAAGGCAGGTAGGACGCATTGAAGGAAAAATATCAAAATTACCCGAACTTGCTCTATTTTCCCAAATCAGAATTTTCTTTTGGAGGGCAAACAACTGTCTGTAACAAAAAGAATAATTCACATAAATAAGAAGTAGAAAATTGCAATAAAACTGGTAAAGCCTTTTTAGCTAATGTGGGATATTCATTTTGTATTGAAATACTTTCGTATTGAAATATATATAGGCCATGACAATATTTCGCGACATATTTAAGAGGATCGCGCGACACGGCGGCTGAGAATTACTGTGCTAAGATATCTATCCACAGCTTACATTACTGTCATTAAATATTTACCGTATATTTCCGTGTATATGGCAACCTTTAGATAAGACGAATTCAAAAAAATATAGTAAATTTTCATGAATTTATCCTATATGTATAGTATAAGACGATTGCTTATTGATTATATAATGATGATGTTATTGGAAATGTTTTACACACTGTATCCTTAGAAATTCAAAAGAAACGAAATAACAAAACTGATTCGATATCATGTTTTTCCTACGCACGTCCCCTAAAAGGGAAACCATTGTTTTGTTTACGCTTCATCACGTGATCTCTTGCGAATAGTGATTCTTCTTCTTTTCTCTATATCTAAACGGCTACAAACAGCCTGGTGTACTTACTAATTGCCATTTACTTATACTTCATCGACAATCACAAAATATAATAATACGATAATAGTACATTCCATTGCTGTGAACGTCATCATAACTCGATGTTTACATTTTCTCAGCTGAGCTTGCATGGATACAAGTTGATTTCATTGATACGGAATTATTCTTCAAATAGGCAATTTATTATGAAGTCATGCTAGTAATATATAAGGTAGAAATGGTTTTATTACTTTTATTATCAGTTTATTTGATAATGTGAATCTTTTCATGTACGTTATTAGTTATTGCACCCAGGCCGAAGTTAGAATAACGAAAAACATCACTCAGAATTTAAGGTTTCTGTTTTAGAATTGTAATATAAGACGACCCCTAATTTTGGAGGTTTAAAGGTCGTCTTATACACGGAAATATATGGTATTCAAGTTCTGTTTGCTTTACTTTCGTAATTTTTATCGTGCGGAAATTTCTTGACAGCCTATTAGTATTTGGAACAAACATTTTGTTATAATGGCAGATTCCCGTGTAACTGTAATATCTTTAATAAGAAAGCAATTGATGTAACGTTATACTGTTAATAGTTATTCCAGAAGACTTCTGCAAACGATAATGATAAACCACGGAAAGAAAATAGAAATCGTATTTGCTTTAATGAAATTCACAGAAAACATCTTCCGTCGGATGAGAAGGAAACTGAGCCACTGAAGAAAACATGCCGGGGCTTTGACTCGAAACGCAAAGAGTTCGCATAGAACACTAACAACTAATGTGACGTCACATTAGCTTTACAAAGCGGAATTTTTAAAAACAAAAAAATAAATAAATAAATTGTTATGGATGAAAGTAAACTTCGTCTTTAGAAAAACAGGCAAAATTCCCAACGGAATGATACTTACGTCAGACCTAAAATTAAAATGGGCTAACATGCCAGACCTAGAGTTTGAAATACGGTTTCCCACGAGTGCCAAAAGTCGAGGCCCGAGATTTTAAAAAAAGGCAGGAACTCGAATAATGATTCTCTCCACCACTTAAGAGGTTGGCATAACACACACTTCTAAAACGCTTTTTCCTCATTCTGATCAACCTACGTAAATATCAACATGGATACTTTAACAAGGTAGTTCCGTATGGCTTAAATACTAAAATGGGCTCAATCCTCACTGGATTCTCCAAATTTGTGAAATTGTGACTTTGTTCGGCAGAAAACTAAGCTGATGATAATAATAATAATATCGTCAGGATCTTTTGCATTGGGTTAGCGTAAGCAATGAAGTCGATGTAAAATCCGAAGGCGCATTGGAATAGCCACATATGACTTACAAAAGCTAAGTAAAGTATTAGGAAACAGGAAAATGTCGTTAGAGACATGGAAAGATGTGCTGAACTGCTACTTAATAACACTCGTCCTATATGACAGGGAATGATGGAAAATCTCCTCATGGAGAAAAAGAGATTGCGGGAAACACAAATGTTGTTCTACAGAAGGATACTGAGAATATCAGGAAGTTTCAATGATCATGGCAACAAAAAGGACGCTTATACTTAAAATTAAAGAGATAGTTTAAATTTACTGGGACAAAAATTAGGAAAGAAGGCTTGGAGAATTTGATACTTACAGGACATTGAAAGCAAGAGGAACATAAGGAAATAGCGAGTAACCTAACGATTTAACGATTTAACTAGCTTATGTAAATGGATGACAGAACAAAGAGTTGGAGAGACAGTAAAGAGACAAATATTGCTAACGGCTACAAAGTAAGTTGTGGAGGGCCATGATCGCTCAAGCTCTGAAGGGGCATGATAGAAAGAAGAAGAAAAGAATTATCGTTAGTCGCCTTGCTATGAAACAGTGCAGCAAGCTAGTCATTCAAAATGATAGTACCGAATTGTAAGATCGATCCTCAATGGATGCTGGAAAATGCGCTGTACTGGCTAAACTTAGTAAATATCAACGTACCTGATCTCGGGAGTAGATATGAAACCTGTCCCAAACCTCTTACTTCTGGCATTTATCTGTTTTTTCTTTGTTTCTTTTCAAGAAGTAATAAACGCTAGCCAAAGAATATTGGGCTTTTATTAACGCCTCGCTTATTTTTCTATTCGCTGTCAAAAATGTCATTGAATAACTCAAGCTGATTGTTCTGTACTTAGAAACAGCGCAAAGACCTTTTCTCTATTTAATAGAGCACTTCCTTATGACCCGCTTGTCATTTTCTGGTGATCTTCTTCATCTTAAACCGAAGCATAAAATCAATAAAACACACAAAAGACATAAAGAAAACAGGCAAATATTGCCAAAATGGAGGTACGGTTTGTTTTTTGTTTTGTTTTTTTTTTCTTCCGTCCTCTTGGGGGCAGGGGATGGATTATACTTCTAAATATTTTCGTAAAGGTTAACCCTATAAAAATCCTTCATCTAAAGTTGTTTCCTTGTTTTACTTCCGACGTTTTGATGAGAAGATATGCCTGGGAATGGCTTGTGTCAAGAATTCTCTAGGTCTTTGTTTTTCACCTATGACTATTTAGAATTTGTTTGCTAGAAAGAGAAAAAAAAAAGTAGGAATATTTATTAAGTAGATAAATATATAATACAGGTGTTGAATATTCTCTGGAGATTTTTTTTTTTTTTCTTAAGAGAATTTTTTTTTTCTTGGACTTTGTTTTTCCTTCTTCCAGAAATTGTTCATTAGTTTGTAATTTCAACTGTCCTTTGGGATTTCTTGTTACCAAATCATTTCAATTAAAACACTTTCTCTGGTCAAAAGTAAACACGCTTTGTCCAACAAAGGATGTATCTGTTACACATCAGTTAATAAATCAGTAGAATTCTTTTTACTATTGTTCACCCAATAAAAGGTCCAAGAGCCACTCAAGCTGATACAATAAATGATGTTGTTGTAAGGGAGGAAGGTTAAGATTGTAATGATCGGAGAAGCATCTTCACAGGAGTTTATTCCACAATGCAACACTTCTGGGGGAAGTGTCTCGGAGGAACTTTCACCTTACCATTGGAATAAGAAGAATAAGAGAATAAGTCGAATCAGTGAGTGTATGTGACATCGCGGATCTTTAGTTTTGAAGGGCTGGACTGGTTGTTATTAAATTATTACAATAATTATTCAACGATAGATAGATAGATAGATAGATAGATAGATAGATAGATAGATAGTGTCTTTCCATTGAATAATAACGATATAAAAAAAATAACCGATACCCGAGACTACTCTGCACAACTGCATCTCGTAATGGCTGAATACTTTTCGGACATATTTCGAAAGTTTTATAAATATGTACAAAGCTTATCTTCGTTTAGTACAAAGCCACAAGGTTAGAAGCATCCAGTAGAGATCGAACTCACAGCAATAATAGTCTCCGTAACTAATATACTAATCATTTTACCCCAAGCAAGGCAACAGAGCTACTAAGACGCAGGGGATACTGAATGTGAAAGAATATAAGAAAAACATTACTAAGGAGGGAGAACAATAAAAGAACAACAATTAAGAAGACAGAAGATAACGACTGACATTGCATTTAAATTTTTAAAGATCAAACTTGACTGGAAAGCAAAGAAGCATAGACCGAATTGTCTTTTATTGCCTTACATGACAAAAAATAGTCATGGCAGTTCCAGATAATAAAAAAAGGAATCTGTAGAGAGTCATATAATTGCTTAAATCTAAATTAGATATATACATATATATATATATGGCATTGAGATCTCATCAATTTACACATGAGTTGGCTAGATGCAGCCGTAAATTCTATGTTAACAGTTTCTTTTCTCACACATCGCTTGTAGAACTTCCTTCCGGAACCATGCTTTCTAGCCATCTTTAATCTGCAAAAAATTAAATGCGATGTCAATTGCTATCTACTGTCCTCTTGATTATTCTTTTCTATTTCCACTCATTAGAAATGTTTCTGTTCCTAATTTTTTTCCACACCTTGCATGAAAAAAGCATATTCTTATTTAGATTTTATCAAAAATCACCAAATGCATAACAGAAACACCAGACCAGATATGGCAGCAGTATTCAATGTATGTCTAGCAAGACAAATTGTCTAGCACGACACAGTGAACAAAATTTCCTAGCAGCAGACCGCGAAATTGATTAAATATAATTTTTTTAAAACTAGTAAACAATGAGATTGATCCTTACTAAGAGTTTGATATCTTTATACCCTAAACTAAACTCAGTATATATCTGGTTAAAAGAAAAGTTTTCGCGCTCTCTAAATAAGAATGTTGAGCCCAACTAGATAACTACAGAGAAAAGGCGATGATTTTAGGAAGTTCTAATCGAATCATCGATAGCCGAAAGGATGTACGTGAGAATGTAACCAAACTGTGTACCTTCTGAAAAAACACCATTTATTTAGTTCACCTGAGTCAAAGCAATATAAAGACGGGGATTGTTTTTCTCTTAACAACTGGGTTGGATCGGACTGTTCAGTTTCCGGTGAGCTAAAAAAAAAACTGAGAAAAGAAAGAGGAAAATGACGTGATTCAGCAAACTAAAAGAAAAAAGGTTTCAGTGTTCTGCCATTCATGGCTCTCCTTTAAGTAAGAACGGATGAATTTCATTGAGAAGTGATTTTTTTAACTTTTCAGAAAACAACATATCAAATAACCCAAAGAAATACAATATTTCTCTATCTTTCTATCCAACACACACACACACACAGATACATATAGGTATACCCACATATATATACACACACATATATAGAAATACGCACACACACGCATATATATATATATATATATATATATATATATATATATATATATGAAATGGATTAAGTCCGACAATTGTTTAATTTATTTTCTATGGTTTATACATTATTTTTAGAGATAGAATTTATTTAAGTAAACGCTCTGTTTTTAATTAAACACTATTAATTACATATACAGGCCTGGATATCCGAGAAATTTCGTAGAAAATATGCGTTTTCCAACAGGAATCGAACCTCTATTCCTATACGGAAACCGTCATTTGACCTGACATGCTGTAACTTTAATACTGTTTATTTAAACCAGAGCAGTTACTTAAATAAAATGTATTTATAAAAATAACGTATAAACAGGAATCATATTAAATAATTGGTGGATTTAATCTCTTTCATTATATGTTGTCATTGTTTACGTTAAGATACATTTCGTTAGCAGAAAATCGTCGAAGATTGTGTGTTTATAAACAGTAAATCGGACTTAGCTAAATGGTATAGCACGTGAGGTTAAATGAATAAATGTATCAAAATTTAATAAATATGTGTCAGGCAGTGGAAGCATGTTCATATATATAATTTATTATTCTTATTTGATACTGGGCTGTTTGAATTTTATGCTTTTTTTTTTTTTTTTTTTTTTTTTTAAGCATTACGCCCCAAGCAAGGCGTGAAGCCACTAGGGTGCAGGGGGTTGCGGAAGATTTGGAGCGAGAGCAGATAGGAGTGATAGGAGAAAGGATGAGGAGAAGGACAGTGGGTAGATCAAGGTAACTGGAGATGTCGATTGACATTACATTTGAATAGTTGGAGATTATAGCTTTTACAGTTATATAGTGATATAGAATTTCTGTGTTATTGGTAAATATTTGTTGGATTGCATGTATTTTTTTATGTAATGGTTGGTGATAAGGGGCAATAAAAAGCCGAAAATACATGTATAGAGGGTGCGATGGATAAATTGTCGTCTAAATTACGCAAAAATGAAAATAACACTAACATGTCTTTAACTTTGAAATACTAAATAGTAAATTTATTCAATAAAATCGACCTTAGCTTCAATCACGGCCTCCAAACGATTTCGGAATCACCTGCAAAAATTGTCTAACAGCCATGATTGGGTTATCCTTCTTGTGTGGCATGATGCAGAGTCATGTTACCATTTTTATGGTCTTCCAGCAGCCACCCTCTTGACCAGGGCAGCACTACCTCCTCAAGGCACTTGATGTAGGCCTGTGTGTTGAGTCTGAGGCCCTCAACAACAAATTAGTGTTGATCAGTCGTACCTTCGTAATCACCATCAAATTCATCCAACTCTTTCCAAATCCTCTGCACTGTCCTCGGATTGACACCCAAACACTATGAAACACCAAGCATGCCGTTTCCAAAGTTCTGGCGGAGTGAATTGCGTCGTGGAGCTCTTTTCTTACAGACAGTGGCCAGCTGACCTTCTGTACTGTGTAGTCGACAAAATCAAAAACAAACAACGCGCATGCACGAATTAAAAATATAAAATGGCGGCAATTTACCCATTGCACTCTGTATATGTGTATGTTATATATCTGTGAATGCAATGAGTATGTACCACGGATTATCAACACCTTACAGGCTATTTAAAGCCAGGAAATATTTTAGATTGTGAGAATTAGTTTTTTAGATAATAATTGTTTCGTGATTCAAGTACTAACGAATTCACCCATGGGTGGGAGAAGAGGTGGATTCATGCCTTTCTCAAGGGCATTTACGCGTAAGTGAATATAACGAACCCAACGGGATTTGGAACTCGGCTCACCGATTAATAATTCCGAGCTATTGTCTGGTATTCGCAAGCGGTCACCCATCTAGGTACTGACCAGGCTCACAGGTGCTTCAACGTGATGTGCCCGTAAGCCAAGATTTATAACTGCGCAATATATATATATATGTGTGTGTGTGTGTGTGTGTGTGTGTGTGTGTGTGTGTGTGTGTGTGTGTGTGTGTGTGTGTGTGTGTGTGTGTGTGTGTGAAGATGAACCTGACATACATATGTACGTTCAGGACTATATATGTTTATATAGACGTGTACCTGGGTGCGCCAATGAGAGAGATAGAAAGATAGAAAGCGTGCGTGCGTGCGTAAATTTGTAGACACTGTGACTAGACTTGATTTAGATGGCAATTTTTTTCTCCTATCATGTTAAAAAGGTCAAGTGGCAAAACAAAAAAGAGTTATTATGTAGCAACAGGAAGCGGAAGTTGTGCTGCGAACTTCCGCTGATTGCAAACAATCAGAAAAGGCGCTTGAATGTCATCTTCTTTTCTCTTCGTTTCATTCGATCCCGATTCCCCATCGTTAGTTTTCCAGTGCCGTCTACTTGTCCACTCTTTGCACTTGATTAATCTTTATGATGTCAAACCAACTCAACAACCCCAGCCAATTCTCGTCTCATTAGAGCAGAACCATGGGCGGCTTTAACACATGCATACACACGCACAAGTGAAAAAGCTGTATTTCCCCAGAGTTTAGTTTCGATTTCTCACAGATTCTTGTGACTGGTTTGATTTGGTTTGCTTTACAGCGTATCAATCTTTTTCCAGGTTATTTAATGCCGAATTCTCTCATTTTGGTAAACAATCGATAGGTAGAAACAAATCTTGTTTACTCGATTCCGGTGTGCACGCGAATCAAAAAGGTTCGATTTGCACGGGAGTCAAAAAGGTAAACACAAGTCCTATTTGCACGAGAGTAAAAAATGGTAGACATAGGCCCGGTGTACCCGAGATTCGTAAAGGTAGAGAGACATGCCCAGTTTGCATGCAAGTCAAAAATGAAGACAGGTCTGTTGTAAACATCAGTAAAAACAAGTACATCCTTCAAAAAGGTTAGGTAGAAGTCCGGCCTGCACGAGAGTAAAAAATGGTAGACTCAAGTCCTGTTTGTATAAGAATAAAAAAAGAAATGTTAGACTTAAGCCGGGTGTGCGCCCGAGTCTAAAACTTAGACATTGGTTCGGATTGATCCATAGTCAAAAAGGTAGACATCGGTTCGTTGTGAAGTTGGGACAAAAAGGTAAACACGGGTCTGGTTTACACGAGTGTAAAAAAAAATAGACATAGGTACGACAAATAGGTGGTTTCTTTTGCACAGGGATGCAATCGACGTTTTCTTGAGCCTCAACTGAAAGAGCAAACCAACGGGTGTTGTTTGAACTTTGTTAGAAATCCAAGTTTTCTATTATTGTTTATCAAAAGAAGCATGTTCATGTGTATGGACTTATGCAGCTCAAAGCCAAGTTTACTGGTTGTTTCTACAAAAAGAAACCCAAAACCTTTCGACTAATTCCAGTCGATAAAATGATTTATTTATATGTTAGTTAGATTTTAGGAAACGATTTTTTTAAATAAATTTTTCACACAACTTTCTGACATCTTCTTGTGAATAAAATATTTTCAACGGAATATGTTTAAAATAGCAAAAAATATTCTTTTTATTTTATCATAAAAACAAGAATCGCGTTGATGTGTAACTGTTTCGCTCACAAGTTTTAAGAAAGCATTTTATACCAACAGAATTTATTGACTATAAACAATGTACGAAATTACTATGGGATTCTTTTTCAGTAATGAGTGTAACTTGTTGCTGTACTAAAGTTAACTCTCTTGCAATGGCGACTTCAAGTGGTAGTGACTTTGTTATAACATTATTAGACTGTTCTAAGGTGTTTACGAAGCCATGGGATTCTAATAAAGTAACCCCTCTAGAATTACTACATATTAATGTAATTAGGAAAATATCTTTAAAGACTCGCATATGAAAGACTTCTAATAATAGCAAGGACTTGAGGAAATATGCCCTCCTATTTGACGGCAAGGGTAAACTATTTATATATAACCTTCCAAAATGGAATCACTGTAATCGCCTTCGCGTTCTTAATTTATCTTTCTAGATGTATTAGCGTTGAAGAATATTTGCGAGACAGGAGGATTTCTTTGGCAACAAAGAAAAGAATACTGAGCTGTTACGTGACATCTGTCCTTCTTTACGGCAGTGAATGTTGGACGATTTACTCAAAAATGAAGAAGAGACTCGAGGCGACGTAGATGTGGTTCTACAGAAGGGTGCTAAGGATATCATGGACCGAGCGTGTGAGCAACGATGAGTTCTTAGAGAGGTTGCAAACAAAGAGGAGACTTATACTTAGCATCAGGAAGAGGCAGCTGAAGTTCCTAGGACACATAAGGAGGAAGGAGAGCCTAGAGAATCTGATACTCACGGGTCGAATAGAGGGAAAGAGAGACAAGGAAACCAACGCGTGACATACCTGACAGGCTTAAACAAGTGGATGACAGAACGTGGTCTGGGAGAGGAAGAAGGGGACGCTAATCTAGTATTTCGCATAAATTTATAAAGTCTAGGTACCATAGAGGAAAATACATTAGAACAATTATCATGAAAGTATTTATAGAAAAGTCATAGGGAAGCTACGTTACGGCAGTGGGAAGGGGACTGAAGCCGAAATGCCAGATCAGGATCAATAACAGTGCAGATTCTTCTTTAACGAAATACATTTTTTCAGTGACTTTTTTGGGGATGAAAAGCATTATCATTAATGTTTTATCTATTACATTTTGGATGATGTGTTCTCTGGCCTTCCTTGTGCTAACTGAACTTCTCAGATGAAATAATATCATTATTACTTAAAAAAAAACACTATCGCCACCAAACTGCGCAACTCATATGACTAAAGAATTTCTGTCACTGCGAATTACTCCACGAGTGGCCCAGGCTGCTGGGTAATATTTACGCAGTCTCCGCACTGAGACACGATGTGACACTAGGTCGGGGAACCCGAGCACGTACAATCGGACTAGTGACAACAATTGCCCAGCTCTCGAAATCGTCGGTTTCTCTGGCATCGGTTTGACTGCCGAGCTCCCTCTCTCCCATCCTGCTGGGTATTTGCAAGGAGCCGAAGAAGAGCTTACGTCTGCCTATTAACACAACCATTGACGGCTTCCGAACAGGTTCATCTACCCATTTCTTGAGTCAATAATACGTGGTATCGTTTTCAAGGCACTTCCCAGCGGTATCGGGATCGACATCCCTGTGGAGGATATTATCAAGAAACTAACTTCTTTAGTAATAGTAAGTCATAGTAAGTTTCAAAACCCGGATATTATAGTCAGAATGCACTTTAGCCAGTTAACCAAGCGAATATTACATGAAGTCTTCGACTAATATCATATTACTGTCTTGATTTCTGTGTTTCAGTCGACACATTCTCTGACTTTTTTATTGTTATCTAAAATTTCAGCATGGACTAATTTCATTAATTCATCAATTATTCGATTTGTTGAATGCAATTTTCATGAAAATTTGAATAGAAGATAAAAATATCAATACATTTTTTTTCTAATTAAATCTTTAAAATGTTTAAAACGTTTATAATGTGAATTAAAAAATTTAATTTAATATTAGTAACCTGAATATTAAATTGAACATGATAAAATTAAATCCTATCTTGGATTTAATGTGAAATTTAAATCCGTTGTTAAAATCAAAATGTTTAATAATCCAGTGAACATGAACCTAATATATAAAGCTACAACTTTGTGTGTATGTGTATTCACGCGAAACTAATTAAATTTATGTTCATTCGCATGTGTATAGAAAATGTATGTAAATGTTACTTAAAACTCTAGCAGTGGCTTTATCATGCGTCTTATATCTGACCCAACATGAGGGCATTTTCTTTAATGAAGATAATTAATTCATATATTCACCTCTAAAAGTCAATTTTTTTCTAAATTCCTTTTTTTTAAATTTTGTGTTCACTCTGTACAAGCTCCGAGAGCCACTCGAGATAGAGGGTTACAGAATTAGAGACAGAGTTTATGCGGAAATGAGGGTGAGATAACGGTTAACCCAAGACTTGAACAGGTTAAGAGTGTAGTGATCGGGGAAACATCCTCTTGGGAGTCTGTTCCCCAGTGCAGCGTTTCGTGGAAAGAAGCTGTTTGAATAGAATTTACTTCTCGCCGATAGAAAACGAAGGAAATGTGAGTGGTTTGCTAAGTGGTGGGTCCTAGCCGTGAAGGTTAAACCTGGCGTAACCAAGGAATGTAGTTCGTCCGAGCACTTTCCATGGAAGTAGCGATAGAGTAGTGAGAGGCTCACCACATGCCGCCTGTAAGAGAGAGAGAGAGAGATTGGAGGATGGAAAATAATTCTTTTTAAGATCTTTCCGTATCTGAGTTCATGGATGTAAATGACCAAAACCTTTGATGAAGAAATTATGCAAGATGACAGTTTATCAATATACAATTAACTGAAAAAACAAAACAAAAAAAAGTACCTGACGGCCACATCTCTTTCAACACGTATGTTCTACATGACTTAACTGACCAACACCAAAAAAAAACAAGAAGAAATAAGTGTTGTCCTTAAATCAGTCGAGCATGGAAATAACTGTGCCATATTTCAAGATAGGTATTTTTGTGGGGATAGGCAATAGTATTTATGAGTGAATAATTGCCGTTTTCGCCTTTATGACAGCCCAAATCTCACCAGCAAAGGAACTAAAATACGTGCGCGCGGGAAATAAAAGGTGAAATAAAAACGTTGATATTAGTTCAGTCGGCTATGGTTTTATTCTAGATAAAATAGAGGCGTCACTTTTTTTACAGACCTTATCTCTCTCTCTCTCTCTTCTCTCTCTCTCTCTCTCTCTCTCTATATATATATATATATATATATATATATATTTATATATATATATATATATATATATATATATCAGTTCATCCTATAAGGTATCGTGAATTCGAGGTCAGAAGGAAAATATAAAAAATTCATGCTTGCTAAGAATTTATTCATTAACATAGCTTCAGTCATTATCAGCAACCTTTTTTCCAACGATTCACAAGCATCATACATTCCGTTTTTGTAAAAAAAAAAAAAAAAAAAGTTCTTTTCGTTTCAAAGAAAAGAATGTAGATAGGATAGTTTTCACGTATCCGTGTGTTTTAAGAACTTGTCCATTAAGGTTGAATACGTGGTAATCTGACGGAGGGATATCTACAGAATAAAAAAGGGGTGGGAATTTTTTCCTATCTAGATATTCTTTCTTTTCAGTTGTGATCTGCTGTTTGGAGTCATTTTTATCATCCATTACCTGTTTGTGGCAATTCTCAATAGCTGTTGTTAAGCACATCGACGTAGTGTAATGGTTAGTTCGTCTAAAGAAACCCGTGATGCGAATTGAAGATATCAAAATCAATTAAATACAAAAATTTAAATATTTGTGAATTGTTTTAATAGATGACGGAAACTGTGACACAGAAAACGAATTAGCTTCTGTTATAACAATTTAAGCGTCTTCCTAAATTTCCGGGTCCCTTCAGAGCATAGATAATCATGGCTTTCCACAACCACCTTTTTCTTTATGATCTGTGAATTTCCAGTTGCTTTGCCCACAGGATTGAATTCAGAATAGTCCTTCTCCAGACTCGCTGCCATCCAAGGCTGGAGGTCCAGTCAACCCTTCTGTATAACTCAGAGCAGGGGACAGGAAGAAAATTCATACCTTTCGCCAAGTGCATTTGTCCGAAAAGGAACGAGGACAAGAGGAGGGCGTTTCCGCCTTCAGCGATGATAACCGTTCCATTAATCAACAGACATTTTAAAATAACGACAAAATATTCAATCGATCGCTATTTTCCCAGTCGATGTCGTCATTTTTTCAGTTGTCGTCTCCGCTGTATAGAGTCATGCATTATTATCATGATAGAACATCTGTTTGTGGCACATCTCAAAAGCTGAAGCCACCTTCTTTTATAAAAATATTTCCGGTAATTTCCGCCATTTAAAGTATATATCTTCTTTATACAATGACTATATTCGGTCATTTGTGCAGCATTACTGCCCTTTCTGAATACACAGACCATTATTTTTTCTGTAGCCACATCCATCTTTAATAAGGTCAAGTTAATAACTAAGATGAGCCGTAGTGTGATAACGTAACTTTTAAAAGTACCTAACGAGTTTAAATGGATTGCAGAACCAGGAAGGTGAAAAACAATATAAAGACAAATATTATTAAGAGCTACAAAATATAAGATGTGGAGAGCTATCATCACCCACGGCACATAGATGAAGAAGATTCTGTATATACAGTGAATATATCGGGTTGTTTATGCAGCGTTATTGCATTTTCTAAACTCAAAGAGGATTACTTGCCTTGCATCTTTGGTGGGGGGGGGTCAAGTTAATAACTAAGGTGATTCGTACTGTGACAACTCTATGAGCAACCAAAGCTAAAGAGTTCATTCTATCCTACTAATTAAGAATTTCAGGTAGAGGAGAAGCTAAGGTGCAAGGTAATCTATACGAACAGACTAGATTTTTTTTTTTTTAGATGGGGTATTTTCCAGTGGAAATCGTATTGTTAGCAAAACCTGATCTCTGTCTGATACCTTGATGTGCAAAACTTTTATGAAAAAATATATATGTCTGTGTGTGTGAGAGAGAGAGAGAGAGAGAGAGAGAGAGAGAGAGAGAAGGAAAAGTGAGGGAGAAGATAGATCAATAAGTCCGTAGTCTGACAAGATTTGCGAGCTGTATTTTGCTCTGAAATTTTTGTATATTTAAATATTTGAATCGATGGGTTAAGTGCATTGACAAGAGACGAGCTATGTACAAAAAATGTTCATCATTAATGCACATACATATGGATAGATAGATTGTGGATATAGAAATCAACACTGCACGATGACTGTCAGTTTCACACTTCAGCGTGAACTTCAGACAAAATGCCACTACTTATTTAGTGGGTTGTGCATAGACATATATATTTATATATATATATATATATATATATACATTTCTTTTAACTATAAACGTTAATTGTACTGGTTACACGTGTTTGTGTTGCTATCCCTGTTTTGTTTTTGTTTTTGTTTTTTTGTTGTTGTTTTTTTTTTTTTTTTTTTTTTTTGGTGGGGAGGGTTCTTAAACAGTGAAATTAATATCAACTGACCTAGATCGAAAAGTCGTACTAAAGAAGAATTGTGCCTTCAACAATATCTTTACAAGAGCTAGATCAGACCAAAAAAAAAAGCGTGTTGCTGTCATATATGGACTGGAGCTGCCCAGTCGGCTCTTTTCAGCCTTGACCAGAGTTGAAAAATATTCCTGCGGCCTTATGGGTGATGAGTTATTTCCACCCTATAATCGCTTTCCTACGAAACATCGCAAGTCTATCTAGCTCTATTTTCATGGAAAATGTTCGGACGAGCTAACCTTAGTTCTACTATTTTAGACCATTATGCTATAGCTGAAGCTAGCCATTACATGTACAGAGGGGTGAACCATCATCATTCCCGTCGTATAATCACCACAGAGATCCTTCCCTGCCCTCCATTAGAATGTCTGACGCTCAACTTCTCGAGAGCACCTCTCTGCGGCTGCTCGGTCTCACGTTGACGGCTGACCTGAGATGGAACAAATACATTGAGACAATTGCTTCGTCCACCGCAAGGAAAGTTGGCTCCCTGTGCCGCGCCAGTAAATTTTTCTCCCCGGAATCGATCCTCCAGATCTACAAATCAACAATTCGCCCTTGCATGGAGTATTGCTGCCATATATGGTCTGGAGTCCCTTCTGTTTCCCTCGGGGATCTTGATAGGCTCCAGAGGCGGATATGCAATATAATTGGCCCTGATCTGGCATCTCGTCTACAGTCACTTTCTCACAGACGCGCCGTCGCCTCTCTCTATCTGTTTTACAAATACTTTCATGGCAATTGCTCCGAGGAGCTGCATTCGCTGGTTCCCAGACTTCATGAGTTCAAGCGCCCTACGAGGCTGGCATCCCGCTCTCACCCCTTCACTGTCGAAACTCCTAAATGTAGCATTCTCTTCTACTCCAATAGCTTCATGTCTCGCACCTCTCGCCTGTGGAACTCCCTTCCCTATGCCAGTTTCCCTGGGAGCTATAATCTCCAGCTATTCAAATGTAATGTCAATCGACATCTCTAGTTGCCTTGATCTATCCACTATCCTTCTCCTCATCCTTCCTTCTATCACTCCTATCTGATCTTGCTCCAATTTTTTCTGTAACCCTTTGCGTCCTAGTGGCTTCCCGCCTTGCTTGGGGTGAAACGCTTAAAAAAAAAAAATAAATAAATAAAAAAAGTATTTCATTGCTGCTTTGGAGAACAAACTCCCAGGAGGATGATTCCCCAATCAATACAATTTCAACCTCTTCGAATCCAGGCTTAATTGTTATAGCCTTATAATCTTCACTTCTTACCTCCTCTTTTTACGTCCGTAAAAGAACTTCATTCAGCCTCTATTTTGAGTGGCTCTTATGCGCTGTATTGGATGAACAATAGTAAAAAATATATATATTTATTTTTAGAATCCGTGAATGTTTTAACCACTTTTCAGAACGCCATTGATCATACCAAGAAATTCTAATTCCCAAGAATATCTGATTCCAAGAATATCTGACTCTAAGAATATCTTAAACAAAAGAATATCCAAGAACAACTGACACCCGGGAATATCTGATTCCAAGAATATCAGATTCAAAAGAATATCTGATTCCAACAATAATTGCTTTCTAGAATACCTGATTCTAAGAATATCTGATTCCAAGAATATCAGATATAAAGAATATATGATTCGAAGAATATCTGATTCAAAAGAATATCTGATTCCAAGAATATCTGATCCCAAGAATACGCCATTCCCAGGAATATCCTATTCCAAGTATATCAGATACAAAAGAATATCTGATTCCAAGAATATCTGTTCCCAAGAATACGTGATTCTCATGAATATCTTATTCCAAGTATATCAGATACAAAAGAATATCTGATTCCAAGGATATCTGCTTCCAATGAATCAACACAAGAACTTGTAGGAAAATTAAAGCAAAATAAGTAAACCTGCTTGAATGACTCAGTCTAAGAGAAAATAACATTTCCTTTGTAAGAAAATTGATTGATTATTTGACGAAATAATGACGCCCATAACCCGTGTTGCATGGGAAGTTCTTCAGCACGCAACCTGATCTTTCACCTTCAAGCTCACTTGTTTAACTCCATGGAACCATTTTTATCCAGTTAGCAGTTCGGACAATTTCAAGGTTTTGAAAATTCTTCCACGAATTTATCGAATTAAAACCGCGATGAGTCTTTGAGAAATGTAAGTGAAACACGAGTCCATAAGAAAAGAAAAAAACAATTCTTTTAAATTAGAAAGTTTCCATGTACCGCTCCAATAAGTACCTGACGTCTCATGCTATCCTCTTCTATTATAAAAGCCAGATCAGGCCGAAAATGGAGTACTATTTGGGTGGAAGCTGCCCAGTCCTCACTTCCCGGTCTTGATAAAGTTCAAAAGCGTCACCGAGTCCTTGTCGAGGAAGTATTATTTTCTAGCCTACAACTCCTTTCTCGCAGGCGGCATGTGGCGAATCTCTCACTGCTCTATCGCTATTTCCATGGAAAATGGTCGGACGAACTATATTCCTTGGTTGCATCAAGTCTAGCCTAGTAGGACCAGCCATACCACTTACATAGTAGCAAACCACCCACATTCCATCCGTATTCCACCTTGGTTACGCCAGGTCTAACCTTCACGGCTAGGATCCCAATGCCACTTACATAGTAGCAATCCACCAACATTCCCTCGATCGGCGAGAAATAAGTTCTAGTTTAACAGCTTCTTCCCGCGAACCTCTATTCAGACTCCCAAGAGGATGTTTCCCCGATCACTACACTCTTAACCAGTTCAACCCCTCCTATCCGTATAAACTACCCCTTAAAGTATCCCTCTACCTCGAGTGGCTCCTGGGCCTTGTACAGTGTGAACCTTATTGTAAAAAAAATTTAAAAAAAAAACATATCGATAAACGCTAGAAACTTATGAATAAAATTTTATGTATGGTTACAAACATTGGTTGCATTAATGTCTACAGGCTTATAATTTATTAACGTTTACCCATTTGGTGATATTTTTATGGTTTATGTAGATGTGTATTTTTATGGTTTATGTAGATGTGTATTTCCTCCTGAAGCTATTGTTCAGTGTTCGAGTTCTACTAAATGCTACTTTTTCAAGACAAACAGGCTTTTCTAACCTGGAAACTTGGTTAAACGCTATCTTATTATTCTTATTTCCCCGTTATTTAACCGGGCATTGGTTAGATCCAGTGACAGGACCCAAAGAATGTGAGTTCAATACCCGACTAAGGCAGTGGAGAACTTGGAGATGGGAATTATCAGGAGATAACTGATAACTGACATCCATTAAACATGGCACGTGGAACTAGAACAGTCTACCCCAATGAACGAAATAAAGGGTTCAGTTCGACATAAGCGCGTAAATCCCTCCTTGGAAGGATTTCGCATTATCTATCATCTCTTAGTTGCGTCTCTGTCCTTGGACAGAGTGCGCTCAGGGGCGACTCAGTCAAAGGACAGAGCCGCAACTGAGGAAAATTATACTGAGAGGTGCCTGGCTCTGGGGGACAGCTGCCCGAGTCCACGCCTTCTCATTGCACTAAAGAGAAGGATCGGTGCACGCACCGAGGCCAGCGCAACCGACGGTTGCGGGGACTAGGGGAATTTTTGTTCCTTGCCCGGGTGCACGCGCTCGGGCTCCCCACATTAAACAGACCTTGTGTCACAACCTAACCTCGTGGGGAGTCAAGTAAATACCGGGTTCAGTTCGACATTTCAACCAACTGAAGAAGGCGGGAGCATACAACGGCCGAAACGTTGTGATAAATATGGCGACAAAGATGAGGACAATAGCCTGAATAACGTAAATAATGAGCGTCCAGGTGACCAATCTCCTGCAAAACGCATGTAGAAAGAATTCGTAGAAAATGAACAAAGAATTCGTGGATTCATCCGTTTGGACAGCTACCGAATAAGCTATATTATTTAATCGAGTAATGATGTAATTGTTACGCCTCGTCACGGTAACGTTTCAAAACCACCTCGTTTAAATTAGAAAGTTTCTAATCTATATGTGACAGATTATAAAACGGAGTGCAAAGATACTAAGCAAATATATAAATGTTCCCTTTTTCTCTCTTATCAATGTGCACCTATTTTAGAGCGGTCTCTAATAAGCACGTATCACAAACCGAGTTAAGTACAACAATTATTCTTTACTGTTTTTGGTTTATGCTAAACGGTAGTTAAACAACATAAAAAATATAGTTGTCAGCAAGAGAAGAAAAAAACAAAATGAGTGCTATGAACTGAAGATGTGAACATTTTAAACAAGTTCAGAAGTTTAGATATCTAGAAATATTAAGAAACATGAAAAAACTTCGCCAGAAACCAAAAAGGATGCTGAACTGTTACATAATAGCATTATTTCTATATGGCAGTCGATGCTGGACAATTTCCTTAGAGATGAAGAGGATACTTGAGGCAACAAAAATGGGGTTCCACAGAAGGATGGTAAGAATACCATAGTTGGAGCGTGTAAGCAACGGGGAAAATGGATAAAAACACATGTACTTAGAATCGAAAATATACAATTGAAATTTCTAAAACGCATAATGAGGAAAGAGTGTTGGAAAATTTAACACTCACAGGACATATTGAATGCAAATGAGACTGGTGGAAACATCGAATAACCTACTTAACAAGCTTTTGTAAATATGTGACAAAACAAGGGAATAAGAAGGATAGTAAAAAGACAAACATTCCTATGAAATAAAAGCGGTAGGAAGTTGTGGAGAGTCATGACCTCCCACGTCCTGAAGAAACACGGCACATAGAAGGGAGATTTTTATGTAATACCTATCAGTTCGAATGATTTTAATCCATTTCAAACAATGGAAATAAAATGATTATAGTCAAAATATTTCTAGCGTGAAAAGATGTTTTAAGGTTATTAATATCTGCAAAATCAAGATGTTACATAGCTTAAAAGGTTTTTTTGGCATCACATGACAACAAACAACAAAAAAAGCAAGTCATTTAATAATTTATATACTTAAACCCGGTATTAAAATACCCAGCCTGTCGGCAAAGTCAGAGTTTCTACCTATAATGACTTGACAAATATTACATTTTCATACCTTTTTAAAAACCTCGGATGGAATTTCATTGATAAAAAATAATGAAATGCCGAAGCAAGTCGTAATTATTAGGACAAATAGATTCTGAAGACCACTCAAGCATATCTTGAATGGTCGACTGCATTTCGCGGCCAACCACAAAGAATGAACAACTTTATTATTAAGCTATTTACTAAGTTTAATAATCTAGCACAGTTTCACGATTGTCATGGCGTAACACACTCTTCCTAACCCAATTACTCCTAACTGGTTTTTAATGAACGAAAATTTAGTAAATATTTAAGTCTGGGCTAATAAATCTGGAGCATGACGTTAACTGAATTTTGATCTGTAATTTCCACTGTATAATGCTCAAGCTATGTGATTAACAGTCAACGCTAAATTTAGCGCATTAATAATTATGGTGAGTGTATTACAAATTTATAGTGGACTGCTTCCGTCATTTTTCGAGAAACTAGAGAATTGTTTTTGGGCCGGCTTTTATTCAGCTGGTACTAGTAGTTCAACGTCTGTTCAGGCCCACATGGGAGTGATAGTTTCGACTGCATTAACAGTACTTAAAGGCAGACTTTTTTCAGATTTGCCTTATTACTGTCTTTTCACTGAGCACACTTCTCCTCAGTAGCCGTCCTCAGTCTCTCTTCTCGCTGCAACCTTCTGCGCGTTTCCCGCCTCCAGCGAGGTCATCATTCGTGATTTCCTCCCATTTCTTAATGTCCAGTCTCAGTTCATGTTACTTTTGCCGCCATGTTTGAAATGAAGATGAGGACGTTCGCTTGACTGTGGCCAGTTCCCCGTACAGGAGGTCTTTTGGAGTCCTCCTGTCTGACATACGATGTTCGTAGCCCAATCATTGGTGATGACGCTGACGGTTCAGAAGAAAGAGGACTTGGATCTGGGCTCAAGTGAGGATTTTAGGGTTGGTGATTCGGTCGGTCCACTTGTTGTCTTAGGCTGCGAAGGTGAAAAACGCTAAAACAACGCTCCTGCATGACAACGATACTCCTGGTATCGAAAATTGCAAAAATATCTAAAATAAATGTCTTTTCATTATTAGGTTACAGACAATGTACTTGCATAATTTAGATAAATCATTTCGACTCAAGTCATGTATTATCTTGATATTCGTTATCTACCTCTTTGTACTAAACTTAACCTAGTTCGGCACAAGGTCATAAATGTTGAGTCCTCAGTAAATATCGAAAATCAGTTACTGTCCAATTATGACTTTAATCTGTCTTTAAGTTAGCTAGACAGAGTACTCTCATCGGCCCTTTTATTTTGACCCATTTTTTTAGTTTCACGAGTGCTTTAAGGAAAATAGAAACAAAAAGGACATTTATACTTACAATCTGAAAGAGACAGTCGAAAATTCTGGAGCACATAATGAGGTAAGAGGGCATGGAGAATTTGAGACTCACAGGACATATCGGAGGAAGACGTACAGAAGAGAACAGCTACTAACACGCCTAACAAGCTTGGGTAAATGAATAGTAAACAGGATGTGAGAGAGATATTAAAAAATAAACATTGCTAAGGATAGGAAGTTGTGGAGAGCCATGATCACTCACATCCTGGAGGGACTCGACGCATAGAAAAACAGTAGTTTTACTTCATACCAGGACATACGAATTGAGCAATCAATAAGGATCGAATTTCCTACACCTGCGCATTGTGCTGCAGGACAAGATAGCTAGTGAACTCGCTACGGTAGGCACCCATCTAGGTTATGTGAATATTGTGGAGTGATATGACGATGCAGTATGGCCTGGATTAGGGCTGGTTGCATTGATGGGGGGCAGGAGTCAGTGTGATAATCAGAACAGGGTCCGCGGGACATTTATCACGTCACCCTTTCACGGCGATACAGCTGCTTTCTCCGAACAAAAGACTGTGACCTTTTCATGAACCCTCCTAGTCAAAGCCGAACAAAGGATTAACACTGTCCTATCTGTTTCTCGAGCAAAAGAGGCCATCAACAATTTTTTTTTTTTTTTACCGTCAAAGCCCAATTCGGTTGATGAATTTCTCTTGAGAAACATCAAGAACAAAAGTTTTGTTTTTTTTTTTCCATGTGACAGAATGACCCAAAATTCTCTTTATTCGTTCAACTGGATCTTTTCGCTTCTTATAAAGAAAATATTAGCTAAATGATCACAGAGGCATTCCTTTAACTATAGTTATCCAGAAATAAATATCATTTAATATCTGCGACGAGTCAAAAAAAAATACTCATAATCACGATTTTATTTAACTACAGTGTAACCCGGATATAAGAGAGTACGGGACCGGAGAAGAAGTCTCTTATATCCGGCTTTCTCTTATATCCGGGTTTGGTCTATTTTATATACATTAACACAGGCTCTAATTTGGGACCAGAGAAAATCTCTCTTATATCCGAGTTTCTCTTATATCCGGGTTACACTGTATCTACCAATCGAGTTTGCCCATCTGCTATTGTGACTATCTAATCCCTGTTGCAGAAGTCATCTCAGGCACATTTATGTTTTGCCAACACCCACAGGACCAACTTTGCTGAGCGGATTTTAGTTATATTTTCTAGCTGATAGCGCATAATCTAGTATGATCAGTAGTTGAATGATTAAACCCTCGGTCACGATGACTTGTGACTTTTGCCCTAACACAACTATCATCGGCTTTCGGACAGGTCTACCCAATTTCACTCACAAGGCTTGGGTAGATCCATTACGCGTGGTTATAAGACCCATGTCCTAATCTTATGATGGTTGATTTGTCAAGGAGGTCAGTTCTTAAAATCAGTCTGGGGAGAGATGATGCCATCGTACGGCACTTTTGGGAAATGCGTGAAAAACATGAAGACATTAGTTGCCAACGAATAAATCTTTCTAACCATACTTAAAATAAAATTAAAAAAACGATTCAACAAGTGATACCTTTAACAATTGTTCATTTCCTATTCAGTTTACAAAGATTCATTTATTTTAACGCAATGCCACAAGTATGGGACACCCGATGAGAATTGCATTCAATAATACCAGTACTTAACTACAGAATAGCTCATTAACCATTACTCTACGCTGAATCACCTGAAATATTTTATGCTGAGGGCTCATGGAAATTGGGGAATTTGCATTGTTTTCCTCTAGTAAAATTATTAGCATTTTATAGTAAAATGTTTTTAACGCTTCCCTATATTAAAAAAAATTTGCGATGCTTTTCGCTAAGAAAAATTATTTTCAATGTTTTCCTCTCTTAAAGATATTTTAAATGTTGTAAAAATTAATTGGAATGTTCGCCGTAATAATAATAAAAAAAAAAAGTAAATAAAAAACCTTTGCAATATATTCCAATATCAAAATCATTTGTAATGCTTTCCGGCAGCAAAACCAGTTATAATGATTTCCTATAGTAAAAATCAATTGTAATGATTTCCAATAATAAAATCATTTGCAATGCTTTTCTCTAGTAAAATTTATTTGCAATAATTCAAATTGTAAAATCATTTGTAATGCTTTCCATGTGTAAAATTATTTGCAATGAGTTTCTCACGAAATCATTTGTAATGCAATCCTATATTAAAATCATTTGCAATATATTCATATATTAAAATAAGTTCATATCTTAAGATTAAAATATTTTGTAATGCTTTCTGATAGTAAAACCGCTCGCAATTCTTGTAAAATAATAAAATCATTCAGAGAAACGATGTGGCTTGAACGCACATTCTTTACCACGGGAGCTTGCTGTATGAAAGATTTGATTGGTTGATTTTACATATCAAACTTTGTTGTTACTTAATGTTAAATTTTAGTAAAGTGTAATCGTTGTAATCATCTTCCTTATATACTGTACTTATAAACACTAATGGGTATGTCTCAATACTCGTAAATACGTGGACACTATTGTAAACATATATGCTGTCTAAGTAGTCCATCACTAGCAGTGGTTTACCTACTTCACGCAACTGGTGAGTATTGTATTTTGTTGATGTTATAAACATTACCATTTCATTTTCAACCTCCGTTTTGATTATTCCTCATTCAGTAACCTTTTCTAGCTTACAACAATCTTATAAAGAAATAAAATTGAAAAGAAATAATTTTATTCAAATATTTATAACAAGAAAAATTTAAATAAACATATGATATTTTTAGAGATTTCAAATTATTTTATATCTAAGATAACTTTTGTTTTTATTTCCCAATTTAATTTGTAATCGTCATCTAGGATCAAGAATGCCTAATCAATAGATATCCAAGGCTTGAAACTCCAGTAATTATAGGTTATCCCTCTTCTTCTTAAAAAACAATTTTGAAAAAAATTTAAATCCTTTTAATTTTTCTAAAAATGCTTAGAAGATCTGCCAATAGATTATTTATTGTCAGCAAAGTGCTGTCTGATGAAGAAATCTTAACTAAAATGCGGATACTACATACCTTGACAAAAGCAGTTGCCCGAGCTGACAAATTATGTTCTTTGGAATGGTTAATTTCCAATCGATTCGAAATTTATAAAACATTAAAATAATAAAGATTTCCTTATAGTTGGTTCACATATTTTTATAATTTATTATATTTTTAGAAATTTGTTTTCATATTTATTTCTTTATAAATTGGTAAATGATAAAGATTGCACTTGGTATGACTCGCATTCATAGAACGTCGTAAATATAAAATTATTCTTGCAAATAAAGAATCTAATAAATAAATAGAGCTTAATATTCTGTTGTAAATTCTCAAGAACAAAGAAAATGTATAAATTCACTTTCATATGCTTTGGTTTTAATAACATTCTAATCATCGCTTTTTAAAACAATAAACATTTCCGAGGATGTGAAGGAAGTAAAATTAAAAGCGATGTCAAGGGAAAAGAACGTCATTTTGACACGCCATATTTTTTTTTTTTTAAGCACAAATTCACCGGAATTTTTATAGGACATCCAATGAGGATCCACATCATTATTCAGTAATGATGGCCAACCAAACTAGCATCTTTAACGCGATGCCTAGGAGCCTTATAATCAATGATGGCGGAAAATGTCTTATATTTTATTTTGACTTAATAAACCTTAATAAAACGAACGAACACTTTTGATTATATAATACTTCATGGCAAATATTGTAAATTCGTGCCCACAAAAAGAACGGAGTATGAAAAGGACTTTTTTTTCTTGACACAAATATTATTTTAACTACTTCCACTCCTCGGCAATGTTTAGTGTTTTAAAAAGCGACGACTTAAATTGTAATAAAACCTAAACATATGATGAAAGTGAATTTATACATTTTTTTTCTTCTTGAGAATTTACAACAAAAATATTAAACACTATTTATTTAGTAACATTGATTATTTACAAGAATACTTTTATATTTACAAAATTCTAAAAATTAACATAATTAAAACTAATGCAATGTAATATTTATCATTTACCAATTCATAAAGAAATAAATATGATTACAATTTTTACTAAATTATTAAAATATATGAACCAACTATAAGGAAACGTTTATTATTTACCGTTTTATAAAGTTAAAATAAATTGACAATTAGCCAATGTTTTGCCAACCATTCCAAAAAAAAAATATAATAGATAAATAATATAAATAAACAATCTAATAAATAAATAGTGTTTATTATTTTTATTGTCAATTTTGACAAAACAGTCCTTTTTTTTTTTTGTTGTTTTTTCGGGTGGGGGGTCCGGGTATTTTTGGGGTTTTTTTTGCGGACACGGAGGTCCAGGTTTGCCTGCTTCATTTTATTATCCCAGTTCTCTGTATTTTAGTGCGTTGTGAACTTCACGCATTTGTTTTATATCAAAACTGAAAATAGAATAACCCAAAATATCTTTGACTGCGAAGTCCGCTTAAAATTCTTTTATTTATGAAGAATGTCAACTCAATGAAACCTTTCTTCAAAATCGTTTATCACATTCCGATCTAAACAAAACACTTAAAATTCTTTTTTGAGAACGGAAATGTCTTAAAGAATCAAGATGCTTGTCATTATTTACTAAACTTAACTACATGCACAATTACAGGACACTCAATGAGGATTGAACTCACTACTTGATAGCAACAATCTGCAAGATCAGCTTACTAAACTTAACAAGACGGGGAGACTATTCGTAAATTACTAAGCGTAGCTTAGTTGGAACAGAAAGTTGCTAACAAGTATAGGACACCTAGTGAGGCTCAAACTCGTAATAAACTACGAGACAAGTTTGTTAAACAATACACGATGACGAGGCGACTATTAGTTATGTTTGGGACAAGATAATAAGTATGAGGTACCCTGTGAGAAATCAATCGTAAACTTCTACGAGACTTACTTGCAAGACTTTCTTACGAGACTTGCTTGCTAACAAGACGAGAAATCCTTAATTAGAACTAATAATAATAATAATAATAATAATAATAATCGTCCAGACATCGTGATCAAAGACCACAAAAACAGAATGTGCTTTTTTATTGACATGACAGTCCCAGCAGATGGTAATGTATCTTTGAAGATCTTCGAAAAACTATCAAAATACAAGGATTTTGAAATAGAAATGAAGGCATCAAGAATTCCAGTTATAGTTAGAGTCCTCGGATTGATTGGAAAGGGATTCCTGGTAGTCCATGCCTTAAAGAAATACAAAAAATTGTACTCACACATTACGAAGAGCTTTATCTATGTAAAAGGTGTACGATCTTAATTTTCGTCTTTGTTTTTTTACAAAAATGCTCAGTGAAAAATGTCATGAAGCCATTTCTGAGCGTAGGTCTCTGGTTGGGACCCGGAAGGAAATGTGTATACAACAGAAAACAAAGAAAATAATAATAATAATAATAATAATAATAATAATAATAATAATAATAATAATAATAATAATAAAAACCAAAAAAAAAAAAAAATGCCTTTTAATAATTGATAATATTGTCCAGCGGATTGTAACATAGCAACCAAGGAATTTGAAAAACTATCAAAATACAAAGACCTGGAAATTGAAATAGAAAAATGTGGAAATTGAAAACAAGAATAATACCAGTGGTAATAGGTGCACTTGAAGAATAAAAAATGGAACAAAACAACACATTGAAAATTGAAATCCAGCTTAAGAGACATACAGAAAATTGTCTTATTAAGTACACACACACTAAGAAGAACAACGTCTATGTAACGCTAACCCAAAAAAAAAAATGAAATAACATAACAACAAACCACGACCTGCCTTATCTTTCCGCAGACTTGGTATTTAACGAAAATCGAATGATGATGAATGATGCATGTGCACTGGAAGATATGAAAAATCACTGAGAGATGGTATCACGGACAACCCAAAATAAAACTATCCTCAGGAACATGCCAGTTAAAACTGACACGGAAATAAAAGCCAACAGACATGTATATTATCATAAAATACAAGAAATTCAGTAAGTGTATGCTTATTGACGTAGTAATACCATCTGAGAGAAACACCTCCATGAAAATTATCGAGAAATTATCCAAATACAAGGACCTGGAGATTGAGATTAACAGGATGTGGAGAATGAAAACTGAGACTGTACCACCAGTAATTGGAACTCTGGACCTCGTGAGAAAAGGAATGGAAAATTGTTCCAGGTAACATCAACATACAAATTACCCAGAAGAACACCCTACTAAGAACATCCCATATACTAAGAGAAGTGCTATTAATTAAATGAAAATTCTCCTATAAGGCCTAAGGACCATAGTTTGGACCCGGCTCTACAGGATAGAAAACAGGAAACATAACATACACAAATAAAAATACTGCAATGTAAAGATATTCAAAAAGCTGTCAAAATTATTAAGGACCTAAATAGAAATCGCGAAAATGTGGCATAAACATCAACAATCCCTGTTGTAAATGGAGCCCTAGGACTGGTTGGAAAAGATTCAAACTAATTGAATAATTCCTGGAAGTCCATGCCTCAAGGAGATACAGAAAATTGTTCTGACAAGTATGGCACCTTACAAGGGCTTTTCTATTTCATTTTTTTTTTTGTCAGTGGAAATATTTTGCTTCCCTGTTAAATTCGATAAACGCCAGAAATTTTCTTAAATAAAAACAATAATAATAATAATGTCAAATGCTACCAAAATATATTGACTGGTGTTAACATATTTTGCTTTGTTAAATTCGATAGGCAACAATAAATATCCTGTTCAATACCACATATATGCTAGTTAGTTGTTTTACCATAACCATTTGGGTATGTTCCCTGGGGCTGATCACTGACCATCTCTGTCCGTGAGCAGGCGTAGCGGGGACAACAATTTTTTTGATAATATATATATTTTTTTTTAATTAAAAATACAATAATTTATTTAAAGGGATGAGATTTTATTATGCAACTCGAGACTTGCTCATAAATGATTATATATAATTGTATAAATTTTGGTATTTATTTTTACATTCCAAACAGAAAAACTGCCGTGGACCACTAGAAAGATTATAACCCCAAAAGAAACAAAACATGTCTAAAGTTATTGAGTGATGTTGACACAATGTTGGTAATTCCATAAAAATAAGAGATCACAGGAAAAACAAAGAAAGAAATAAACACAAGAACAGGTAACCCTTCACTTAAGCGGCGTAAATTAATCTGTCAATTTTCTGCTTCGCTTCAACGGTGTAAAATAAACTGTTTCATTTCAACCATGTCACGTGATAGACCATGCCCCTCCCCAAATCACTTGTCGATCCTAATGAATTATTATTACGAGAAGATATTTTGCAATAAATTCGGTGCTTATTGGAGCTCGGCAATCCTCTTAGGGGGTCTATAATTATACTGCATTGATTAAACACAGCTAACACTGCAAGCAGTGCAACCGGTCATTTGGGGCTAAATGCTTATCAAAATGAAACAGATGGTGATCGCTGGTATTGCAAATCGTCGAAATGTAACCCACCATTACCCTTTGCAATAATGTTTAATTGTAATAAACGTATATATCTTGGTCTTATTGATTTTACGCCGTTCAAGTGAATAGCAGTTTATTTTACGCCGCTTAAGTGAAGGATCTCCCAAGAACAAATTGCTTTTAGAGTGTCACAAAAATATATTTGAGAAAAATTAAATAAATGTAATAATTTATTATAAATAAAGAGGAATGACTATCAAGAAAATACTTCAAGAAATTTGTGTTGCAAATATAAAAAGAGAGAAAAGGTATCGAATATTAATAAGATATGAAAGCAGCCAAACTATTAATCTTTAAGCGAACATCAGAAATATGAACGTGTAATAAATAGAAACGAAGTAGTACATGAAAACTGGTTTCTTAAAATAAGTTTCAGTGATGAATACAAAATAATATTGAATGAATCTGGTGGCTATAGCATAAATCGTTCATAGAAATAGTCAACCAGGACGACTTAGTAGACTACAGTAGTGAGATGGATGTTTTAGGTTAGTATCGTACCAGTTGAAATTATAGGTACTTTCAAAGTTGATGATGGCATCAAGATACATTCAAAGTTTTTGAGTAAGAGATTTTTCCTGCTTTTCAGACATTAATCGAATAGAAAAATTTTAGTTAATCATGAAATGAGATGTAAAGGGTGTTTCATTAAAACGGATTATATATAAGGGTGTTTCATTAAGACGGATCAAAGTCAGTAGTAAATAAATCAATGTTATTGGTGAAAGTGTATTTATTTCTCTATTGGATCATGTTATTTAAGTCATGGCAATTATGGGCGAAAAATAATATCGCCCAAACGTACGCCAAACCTGAAAGAAAAAGAAAAAAAAATCATTAGACGCTTAAACTTTAAAACCAGTCCAAGTTATTGGAACACCCTTTATCCTTATATGAGATTAGGAAACTATTCGAGGAGAGATGTCTGTGAAATAATAGAAACTTATGCACTCCAATATCAAAGTCGAAAAAGTCAAAAGTTAAAAGAATGGTGATGTCTGTAGAATTTTTTCTTTACTAATGTTCACCCAATACAAGACCCAAGGGTCACTCAAAGTAGAGGGTTATTGTAGAGTTGTATTAGCGTAAGAAAGGGGAAGATATCAGGATAACAAGAAAGTTAGCTAATTCTAAACTTCAAGATGCCAAGATTTAATAAGCGAATAAAAATTTCAGAGTTCAGGCGAAGACGTTAGGAGTATAGAGTCGAAGTAAGCTAAAAGAGACCGGAAACTAAATCCTAAATAGAAAACCTCTATACTTGTTAAAAAGATCGAGGAGAAGTGTGAACTGGACGATAGGCGAGTCTATCTACTACTATTGGGAGAGAGAATAAAATAATAATTACTGAATAAAATTTCAGATTTCAGGCAGAGACGTCAGAATTACAGAATTGAAGGAACCAGAAACCCAATCCTAAACAGGAAACAATGGATAAACCTCTACTCCTATTCAAATAATCGGTGAGGAGTATGAACCGGGAGATAGGCAAGCCTATCTACTTCTATTGGAAGAGGAGAAAAAATTAATAAGCGAATAAAATTTCAGGGTTCATGCGGAAAAGTTAGAAGTATAGAGTAGAAGTAGGCTTTAGAAGTGACCGCAAACCCAGTCCTTAACAGGAAACAAGGGATGAAACTCTACTTCCGTTAAAAAGATGGGAGGCAGTGTGAACAGGACGATAAATAAACTCCTATTGCTTCATAGATAGTTAAATTGTCGTACTTGTTTAATTTTTTAATCAAATATATGTTTCTCCTGCTTATATCTTTTGAATGTATTTATAAACAAAACTTTCTGCTGCATTTATTTTGCTAGCATAATAAAAAGTGACACTCCCAAAAGAAGCTATTTTCTACATTTTTTTAAAAAATAGATATTTTAGCAGTGACTCGCTCATATATATAATGAATATTTTACCAACATTATTTGGTTAATAGCAATTTTATTGTAAAAAAAAAGTTTACTTGCATAATAAGATATTACTACTTAAACATTATTTTTAGTGAATACTCTTGAGTCGACGCCCCGTTTATCTATTAAGCAGTATAGTTATTTATTTTCGTTTACCGACCTGATTATTCGAGAAATAATATTAGAAAAAAATATCCGCTCTCCGGCAGGATTCAAACCTGCGTTGGACCTCTCGGCCACAGAGTGCGTCGATGGCCAAGCAAAGTTGAATAATGCCTTTAAACACAGATTTTTCTCTAAATATCGAAATAGACATATCTACTCAGTTTCTTATCTTAACGTAAACAAATTCAAAAGAAAGGGATGAATTTTTATTTATTAATCCGACAGATTTTATTACTTAAACGTTATTTTTAGTGGATACTCGTATTTGAGTAGACGCTCCGTTTATTTACTAAACAGTGGATTTCTCTAATATTCAGGCTGTTAGACGAAACGAAATAAATATACAGCTTAGTAAATAAAGATATATTTATTTCGAGAGACAGAGAAAAATCTGAGTTTAAAGGCACTATACAACTTTTCTTGGCAATCGAAACACTCCGCGACCGTATGATCCAAAACCCATCAGATATTATTAGGCTTTCCAGTGTTTTCCGTGTCTCGCCATTTATTTAATACTTCCTTCGAAATCGCTACATCATAAAATCAAACAATTGTTACGTTCCGTCTCGTCACTGGCTTCAGCCCCTCGGACCCCAATGACGTTCCGTAGACTGTATCAACGAAAGACAGTTTCTTTTACACATGCGTTTTATTAAACAAGAGGCACAGACGTGGTAGCATCAATTCTAGGAGGCAGCTGGAAGAAGAAGTTCATGCAAACTGATTAGCTTAGCATACCGCCACGTACGGCCTTAGCATATCTGTGGAATCTGAGTGTTGGAAGCGTATCGACGTTTCAAATTTCCTGCAGCCCGCTGCCAATTTCACGCCGTTTTCATCTTATATCCAAAACTTAGAGAAAGGCAGTCGGCAATCTATCACATACACGGGGTATTCTGACCAATCGTTGACAATCCCGGCCCAGGTTCCACCTTCTGTCACAAGACTGTCAATAATGTTCATCTTTTTAAGGAAAATATTTCTCACATTTAGTTTCTCAAATCTTCTGCATAGTCTCTCGTATATAATAACCTCTCCTGTCAGTAACACTTGTCTTAATCACTGGATCCTAACAATTACAATTTCCCTTGATTTTAGACGCTTTTCAACCTTCCTCATGAAAGTCTATAGCGTTATATAGCACAAACCTACATATTTCCGCTCCTTTATTACAAATCTTCAGGCCATATTGTTTCCGTTTACAATCTAGTAATAGTTTTAGTTGAATTATTAGTTTAATGGTTAGACAGATTCCAAATTTACATTTATATTGTAATATATCCTCTTCAATTTTAAAGATATTATTTTTTTACTAACTATAATTATGGCATGAATTAGTAATAATCTTCGTCTATTTGAATTTTATTCAAGGTTCTCGTCAAGTCATTATTTCCAACTAAACGCCATAATTATCTTGTATATCTTAAAACAGCATACTGTTTGCTTTAGAAGATTTCAGCAATTAAAGATGTCTCACAGCAAAGTCTTTTGTGTTTTCATAATTACTTTATAGTTCACTTTGAGCGGATTTTCTTGGTATATATTATGTTAGATCTTATTTATTAAAGACATTTTTATGTTTAACGTTCTTTTTTATAGATACAAGTATTTAAGTAAATGCTCTGTTTTATAATAAACAGTATTAAATAACATTTACCGGCCTGAATGTCCGAGAAATTTTCATAGAAAATTTTTATAGGCACGTCAGCATAAAAATATCTTTAACAAATAAATTGTCGGACTTTGTCCATTTCTTAATATATGTTAGATCTTATTGTTTTATGAAAATCTATGAGAAAATGGGAAAAGGTTTACGTGTCAAGCGTTCCGTCCTTTAGGACTTTATCGGGCTAAAGTGATGTTTATATTGATACGACTACACATGCGCACGAAGGAAAAGTGACTCTGAGAATTTAAAATTTAAAACTATTTCCACTTTGTCATAGATTTAAAACCTTTTCCACTTTTTCAGATTTCCCTAAAATTGGTCTACATATATAAAAAAAATGATGTATCTTTTTTTTCAGATCTTATTATAAAGAAAGGAATGGATTTTTTTTTTTTTTTATTTATTAATCCAACAGATTACTTAAAGATTATTTTTAGTGAATACGCGTATTTGATTAGACGCTCCATTTATTTACTAAACAGTAGATTTATTTATTTTCGTCTACGAATATTCGAGAAATCTTATTAGAGAAAATTATGCGCTCTCTGGCAGGATTAGAACCTGCATTCCCCTAAAGAGCAAGGACAAAAGAAGATAAATCAGGAGGGCAGTAGAAAGCGATTGACATTGCATTTAAATTTTAGAAGATTAAAGTTAAACTGGAAAGCATGGAGCCGGAAGGAATTTTCACAAACAAGAAGTGCGAGAAAAGAAACTGTTAGCAGAGAAATTATGGCCACATCTAGCCAACTCAACTCTATATTGGTGAAACCTTGTTAACAAGAGGAATCGCAACTTACATTAAAAAATACAGGAGTCATCATAATTACCACCTGACACCGCTTAATAAATCTTATAAAATTTCATAACGTATAAACAAAGCGGGCAGACCTGAAATTCTAAGAATCGTAAAAGTAAAAATAATTCTATTAAGTAGAAAGTAGTAGAATTATGTATTACTTGTTGTTAGTATTATCTGAAAGTCTGAGACGAAGCAATACCGTTTTTTCTATGAATTATTCTCTTAAAAAAAAGAAAAACTTCTCTTTCTTTATGGTGATCTTTCCAAGTGAAGCTTAGATGTGCCATAAGGCCGAAAGTATTGGGCATTCAGTAAAGATCGAACCCACTACTCAGTCGTAATTGCTCTAGAGAGGCAAGCTTACTAATCATTATACCACGTCTAGGGAATCAACTAAATCATCCCTTATGAATTGTACAATTAACGTAGAAAGCAATGATATCAATTGTTAAAAACACTCTTAGAATGATGTCTTTTCTCAAAATTACGGAATGTATCCTAGTAAAAAGCAATGATATAAACTTTTAGAATGATGTCTTTTTTCAAAATTACGGAAAGTATGCTAGCAAAAAGAAATGATGTCAATTGTTGAAAACAATTAAAATGATATATTTTCTCAAAAATACGGAAGGTATCTTAAGCAGAACGGAATGTTGTCAATTGTTTAAAACACTGAGAATTATGTCTTTTCTCAAAAAATACGGAATGAATCTTAAACAGAAATAGATGATAACAATTGTTGATTAAAACTCTCGGAATGATAGTCATGTCTTTTCGGAATTACGGAAGATATCTTAAACAGAATCGAATTATAACATTTGTTGAAAAGACTTTTAGAATGGTAATGACTCTTCTTTGAGTGACAGACAGAATCTAAGCGGATATGTTGGTGTTTTAATTTTAGTTTTTAGTCTTTTGAGTAGTTTCTTCCAAATGACAAGTGAAGAAGTCAGCAAGTTTCTTGTCTTAACCATCATTTGTGGATTGTGCTTTAACTGACTGAGCTATAAATTGCGTCTCCCTAGCAGCCGGCCTGCAAAATAAGGTATGAAATAAATGTTAACATAACAGAGAGAGAGAGAGAGAGACACAATATAAGCTGGCAACAGACAGTGGAAATATATATGATTTTTTTCTTCCATCGTAACTAATTTCTAAGTTATGGACTGAGGTTAAATAGTAATTGTCAAATATCTTCTCAACGTTTTCGCCATCCGCAATGCTATTATCGAAAACTTTGTTTATGCCTAAATTTTATGATAAGGTTGCGTCTACAGTTTTACTTTTTAATTTTTGTATGGGTTAAGTTACTATAAAAGTTTTCAAATATTTTCCGTCATTAGATTCATATGGTATTTAACAATATATATATATATATATATATATATATATATATATATATATATATATTATATATATATATATATATAACTAGACTCGTTTTCGAAAAAACCCTCGAATTTTTGATTTGCTAATCAAATCAATCTCGAGGGAAAAAAAGGTTTTAAAAAAAGAAAGAGCTACAAACATGAACTTCTGCCGACAAAAAAATCGCACAGATGCAGGTCTGAAGCCCAAAGAAAAAACCCCGATACGAGTAACAACTAACTAACAAAAGAGCTCAATACAACCTTTCCCTGACGATCCGTTTAGGTGAAACCTAGGTAGGTTTGTCTGGCTCACTAGGTGTATCTATATATATATATATATATATATATATATATATATATATATATATATATATATGATGGACTCTCCTGTCGCTTTCGATATGTGATGAGCCAATATACTCATTCATTTTTATGTTTGTATCATATGT
>CAHIKZ030001367.1:0-140000 GCA_903632075.3 Acanthosepion pharaonis | reverse complement strand
CCTCCGCGTACAGAAGGATTGTGTTAATTGTAGGTTACTGATTTGCAGGCGCAGACTGTTCGTTGTCCCCCGTAATGAGCAAGGGTTGATATCTGCAAGCCGCGACGCGCTCGCCGCCATTTCGAACCGAGAAACGACTTTATAAGACCGTCGTCACACAACGAAACAACCACTAATCAGTACGGCCCGCTCGGCAGGTCACCTCGTCAAGTCTTTTTTATTTTTTTTATTTTTTAATCACGTGACACCTCTCAGAGCTTAAGCAGTAGGTCGGCCGCTACAACAACAAAAATAACAAACTCACATTCACACCACGAAAGCTTAAGATTTGTTTACACTCGTTACTTCTGAAATATTTTTCTATTATCTTCGATAGAAGTCGCTTGTTTATAAATAGGCATTCAGTGTTTATTTAGGATTACACTTTTTCATAAATAAGTGAATATGTCTTATGGATATTTACAAAACATAGCATAAATTAGTAAAAGGCCAGGACACTTATTGTGACGGATAGCCTCAGAATTGGCCTTATACCACAATAAGAGATTTCCCCACTCGACATACTCTTCCCCAACTAATAGTATGCCGAGCAGGGAAAGCTCTTATTGTGGTATAAGGCCAATTCTAAGGCCTTCCGTCATAAGTTCTTTTTTTTTTTTTCTTTACAGTAAGTTTCACCCTGTACTAGGCTCGGGGACCACTCGAGATAGGGGGTTAATTAAGGGGTATAGCTGGCCACTCCTATCCAAGGATACCCGTCTACTAGGGCGGCCAGCCAATCCCTACTGCAGACGCTTGCTCAGGCGCATTTGTGTTTATTCAACACCCACAGAGACCACCTGTGGTTTATACTGCAACTATGCTGAGCAGACCTTAGTTACAGTTTCTGTTACACAATTGCACTCGTCTTCAGGCGAATGTAAATTACTGGCGAGTGATGATTTATTTAGATTTAAAAGCAAAATACAACCTCTTTTTACGAAAAAAAGAAAAGAAAAAAGGGGTATAAGGTTTGTGGGCTTTAAGTTAAATTGGTTTAAATTATTTACTAGTTTCTTAAAGAAGCTATTTATTTATCAACTATAAAAAAATGATGTAGGAAATTCACAAAGCCTATAACTTATTTAGTATTTTCTTAAATTACCTCTGTATCCCATTTTTATTTCTTAGGAAACGGCATTGTCTAATTTGTCTGATTTATCTAACCGTTTGCATCCGCTTTAGTTTATGTCTGGCTGCTGTTAGCTGCCAATCTACGGGCCATGATCCATTTATAAAAAATAATTTTTAATTTTTGATTCTTCGCTTAGTTTACATTTAAGGTAAGGTCATATTTGATTGGTTGATCAGAGTAAATCACACAAACCTTATAACTCTCCTTTTTTTGCCTTTTTTTTGTTTTTCGATACGCTTCGAAACGCGACTGTAATCGCGTAGCAGTTTTGACATGTTTTCGGTGTAATATCATAAAAGAAATAATATTGCTCTACTTTGTATTGAGCCCTCTTTTAAATTAAATGTTACGAACGTTGGAATTGTACTCTATTCGTTCTCATCTTACCTTGATATATATATATATATATGTGTGTGTGTGTGTGTGTGTGTGTGTGTGTGTGTGTGTGTGTGTGATGGACTCTCCTGTCGATTTCGACATATGAGAGTCCAACAACCACATTCAGTTTTGATGTTTGTATCGTATGTGACACTTCAATCCCGCTAGTGACCTGCATACAAGTCCACATATTGTGCAACAGCGAAGATCTCTTGACATAGTAACAGGAATATTTGCAGACACCTTCCGCTGTTGTCTTTTGTCTCTTAGCCGGTCAATACGACTGATTTCGAAATTTCTGATACTACTCTGACACAAATATCTCTAATTATTTATGTCCAGTGCAATTCGCTCGAAGTTAATAAGAGGCACGTTGGCAGCTGAGGTGGTATTCTTTAGCTTGTCGTCCAACAGTCGTTTGTTTTTGCGATCATCAGACATACACTGATGATCGCAAAAAGCGTGAAACCCAGGGTTACAAACTATATATATATAACTATATATATATATATATATATATATATATATATATATATATTAAAAATATATATATATATATATATGAAAATATATATATATATATATATTAGGAAAATATATATATATATATATATATAAGGATATATATATATATATATATATATATATATATATATATATATATATATATATATATATATATTAGGAAAATATATATGACAAAATCAAAAAGAATTAGTGCCGCGCATTTCATCCTTTTGGCTATTTTGCCAGCCCTGGTAAAATGGACAAACTTGCTTCTGTTTTATTTATTTTCAACATTAATTTGTTAGACAATTTCAAATCTTTTCTGCTATCAATTGCTAAAACTCAAGTTAAAATAATTTATTCATCATCATTTATTAAAAGGAATATAGAATTCTTTGAATATTTTAAGCACTTCTGGCATAACTGTCTCTGCAAATCCAAAACTTGCTCTTGTTCTATTGTCAATACACTTCATGTGCACCCATTGAAGACAACAGTTACAGACAGCAGAATCCATGTTGTTCAAGTCCTGTCTACACAGCTCACACAATCACTGCGCTGGAGATCTCAAATATATTATATTCTTAGTTTTAAAACACTATTTACATTTACCGACAAAATAGCCTTGTTGTCTATTTTACGGGGACCAGCAAAATAGCTTGTTAGTTTTTTGTTTTTTTTTGGCGGGGGGGGGTTAATATCTGTTTTGGGTATATGGTCTAGCCGATTTCATTTAGTTTCTTTTTTCTTTATCATTTTTGTTATTAAATATCACATACTGTGATAATAAAATATCTGTCAAGAAAGGTGAAACGTTGTAAGAAGCTGGACGTAAATTTACTGTGGATGATCTAGCGATTAAAGTACATTCTATACATTTTCGTCATAGTAAATGCTTTCATTTTCAGTTAAAGTAGCATTTTTTAAATCAAAATTATAGTCAACAATTAATGCACTGAGTTTGTTTTGTTTTCTTTTAATAGATCCTTTTTGTGTTCATATAATATTTTATTTAAATTCCTTGAGTTTCTCCTGTGCTTTCTTTGTGGCAATTATTACAAGTGATTCCCTCTTCAAGTTTTCGCTTACTATTTTGTTTTGTAACAATTCATTCTTTTATTATTTCAGAATTAATTGTAACAAATCTTATGTTAAGCTTAGATAAATTCTTTTCAGGTAAAGCTGTGATAGCGTTGTTAGGTAGAACGATAGATTTTGATTCATTGGGTTTGTCGGTATGGCCAATTCTTCTCCTTTTAAACATTTTACGAACCTTTTTTCGCGTTATTAAACAATTGGACTATTGGAAGAGCTTGAAAGTATTTTTCAATGTCTCTTCTTTATGTAAATATTGAAGGCTAAAAATTCTGAGTGCTCTTAAATAGAAATGATTCTTACAGATTTTATTTTGTTGTTATATCTGAGAATAGAAATTTATGAGATTATTTTTATTAGTTGATTTGCGATGAACACTTAGTTTTTAGGCTATTGTCATTACAGTGTAACATGATATCTAGAAATGCTAATGGTTTCTGTTTCGTAAGTGAATTCTGTTGTATGTTCGACTTTGTTTAGTTTATCTACAAGGTCAGGTAAAGTAGTTATTGCGGTGATATATTAATAGAGCGTCATCAATATATCAGAAATATGTTGATTCTTTAGGTAAAGTATTTTGGAAATAGATTGACCAACTCCAAAATTTCACGTCAAATCGACAGAAGTTCAACAGATATAGTTGTGTTTATGTAACATATAACAAAGAATGAAATTAAAGCAGCCACTTTTCAAAGGAACATTTACTATAGTCATTTGGCTATCTGTTTCATTCTACTTTATTCTCGTTGCTTTTTCGCCGTTTGTTCTCTAGGTCGATGAGTTTATCGACCCAGAAGTGGAGATAGAACACAACAATAATTAGATGGATTTTAAGGAGTAATAAAATAGTGAAAATGCTTCATATAAAAGGCTGCAACAATAAGATGTAGTAAAACTACTATAAAAATAATAATACTTACAGGGTTTTGTAATGTACCAATAAGAGGAAGTAAATTTAATAAGAAAGCAATAACCGCGAACATTATCTATTTAAAATGCAAACAATATTAATATGTAGTAAAACTAGTCAGAATATATTTATGGTATTTTTATTTTATTTGAAAATCCACAAAAATAAGCTGGATTAAAACTTGGAAGAAAATAATAATAATAATAATAATATTAATAATAATAATAATGAGCATCTGGATTAAAGTCTGAAACTGAAGGCTTTATTCTTGCAGCGCAAGACCAGAGTCTTTTCACTCGGAAGGCAAAATATCATACATAATAATGTGGATCCAAAATGCAGGTTCTGTGAAAATACCAAAAACAATAGACCATCTAATCTCAGGATGTTCTATACTTGCCCCAAATGAATATAAAAATCGTCACGATAGATTAAATTGGGGCAATACTTACACTGGACAATGTGCAAACACTTTGGAAAATGTGTAAGCAAACACTGGTATGAACATCGGCCAGCGCCGGTTACAGAAATAGAAGATGTCACCATTCTATGGGATTATACCATCCACACAGACAGAAAAATTGAAGCAAATAGGCCGGACATTATTGTCAAAAAAAAGAAAGAAAAAACTTGCCTACTAATTGATATGGTATGTCCAGCATCCAGCGGTTTAAAAAACCAAGGAATTTGAAAAACTATCAAAATACAAAGACCTGGAAATTGAAATAGAAAAAATGTGGAAATTGAAAACAAGAATAATACCAGTGGTAATAGGTGCACTTGGAATTATAAAAAATGGAACAAAACAACACATTGAAAGAATCCCAAACCCCAGCAAGAGACATACAGAAAATTGTCTTATTAAGTACAGCACACACACTAAGGAGAACTTTGTCTATGTAACGCTAGCAACTTCATCGGAATAAAAAAAAAAAAAAAAAAAAAAAAAATTAACATGAAATGTAAAATAACAACACACCAAACCTGCCTTAGGTCTTTCCGCAGACTTGGTAGGTAGTGTGTCCATAGCAGAAATAATAATAATAATATGAATATAATAATAATAATAATAAGAAGAAGAAGAAGAAGAAGAAATAATAAACACATAGAAAAATAAAAAAAAACGGATATCAATATTAATGAAACAACCATCTGCAAAACCAAAAAATTGGAAATTTTCAAAGAATAGAGCAAATCAATTTTTAATATTTAAAAAAATGTATCTAGCACCCAAAAAATCTCGCACTAGAATACAAATTAATAATCATAAACCCAGGAAAAAGACCCAGATGGCTTTTTTTTTTTAAACATTACTCCCAAAATCAGAAGAGATAAAAAAACTATAGACCCATCAAATGCCTACCATCAATGAAAGATCCTCAATACTATTGGAACCGAGAGGACATCATTAAATTCCTTTTCAAAAAAAATTATATCCAACAGAACAGAAGGCATGTAAAAGAGAAAGTTATGAGTGAAGGGACCAACTATCAATAAAACAATATTGGAAGAGGTGAAAACAAGAAAAAGAAACCTATCCAGAGCATGGATTGACGACAGAAAGGCGTTTGATAGTGTACCACGCTCATGGATAGGAAAGAGCCTAAAAATATACAGAGTATGTTCCACAACGGTCAAATTCATAACGGAGAGCATGAAAAACTGCAATACTACATTAAAGTTAAACCATACAAATGGGTCATTAACATCGAGACCAATCAACATTAAAAGCAGGATCTTCCAGGGAGATTCATTGTCGCAACTACTCTTCTGTCATAGCGCCACTCAGCTGTCTACTGAACAAAACAGCTACGGGTACAAGTCACAGAATGGCAAACTGAATCACCTATTCTATATTGATGATCTTAAAGCGTTTACCAAGGATGACAACCAACAGAAAAACCTACTCACCAATGTCAAAACCGTCAGCGAAGAAATTATGATGGAGTTTAGAATCGATAAATGTGTCAAAGCCACCTTCAAAGGAGGTAAACTAACGAAAACTACAGATTTAGACCTTGATATCAACAAGCATAAGGAACTAGACCAGGATGGTACATAAAAATACTTAGGAATTAATGAAGGAGACTGAACACAACATTCAATTATGAAAAGATCCGAAAATATTATTGGAGAGTGCGTTTGATACTAGAAAGCGAACCTTATCCTTATACCTTATCTATACCCGTAGTAACATACTGCTTTAACATTATTAAATAGAAGTTGAATGATATTAAAAGATTAGACGACAAGACCAGAAAAATGCTTACCCAAATGCACCACCTGAAATTTGATTTTGATAGGTTGTTCGTACCGAGACCTTTCGGAATCCGAGGTCTAATCCAACTTGAACTAACTCTAAAAATTACAACAATCGGATTAGAAGCATACCTTACAAAAACCCATGACCCTCTCCTACAAATAGTAAAACACCAAATCCACTCCATCAACAAAGAAGCTGCACTTTTCAAGAAACAGTTTAATATACCTGAAATCCTACCAACAAAAATCGAAGCGAATACCATCTATGCCAAACGAGTAAAGAAGAAAGCAAAACAATTTGGCCAAATGAAATTACAAAAACCCTGCGAGGACAAGACACTGCATGGCAAATACCTAAAAAAGAACGAAAGAAGCAGATGTATACCAACAGAAAACACATCAGTGGCTGAGGAGCACCGTGTTGAAAGCTGGGACAGAAGGCCTAATTATTGCAGCCAAGGACCAAAGCCTTGCAACCAGATTCTGTCACTGTCACATAATCAAGGATGGAACTAACTCGAAATGCAGGATCTGCAGAAAATATGATGAAACTGTCGACCATATTATCTCAGGATGTTAAGAACTAGCAAAAAATGAATATACCCGTAAACATAACAAGGTAACGATATATGTTCATTGGAAGATATGCAAGAAGTACAAAATTGTTATTCAAACGATGTTACTATCCTCTGGGGCATGCCAATTCAAACTGACAGGGAAATAAAAGCCAACAAACCTTATATTATCATAAAAACAAGAAATTCAGGAAGTCTATGCTTATTGACAGAGAAGTACCACCTGAGAGAAACACTTCCATTAAAATTATCGAGAAATTGTCCAAATGCAAGGACCTGGAGATCGAGATTAACAGGATGTGGGGAATGAAGACTAAGACTGTACCAGTAGTATTCGGGGCTCTGAGCCTCGTGAGCAAAGGAATGAACAATTTTACTAAGAATGTCCCAGGTAACATCAACATAAAAGTTGCCCAGAAGATCGCCCTACTAGGGACAACACATATACTAAGAAAAGTGCTATCAATTAAATGAGAGTTCTTCTATAGAGCCTAAGGACCATAGTTTGAACCCGGCTCTACAGGATACAAAGCAGGAAACATAACATTCATAAATAATAATAATAATAATAATAATAATAAATAGAAAAATGTGGAAATTGAAAACAAGAATAGTACCAGTCATAGTAGGGGCACTTGGAATGATAAAAAAGGAACACAACAACACATTGAAAAACTCCCTGGAAATCTCAGCTTAAAAGAAATGCAAAAAATTGTTTTGCTAAGTACACACACCAAGAAGAACTTTGCCCATGTAATACTAATGATGTTATGGAAAATAAATCATGAAATGTAGCCATAACAACTCACAACTACCTGCCTTAGTCTTCCCGCAGACTTGGCACATAGCAGAAATCGAAATATAATAATAATAATAATAATAGAGTTGGCCAATATCTACACTGGAAAATCTGCAACTTCCACTGGAAGGAAACTGAAAGAAAATGGTATGAACACCACCCAGACCCGGTTACGGAGATAGGACCTGTTACATACAATGCTATGAGACTACACAATACACACTGACAGAACAATCAAGGCCAACCGCCCAGATATTGCTATTAAAGACCACAAACAAAAAAAGTGCCTCCTTATTGATATGGCAGTCCCTGCTGACTGCAATGTATCTTTGAAGATATTCAAAAAGCTGTCAAAATACAAGGACCTTGAAATAGAAATCTCAAAAATGTGGCATATGGGAACATCAATAATCCCTGATGTTGTTGGCGCTCTAGGACTGTTTGGAAAAGATTCCAGTAGACTAATTGAAGGGATTCCTGGAAGTCCATGCCTCAAAGAGATACAAAAAATTGTTCTGACAAGTACAGCCCACACTTTAGGAAGGGCTTTATCTATGTAATTTTTTTTTCTTTTTTTGTCAGTGGAAAGTGTCATGATGCCATTTTTAACCTTAAGTCCCTAACGGGACCCGGAAAGAAATGTGTAAAGGCCAGAAATCAAAGAAAATAAAAATAAATAAATAATAATAATAATAATAATACTTAAAATGTTTTATATAAAAAAACATCATGTGATGAAGTAAAACTATTAATAGTAAGGTTAATGCTAATATTAACCGTTACCTGATAAGAAAACATCCAGCATTCATTGACCGAGCAGCCAGTGCTACTGTCGGTTGAAATTTATAAAATTTTCATCCTAAAACTAAAAATTTTTCGTAAAAATAGGTTTCTTAAGTCCAATAGTTGTTATCGCTCTTTCTAGTATTGATGGAGGTTTCCTTCCTTATATTTTATTTCACGTAGTTTGAAATGTCGCCATCTTGATTATGCCACTATCTTCTCTTCGAGTTACCAGTATTATCTATTTTAATTGTTGCGGCTGTTGAAAGTCCTCGAGTGATGTGATTTCTGTTAACTTGATACAGTTCTTTGTGATTTTTTAGGTTCGAAGAAGTAAGGTCTTTGCCAAGATCCACAAACTTCACTCGTTCAAGGTCATTTTTAAACACTGATCATTGGAAGCCGTTGTATAAAACTGACAGTTTAGATATTTCTGAGTGGCTTTGGTGCCATGCATGACATTCATGTGATAATGTAGATCTGACGTGGCTATATAAGAACACGAGTTTAATGTTTTCCTTTTGTAGCAATTTGCGGTGTTAGGTAAAACTATCTTCATTCTATGTCAATGAAAATGCTTCATCTAAAGATATTCAAAATAATAACAGTAATAAAAAAAAATTAACCATACGCCACATTCATGTTTCTCTGAAAGCGTAAAGTAATGAAAGGAGGCAAACAAAAGAATAAAAATAAAGTAAGAAATTGAGATATAAAATATAATATCCGTGAGATGGATTCGACTGTATGTGAAGTGAATAAAACACTACAAATTCAAAACAGCTTGTCCGTTATGTTAAACATGCTGTTTGATTCCCGTCAAAAGCAAAGTGACACCAATGCATATATTATATCGTGACGAGCTGTCTACAAAACCGTTGATAGCTTCGAAGAGCTCTTTTTCAATTGTGGGTGGGAAAATCTGCAACAATGACAGCACAAGTAGAAAAAAAATGCCTGTATTCTGCAGCTGAAAATATAGTTTCCCATTATCTATCCTTCGATATTTTCAAATCGTTTGTTGATTAGATTTTGAAATAACCATCATTACACTACGAGGTAAAATGAGTAAATAAAGTCTCCTGCCGTAGAACGAAGGTTATTCAACAATACTGGAGGGTACTTCGGTGTGATACAATGGTTAGCAAACTTGTCTCGCTTTACCACCGAGTAGTGAGTTCGATACTCGCTTTGTCTTGCAAACTTTAGCCCATGTACCACATCTAACCTACGCATAGTAAGTCGCTATGAAACCAGTGTGGCAGAGGATTACTCAAGAGGTTCTTCTTCTATGTGCTGTGTCCCTTCAGGACGTTGCCAATCATGGCCCTCCACAATTTCCTATTCGTTGTAGCGCTTAATAAGTTTTGTCTTTGTTATCTATCCTAAACCCTGTTTCGCCATCTATTTACTCAAGCTCTCTATGTAATTTATACGTTGTTTTCCTCTATCCCTCTTTGCCTTCAATCTGTTCTGTGAGTATCAAATTTTCTAAGCCCCCTTTCCTCATTATGTGGCCTATCAATTCTCTCTTCCTGATGTCAAGTATAAGTGTCCATTTTGTTTTCTTTTTCTCTAAAACTTCGTCATCACTTATATTTTCTGTCTATGGTATTCTCATCATCCTTCTGTAGAACCACATTTCTACTGCATCAAGTCTCTTCTTCCTATGTGAGGAAAATGTCGGGCATTCCCTATAATATAGGAAGAGTGATATTACATAACAGTTAAATAATATTTTCTTTGTTTCTATCAAGTTAATTTAGCGACATATCAGCTCTTTTGGGGTTATTTAATGTTGACTATTAGTGTAGTGTAGCGTTACTGACTCACGGGAAGTAGTATACACTCAACGGCCTCATGGGTAATAGCTGTAGCTACTTATAGTCTTTCTGACTTCATATGTAAATGATTCACCTCAACTAGCTTGTAGGAAAAACACAATAAATTTATTATTCACGACATTTCGGCCTTTGTACGCTCCAAACTTATTCAAGATCTGTCTATATTTCTGAGATGAGGCATTGTAATTATTTACACTATTTACATTGTTTGAGCGGTTGTCCTCATCTTTCTTGTCATATTCACGACGTTTCAGCCTCTGTACGCTTCGGCCTTTCTCAGGTGATTGGAATTTCGAACCCAACCCTTTATTTCGTCCACCTGGGTAAACTGTTCTAGTCTCTTCCGGATATCTGAGTTTCTGTTGTCTTCATCTTTGTTTCCATATTCACGACGTTTCGACCGTTCTACACTCCGGCCTCCTTCCGGATCTGTCTATATTTCTGAGATGAGGTATTGTAATTATTTACACTATTTAGATTGTTCGGACTGTTGTCCTCATTTTTGTTACCATATTCACGACGTCTCGTCCGTTGTACGCTCCGACCTTCTTCAAATGATTGGAATTCTGAACTGAACTCTTTATTTCGTTTACCGTGGTAGATTATTCTAGTTCTTCATGAAATGCCTCTTTCAAATATTTCAGTATTAGTTATCTCTTTTTAACTGAACTTTCCAAGTTTTTTGTTCAACTCAGCTGTAACCAGGTATTGAACTCATAACTCTTTTGGATCAAGTCACCGGATTCAACCAACGCTTTTATCCACTGAATCATGTATCCGTGAATATGACAACAAAGATGCGGACAACAGTCTGAATAATGTAAATAGTGTAAATAATGAATTTATTATTACAATATTATTTTTTTTTTTACATTAGACGCCCTATAATTTTTTAAATATTTTATGTAATCTTTAATGAAAATTTAACTTGTTTTAAGTTTAAAAAGTAACTAAATATGAAAATGCATGTAATATTTACAAAAATTTAAGGACTAGCTTCAATAGGTGGAAACGACATCTTTAATATATTTATTTCTAACAAGGAGAAAATAACTCTTTCTATAACAATAATGTCATGGTAAATGTTCCTTTAACAGTTAAAGCAAAAGAGAGAAATAGGCAGATTGTATTTAAGTTTGACCACCTCGTAAAGTGGTTTAAATTTGTCAAGAATGATTTAATAGAGAAAGTATTTCTTTTGACAAAAACCTCCTCGGGATTATCTTATGAGCCATAATAATTATAGTATAGGGATCATTCATAGGGAATTCTTGAGTTGCATGGATTTATTTTTCTCTTCGCTCTTGTCGAGCATTTCAACTCTTAGCAATTTGTATCACGCTGTAGTATTTGTTGATTTTTTTTTTTTTTTAGTCATCCATTGGAAAGGAATCTTCTGTTCACAAGAGTTCTTTTTGTTACCAGCCTGCTGATTGGGATTCATTTCATGACTTTCTTCAAAACATCCCTTGTATCGATATTTTTAATCTTCCTATTAAGAATTGTGCTATTCTTATTTCTTCTTGGGTTAAAAGCGGCATTAGTGCTTTTTCTACCCCCTTGAAAATACCAGGGGGGAACTACAATCTTCTCCTTGACTTAACCCACAGGAATTGCTTTTTCAGATTGTACCAGCATGATCATAACAGATGCATCTATGTGTCTGCTCCTAATAATTGTAAATGTGTTCTCAAAGTGGCTAAGTCTTTGTTTGTTCGCAGAATGAGGCCCTTTATATCATCTAACGAGTTTGGTTCTTGTGACTACTAGCGGTTTTGTAATAGTGTGTTAAATATGAGTAAGTATTCGCTTCACTCAATTAACATCTGTTGATAAAGCAGAATGTTTTGATCGTAAACTATTTTCCAATACTACTCTTGACTCCTCTGGAGTATTTTTCCCTTAGAATTGAGAATCTATTGTGTGATATGAATATAACTCCGTCCATAGTTTCTGCTATCATATATAAATTGGATACCCACAAAGCATGTGGACGGATGATACCCTTGCAAGAACCCTTGAGAAATGTGCTCCTGAACTGGCTTCTGTTCTCTGTATATTCTACAATAAATACCTTACTGCTTCTTGCTTTCCTGCTTGATGGAAATCCTCTTCTGTAGTTCCAGCCGTTAAGAACTCAGGTGAACCGTCTGACTCTTCTAACTATCGGCCTGTTAGCCTTCTATCTCTATTTGGCAAATCACTAGAGGCTCTAATCAAATCTGAATTGTCTAAGCAGGGTCATCTTTCAGATAAGCAATATGGCTTTCGCTTCTCTAGGTCAATTTCTGATGTATTAACGGTCATTGTTGAAAGAGTCTATCAAGCTTTAGATAAGAATGGCGAAGCTGGGAGTGTTACTTTGGTAACCTCCAATGCATTTGACAGGATTTTGGTTCGTCTTCTTCACAAGTTATAGACATGTTTTTGATCTGATTCAATCTTTCTTATCAAATCGAGAAATGGATGTTGTCTTGAACAGCCACTTTTAGATCCTTTTGCATTAACGCAGGTCTCTCCAAGGGATCTATCTTTGGACCTACGTTGTTCCTATTTTTTTATCAACGACCTCCTGGTGTCATCAATTCTAAACTCGGTATCTAGACTGATGACACAACTATTTTCTCCTGATGACACAACTATTTACTTCGTTAATCCACTAGGCCATTGTCCCGTAGTGTCCTACTCCCATAGATTAAATAAAGGGTTCAGTTTACTTGTAGGTTAGCTCGATCGATATACACGAGATGAAGGCCTGAGGGCACAATGGCTTAAGGTTTGTGATAACAACCACAAAGACGGGGACTATAGTCCGAATGTAATGTAAATAAGATTGTGCTACTTATATCCCAAGTGGCCCGAGTGGTTAGAACGTTCGCATTTTGACCATGAAACCCGAATTCGAATCTCACCATGGTCGATTTGTCAGGAAGGAGACTTCCTAATGTTATCGGACTATAGGGGTCAGTCCCAGCGATCGGCACTATGGAAATTGAACCCTTGTGGGTGAAATTGGGTAGACGGAACCCTGTCGATAGCTGTACTAGCACGAAGTCACAAATCATGCTGGCCTTGTTCAAATTGTTGATCAAGCTAGATAACACGCTCTTTCTCTAAGGTCTGCTGGGCTCTATGGGTGTTGAATAAACACAAATGCGTCTGAGCAAGCGTCTGCAATAGGGATTGGCTAGCCGCCCTAGTAGACGAGTATCCTCGAATGTCTACATTTGAAATCAACATTTAAAATCCTTGCATCTAGTTGGGCTCAACCGCCAGAGGTAAATATGCAACTATCTCCGCCACGTGGCAAGTCTATTTTGCTTCTTAATTTTCTTGACATGATAGATGCTGAGATTATCCCGAGATTAATTTTGGCCTAAAGTCTAGAATCGCTATGAAATTTAGCTGAAGGCAATTATACGAATTTTTTTTGTTTTTTTGGGTTTTTTTTTTGGTGGGGGGGTGATAAATAAATTGCAACGTGTTACTTGTTTATTTCGCTGAAACGGCAAATAAGATCATAAAAAGCCATGGAAAACACACGAATTTCGAATTGTGTTCATTTATCACAGTCTTAAAACTTAATCTTTAGCCTCCGAACCAGTTCACACTACGAAGGTGGTAATTATGCTAATTAAAATTTATAAGCGTGGTGATTACTTGGCATAACAGTATTAGACAAATACCTCACGAATATCAGTGGGGCCTTCGTTGAGAGGTACCCCCATAGAGCACTAGTTAGCAAACGACTCCCACGGTCCATTAGTACTGTCGATCCTCACTAAGTGCGCCATATTTTTTTTGGCTTTATGCCTGCTTTTTCTTAATGCCATATCCGTTCAGAATGTAAACGATCAGGACTCTCCACGGGTTCTTTTTTTTTAATATCTGTGAATTAGCATGGCTTCTTCGGAATGGTATTGGTTTCCCATTGCTTTCTACACTGTTTGGAATTCAGAGTAGTAGTTCTAAACTGGCTGCCATCAAAGACTAATGAGCCTTAGTCTACCTTGTTATTTAATACATAGCTCGACGATAACAGACGCCGATTACTAGATCAACTTTTGTAAATATTTAGTCTCGCCGCTTATATATAGAGGAGTAGAGGTTTATCGCTTGTTTCGAGTGGGTTTCTAGTTCCTTCTAAAGTCTACTTCAACTCTATATTTCTAATGTCTCTAAAATTGAATTTACTATTTATTTACTTTTTTCACTAAATAGGAATAGATAGCTTCACCTATCGTACGGTTCACACTCCTCACCGTTCTTTTGGACATGAATAGGAGTTTATCCCTTGTTTCCTTTTTAGGATTGGGTTTCCGATTCCTTCTAAAGTCTTCTTAAATGTTTTTCATTCATTTTTTTTCATTCTCTTTCACTCACAGTAGCCCCCCTCCCCCATTGCGGCTTAGTGGCATTATCGCCTTGCTCGGGTTGAATTAATTAAATTCAGTCTTATGCATATAAAGAAGGTTCGTCACAACCCCGTCTCAGAGAACAATGACCACAAAAAATCAGTTTAATGAAACCGAATGAAAAAAAATAAGTAAGTAAAGAAATCGTCGAAAGAGAAAAAAAAAGCAACTGCAATTAATCATTCGGAAGGGTGGCTTACGTTGGCATTGTGACGAAACTAGTGGTAGGGTAAGGAAGGGTAAGCAAATATAGAGAGACGGACAGGAAGTCAATGAGAAGATGACCAGAAATAAGCCGAATTTGACCTGCGGTCGGGGAAAGATGTCTGTTTCTTAACCTACTTAAATTTCTTTCTAAATCTGACACCCAGATCTCCATGAGAGCAGTATTTTAAAGTTAATTCATATTTTGGTCGGACAAAGTTAACACTGACTGAAAACTACCTTAGTTCGTAAAATTCAAACGACAGGTAGATTTTTAGCCGAACTAATCAACAGCAGGCGCTCAATTCACGTATAAATCAAGTGAAGTCACCTATAACGAGGTTACACTTTTAACGTGCTTGCTTTTAATTATTCGTTTTGAGAGTTCGATTCTCACTGGGTGTCGTGATTTCGTAACCATGTGATTCAAAATAAAATTAAGTTTAAGAAATATCTAAAAGATCGATTATCGTGGATTTTTACCAAGCTATTCCTGCTTCTAGTGCAGTGAGCTCGATCCTCATCGGGCGCAATAATTTTGTGTCCTTGTATCGTAAAATTTGGGAAATATTGAAAAGATCGCCTACCATAGAGTAGCTGCTCTGGAAAATAATTGGTAATATAATGTTTGTTGCTTGCAGGGGAATTAACTTTGTGGTCTTCTTCCTGGTTAAGCTAAAAGACTAGCAAATATCTAACTGCTCGTCTATTGTACCTACCGCTCTTCTTCTACCTTTAGGACGTTGACGATTACGGCACTCCACAACTTCCTGCCTTTTGTAGCTTTCAGTAAATTTTGTCTTTTTGCTATCTCTCCTAACCCTTGTTCTGCCAACCATTTGCATAAGTTGGTTAGGTAAATTAAGCACTATTTTACTCTGTCCCTCTTGCCTTCAATATGTCCTGTGAGTGTCAAATTTTCTAAGCCCTCTTTCTTCATTATGTTCCCAAATATCAACTCCTTTAAGCGTCCTTTTTGTTTTCATTTCCCTTAAGAGTTGTTCGTTGTTTACATGCTTCGTGCATGGTATTCTCAGCATCCTTCTGTAGAACCACATTTCTGTTGCTTTAAGTCTCTTCTTCTTCTGTGAGAAGATTGTACAGCATTCACTGCTATATAAGAGGACTAATATTACATAATAGTTCAGTACTCTTTTCTCGATTTCTATTACTGGGCGTGTGATCGAGTAGTTAGAACGTTAGCGTTCCAGCCATGAGGCCCGGGTTAGAATATGTGATTCAAAATAACACAACAAGAATTTAAAGAAGTAAGTAGGTTAAGAAACGGACATCTTTCCTCGAACACAGTCGATTTGTCAAGGGAGAGAATTTCTTGATAATATCAGCCTGGGAAGACAATCCCAGCATGCTTCATAGATGGGAAGTGACTGAAAACCATACGACGATTTGACCCAAGCCTTGTAAGTGCAGTAGACGCAACTGTTCGAAAGCCGTCAACTGGTGTGCTAGCGCGCAGTCACAAGTCATCGTGACCGAAGGTTCGAGTGTACTGTCCTTGTTCTAAATTATCGTTCAAGCCAAATTATGCTCTCTCTCTCTCTCTCTCTCCCTCTCTCTCTCTCTCTCTCTCTCTCTCTCTTCTCTCTCTCTCTCTCTTTCTTCTAAGGTCTGCCCAGCCTAGCTGCAATACAAACCCCATTTTTGCCCTATTCTGTTGCATAAACACGGATGTGCCTAAGCTGGCACTTAGTCACTGTTGCAAACAGTCATAGTCGGAAACGAGCAGCCACTTCTATCTTCTTCTCTTATGTGCCGTGTCCCTTCAGGACATAGGCGATCACGGCTCTCCACTCCCTCCTATCCCTTGTAGTTCTCAATAAGTTTTGTTTTTTTGCTTCTTCTCCCAGACCCTGTTCTGTCATCCACTTGCTTAAGCCCGCTAAGTACATCATGCGTTCCGTTCTCTTGCCCCTCTTTCCCTCTATTTGCCCTGTGAGTATCAGATTTTCCAAGCCTTCCTTTCTCATTACGGGTTCCAGAAATTTCAGCTGGCTCTTCACGCCCACTGTTTTACTTATCTTAATATACTTGAACCAGAAAAGGCTAAATTTTATAAATATATAAGACGCTTCCTATCGTAGAACGTTAGTTAATAAACTTGTCTTTTTGGGGTTTTTTTTTACTCATGTTCACCCATTATATGGTCTAAGAGCCACTCAAGGTAGTTTTCATCTTGCGATCTTGCAGGTCTTAATTGCCTCATACTGACAATCATACATTTTATCTTATAATTGATGTTTCTTCGCACTTTCCTTTACTACCTTATGTAGGTGTCCCTGTAGTTTCCTTTCTGTGTCTGCCATCAGTGCTGTGTCATCTGCATATCTAATGGTGCTAAGATTGTATCCGCCAATAATAAATCCTGGTAGGACGTCTTGTTGGAAGAAGAATATATTTTGTCACACAAAAGTTATTTTTATTCTTTCAGTTGATGTGAAAATTTTCTAATATATATATTTGTACTTTTCTTCACTGCTGTCTTGATTTATTTGTTTCTAACCCGTTCTCGGGGTGTTCAGTATGGAAATTGGAATCAATACACCGAGTTCGTTGCGTTCACTTTCACACAAATATCTTTGAGAAAGATATGAATCTATTTCTTTTCTCTCCAGCTATGAGGTAATCTGGACTCTCAAGGCTTAACTGCCAACCAGAATAGAAGAAAGAAAAATCTGAATTCGAAACTAGATGGTTAGGCACCGACCTAGCAATTCCACCCTATGAAAACCAACTTATTACTGAAATCTCAATATCATCAATGCAGTTTCGACCCTATGCTCCATAAGGGGTTTAGAGGACTAAACAATCAATATACTTAGATAGGAGACAGGTTAGGAACATCGGGTGCCGGAAGCAACCTCCTACAAGCGGAAATACGTTTCGGCTTTAAATAATTCACAAAGGGTTGATAAGCCGTAAAACAAAATGAATCAGTCAACTAAAAAAACAACATTTGGTTGTATTACTGCACCCTGTGTCACTCTAAAACAATTACTTCACACATACGGACATATAAGCCATACACATCTACACAGAGTTTTTCGCATGTACACTTAATCTGGAATACTTGGAATACTTTGTTCAGCATTATCATACAAGCTTATTTATTTATTGATTCATTCATTCAGTCACTTTCACAACGAAATAAACGATCGCCCACATAGACGCACTTCTTTTCTTTGTATGTGTCATGTCCTTTCAGAACATAGGCAATCACGGCTCTTATTCCCTTTCCCCACCTCCCTCTATCTCTTGCAGCTCTCAACAAGTTCCTTCCTTCTGTCATCCACTTGCTTAAGTCAGCTAGATATGTCATGCATTGTTTTCGTCTCTATTTCCTTCTAATCGATCCGTGAGTATCAGATTCTCCAAGCCCTCCTTCCTCATTATCTGTCCCATAAACTTCAGCTGCCGCTTCCTGATATTAAGTATAAACCTCCTCCTTGTTTGCATCCTCTCTAATACTTCATCGTTGCTCACACGCTCGGTCCATGATATCGTTAGCATCCTTCCGTAGAACCATATCTCCGTCGCCTCTTCTTCATCTTTGAGGAAATCGTCCAACATTCGCTGCCGTAAAGAAGGATAGATGTCACATAACAGCTGAGTATTTTTTTCTCACAAATTAAGTGATAAATTGTTATTGATACCTACGCGAATAGAATCGTCGTCGGCACCCGCTCGCATACGAGCATCGGGATCGTCATCCTTTCTCCATTTTGGTGGCGGTAACAAAGATGGATGTGAAGGTCCAGCCTATACCTGAAGAGTCGTGTGTAGGCGTCACAAACTCTGAAATTGTGCGTCTAAAATCAAGGAAAAATGACGCTCAAAAAATTAACGAATTTTAAGTTTTACTGGAAAATGTAAATAGTGCTAAAAGTACTATAATAATTTAATATAATTTGCAATTACTATTTATTTAATTTATTACATATATTATTGATTGAAGTTATATATGTATTGATTATTATTATTTCTTTTAACTTTTTCCACAGTTACCAGGTTTTTCATTAGTATTTATTTGTTTTTCTACAACTAACATGAACAGAGTCATTATCATTCCCATACTCGTTTAAATTATTGATCTTATTCTTTTAATACACGTTCTGTATAAGAACAGTCATTTTCATTTCAAAAGCTGTTGGGACAATAGATCTAATTATTTATTAAGATACGTTTTGAATTTATATGAACAGTTATTATCATTCCTTGGTTATTCGAACTATTGATCTCATTCTTTTTAGATTTGTTATATAATATTGAAAACAGTATCACTCCAAGAGTTGTTAGAACTATTGATCTCAATTTTTTAATGTAAATTCTGTAACTATGACAAATCATTTTGACTCCTAAAGCTATTCGGATTATTGATCTTATTCATTTGAATATACGTTCCGTAATTTTAAAAACAGTTACTACCATTCCAAGAATTGTTTGTACTAATGATTTCGTTCTTTTTAAGACGCCTTATTTAATTTTGAGAACAGTCATTATCATTTTAAGTGTTGTTCGATTATTGACCTCATTCTGTTAATATACGTTCTGTATTTTTGAGAACAGTCATTATGATTCCAAAAGCTGTTCGGACTATTGATCCCATTATTTTCAGATATGTTCTGGATTTATGAGAACAGTCATTATCATTCCTAGAGTTATTCGTACTATTAACCTCATTCTTTTTTAGATACATTCTGTAATTTTAAAAACAGTCGTTATCATTGCAAAAGTTGTTCGGACTACTGGACTCTTTCACTTTTGCTGTTACCATAATGTTCCTTTCGATTTAATCTCCGGTTTTCATCAGGTGTATAATCTGTATGGAACATTCTTTTTATAAATTTGAATTTTTGTAATTCCAGGTATTGTTTGCGCAGAATATTGAACATATTCCTTTTTCTTTTCTTTTTTTTTTGTTTCTCTCTTGTTGTTGCCACAACTTCTCAGCCGATTCACTCTACGGTCTTTTTCTTCTGACGTACAATTCTTAAGTATAGAAAGTGATGGCTCTTTTGGGAAAATGCAACCAAACAAAAGAAACGAAAGCAAATTTACAGATCGGGTCAGTCAATTCCCGGCAGTGCAAAAACAGAACTGCCCTTTAAACATTTTCCTACCCAGTAATGATCCATTCTGTTATGTAATTCACACGGGTCTGTCTCATATATCAGTCAATGTTTTCTTCTTCGTTCGCTTTTCTCGTATTCTAACAATATTGTTGTAATCTAGGAAAGGTTACTGAATAATCAAACGAAGGTTGGTAATGAACGATAATACTTAGGACATGAACAACACATATAAGATTCGCTAGTAAAAACGGAGTCGGGTAGCTGTTTACCGAGATGAGACCCTGCCCTTCGACATAGCCTTGTCTGAGGATCTTCTCTGTCCGGAGGCAGAGAGTTTGAACAGCACAGCTGTAGACAAATCTTCGTCTGCAGACCAACATACAGTATTTACTACTGTATTTATATGAATGGGGACATACCCATTATCGTCCGTAGATATGCTACAACACCTATTTATTGATTAAACTTTATCCCAAATGAAGGTAATGTGATACTTCCTCAAAGATGAAAAAAACTTGATAATGACCCGTCTGCTTTCTTCCTTTTTTGTAGAATAAAATGAACACAATCACTTTCCGTATGGACTGCGTACTAAGAAGGCTGTAGAAACGGATCGGCCAAAATGCTGTGGTAACAAGAAAAGCGACAAATAAAAGTTCAGTAGTCCGAATAACACTTAGAATTATCATACATCTTAAAGTGTTAGCAGACTGTTCCTGCTGTGACGTAAGTTCAGTCCCCACCAGATGATCCACCGCTGCGCCCTTGTGGCACTAAATTTAACTTCATAAATACTCTACTCAGGCATGTGCCTGTATATCAGTATATGTATGTGTGGAATATTTGTGTAATAGTAAATGTATGTGCGGGTAATGTCCAGTTCTTTGTGTTCGCATGTGCGTGCATTAGTTTGTTACTAAGTATGTGAGGTCACATGATTATGTGTGTTCGTATGCCAATATGTGCGCACTTGTGACCATGTATTAAGTTCAGTCATAAATAATAGCCGCTTTTGTTTATCAACTTTATTTTTCCCAAAATAAAGTACAATTACATTTTAGTATGCATTCACCATTATTTGCAATGTCTTGTTGCCACTGATCAGGCAGCTCTTCGACACATTTTAAGTAAAAATCCGCAGGTTTTCATATGAAAATCTTTGATGAATTCCTAAAACATCAAAGCGTTTTGCAGCGATCGAGAATGTAATAATCGGTTGATGCAAGGTCAGTTGAATATAATCGGTGGAATAGAACAGACTGGACGAGTTCCAAAATGTTCTTCTGGTATTCTTGCTGCATACGGCTTTGTGTTATCAGGGAGAAGAAGGACAACATTTTCCCTTTAATCCGCTGTGTACGTTGCCACTGCCGACCAAAATTAAATATGTTAGTCTACCCCATAATTATTTTTAACTGCCACGTATTAATAATAGTTAGGATGACATATTCGTCATTACAACTGGTTCTCAAAAACGGAATTTAATTATGACCCAACCTATGTGGCGGGAATGCGCACCTGCGTGTGACCGCGCGTGGGAATCACGATAAGTAGGAATCCGATAAATAAATAAACATTAAGTTTAAAAAATCGGCAAATACGATATATATATGTGTGTGTGTGTGTGTGTGTGTGTGTGTGTGTGTGTGGTATTTTTCAGTGCACCCACGACGCTACCTAATGTGACACAAGGTGGAGGTTTAAAGTAGTTTTAACGGCAATACGGTCGAAAAATTGCTCAAACCCCCTCGGCACTTCCCATACATATATATATATATATATATATATATGTGTGTGTGTGTGTGTGTGTGTGTGTGTGTGTGTGTGTGTGTGTGTGTGTGTTAATGTGGATAAATCAAATAACTAGATATTAGCAACCGCATATAGGTGCGTTAGGTGTATACACAGGTAAGCGAATAAATATTTACTCAATTTAATTTAAGGTGTAAACAAAACAGTATTCAATGTGGTTAGACAGAGCGAAGAAGTATATATTAATAAATACACATATACCTACGATCGAAGTGCTACTTAAAGTTTCGTTGTTTTACCAACTCATCAGCACGAATTTATTACTTTTGATTTGCAACGTCAATATATATATATATATATATATATATATATATATATATATATATATATATGTCCATATTAGCATAATATTGAGATATAGTGAAGTGTCGTTTGCTTCATGTTAATACAGACACATAAAGACATACAATGAAAGGCCTATCGAAAATGAACATATACAATTGTGTACAGTTATATAATTATATCTATAGGCACTCCGACGTGGTATAAGCAAGATTGTCTTGCTAGATCAATTACGACTGAGTAGTGATGTTGCTCCTCACTGAGTGCTCCATATTTTCGTCCTTGTTCAACACCTAAGTTACGCTTATTATATCACTATAATTAAATATATATATATTTGTGTGTGTGCGTGTGTATTTAAGAAGCAACCCCTCTTTTATACAGGTTTCATTGAAGGTGACTGACAAGTCACTGTGATTAAGCTTTTTATTATATTGTTCTTGCATTCGTTCACGTGATTTCTTTTCGGCACATAGTGTCGGTAAAAACTGTCCAAAAGATCTGTGGATTCGAGCGCTTTCGGCTAAACTCTTTTCTTTTTTTGTTGTTGTTGTTTTGGTTTTTTTGGGGTTTTTTTAATTCCCGAACACAGCGGTCGTTTTCATAATTAACATTATTAAGAGTTAGTTTCTTGGTTTAATATCTATAGTCATTATATATATATATATATAATTATTATATGTAGTTTTACAATAATATATAAGTCAGTATTTTTCAGCCGTTTGAATGTGCAAGTAATATCGTAACGTTTCTATTTGCACCTAATGGCCCCTTTCTATTTAAAACAATGCAAACATTTTAAAATGTTCTCTTTCCGAAAACTTCAGCGATTGGCACACCCGCAGTGAGTGAAGAAAGCTCCTACAGAATAAATACGCTCAACTCCTTACGAGACTTTCTATGCCTTTCAAGCCCTTTACTGACTCGCCGCTACTCGCCGACAATTCTTTTCACACACATGGCTGGAAACGTCTATCCACGCCTTCAATATTTTCTTCTTCTTCTTCTTCTTCAAACAGCTTCCGTATTTCTCCTTAGCGTGAAAATGTATAAAACAAACGAAAAACAAAACTAATTAACTGTTTAGACACTAACATTCAAATATTATTCAACAATAATAATAATAACAGTTACCTTTTTCCTTATTGCCTGAAATAGAGAAAGGTTTACGACGTACACACATACACACACACGCACGTGAATTTATGAGTAAATCACGAATCTAAATAAGATGAGAATAAGATTATGCTGCGTCAATTATATAAGCTTCTATTAGTGTAATTAATTCAATTATTACAATTGTATTATCTTTTTTCTCCGTCATTCCTCTCTCTCTCTCTACATATATATATATATATATATATATATATATATATATATATATATATACGTATGTAAAAGTGTATATATATTGATATTCTACTAAGAGTAGCTTAAAATGTGGCACAATGCCGAAAGTATACACATACACATGACATTATATATATATATATATATATCTCGTTGAATAATTTAGACATGTGTCTATTTTTATAATAATTCTTTTCTTTCGAGTTCTCTAATCAGTTGCTTGAAGGAGATCGAATGTACTTGGGTAGGAAAAAAACTACGGCACCTCTCTTGATGAAATTCATCTTAACATCAAGAAACTGATTAAAAAAGTCTGGAAATTAGGAGGTGATGAAAAACTAGAGTAATTAATTTGATTTATAGTACCCACTTATCCGTAGAGATCCCAAGACATGTTTCCTCACACACAGTTTTGTCTTTCTTTCATTTAAACTGAATAAGCAAAAGAGAACATACGCTTCCCCGGCAAAACGCGTCTTTAAAAAAAATTACTACTTTGTCTCATCAGATGTTCAACTTATCTTTGCTGACTCAGAGTATCACCAATATTGTATCTACTCTTCAGTGGGGTTGATAGTCCGAATTATTTTAAGGAATATACGAATTCACTTTTATCATTAAACACCCTTGGTGAATGTGTAAACTATATCCGTGAAACACTGAGTTTATATATATATTTTTAAATGTCCTTTGGGAGATTGCACCTCTGATAAAAATTTTAATCAAGCGTAGGTTTTACAACAACGACGGTGACAAGAAGGCTTACGTTTCACTTGACCGATCATAGTTCAATCTCAGAATATTTAAAGGAACACTCATGTCCACAGTCACAGTTTAGGCATTAGTCGAAAATATATCTCTGCTTCATCAAGATAATAATAAGCAAAAACTTAAACTTCTGGAAGCCATTTATATAAGAGAATTACGACCAAAAATAAAGTCAACTACGAGTATAGCAACAAATTCTTAAATGTTTCTACCAGCAAAGTGTTATATAAAAAATACTAAATTAAAATACAACAATTAAAAAATCTTTTAAAAACTCGCATAAGTTATTTCCCTTGCATAGCGGTAAAAAAAAAATATTTTGAATTTACGGTATTAACGTATAACATATCCATGGATGATGGTCTCAGATGAAATTAAAGTACTTAAAAAAATAAAAATTATATGAAAGAAAATTTTGGAATTTTTCTTAATTAACTTCCTACAGCTTTCAAGAAATTAATTCGTGGACTTCATAAAGAAAGTGTTCTCTCCAACAGGGTGACGCAGTTTCATACCCTACCGGAGAACTTATTTTCCTGTAAACGTAATTCACACCGATACGTCTACTCAAACATGTGTACAGTGCAGCCTCGGTTCTCGAACGTCTCACGTGTTAAACAAATCGGTTTTCGAACAGAATATTCAAAATGAAAATGCCTCGATTATCAAACAAAATTTCGGTTCTCGAACAAGATTGCTGAATCGAGTTAACCCGAACGGAATCATTTCTTAGTCGACCGCCATGTTTTATACATTCATGTGTTGTACTATGCTTTTCTTTTCCAATTTTATTTTACTGTACCCATTTTTTTCTCTTCATTAGTCCTCAGTCATGGCTCCAAAGAAAACTAGCAGTGATACTTGTAATGGAAAAAGAAAATTTAAGAGAAAAACAATTGTTGGTGATATTGTCTCTTCCTACTCAGTTTCATATGGCAAAATCAACGATCTATACTATTCTTATAAATAAAGAGACGATCATGTCTTTCTTTCCCTTTTCCAATCAATAACATCTCTTTCCTTCCCCTTCCACTTACGCCATCAATTCTCCTACATACAGGTACGGTCAAATTAAAATGTTCGTCTATATTTTATCTGTTTAGTATTGGGTTTATTTATTTTTTCTCAGATTTAATGATTTTCTTTAGTTTTGTGTATGAACTTGTGCACAAAGTACTGTTGTTAAAGTTTAAATAAGCAATCATCTTGGGACCAGGAACGGATTAATCCATTTTACATTGATTCCTATTGGATAAAGAGTTTCGGTTTACAAACATTTCGGGTTATGAACGAGGTTCAAGAACGAATTAAATTCAGGAACCGAGGTTCCACTTTATGCATTAAAACAACGTTTGGAGTAATAAAAAATAATGACGGATTAAAACTAAAAACATTTATTTACATTATTAACATTCGGTCTAATGACCTCATATTTTTAAGATCTCAGTTTCGGCTTTTGTGCCTTCCTGCCTTCTTCAGATATTTGTTAATCGAGGAAACCTTCAGGGAATTTTGAACTGAACCCTTGATTTAATCTATCCACTGGGATAGATTGTCCTCATTCCGATATCCATTTCTCTTTTTTACCACAGGACAGTGGATTAGTCTCAAGTATTAAAGCGTTGGTTTGTGAAATTGATGACATAGTAATTGTGGGTTCATTCCGAAGCCGGATAGCACATGTTCAGTCTCAGTAGAATCAGGCCTTGTATTAACTGAGCGTATTTGAGCGTAGACAATTTGAATACGTATTTGAGTGTAGCCACCGTCTAACTGCGCTCCCGCCCATTGTTTGCTCTCCTTAAACGTTCAGCAAGCATCGATGAATATCAGTGGATTTGCTTTTGCAATGACACAGATTTGCACCGCACGCACTTTCATATCAGACGATATTCTGCCAAAATGCCATTCAGCTACTACAAAACAGGAAGATAATAATAATTATTCGCAGAAAGTTTTAATCCTTATACTTATACCCGCAACATCTTTACATGATTTTTTTACTCTCTCTCCGCACTCATATATATATATATATATATATATATATATATATATATATATATATATATATATATATGGCAGCAATCTTTCTTTCAAATACCTTTCATTAAATACGGCCAACAAAGAAGATTTCATTTTTATTAAGTTTTTACAGCATCCTAACATTCTTCTGTTTAGTAGGAATTAAGGAATATAAAAATTTTCCATAATTTTTATTGGCCCAAGCGCTTTCGGACACTTCTGTATCCATTTTCAAGGGCGTTTTGTCTCTGGTATTGTTATTTTTTCCTCATGTGACGTTGTGACTTATGTTTTTGTTGTTTTTGTTTTGTTTTTTTTAAGGGGGCATTCATTCCAAGCTCTCACATGCCGCACGCGACTGGAATTCGTGTGAGCATCTTCCTATTTTTATTTTTTAAAACTTTCAACACTCCATTGCCACTATTAAATAATGTAAGTCTGTTGTTAAGAGAAAATTGTTTGATATCTAGCGCCACTCGCATAGCAAGATGTTTCTGGTAATGTGGTTTATATAGAATTCTTGTATTTTCTACAGGATTTTCCTTAATGGTTCTTGTAGATTATGGATCAATATTTTTTTTTATTGAACTATGGTCAGATAAGTGTAAAGCGTTTACTCAAGGAAGTGGTAGTGTGTCCCTTATAGATATTTTATTTGTGACAAGAAACACAATCTTGCAATGGCCATTGTAATTGACACACTATATTGGTCATCGCTAATTTAGATTTAATGGGGTTATTTAGATTAGTGACAAGGTTTGCGGTGTTCTATTTACTGCAATATGGCAAAACATCTTTGAAAATGGCTATAGAAGTGGTCGAAAGCGCTTGGGACAATAAAAACTATGGACAATTTTTATATTCCTTAACTCCTACAAAACGGAAAAATGTTAGGATAGTGGAAAAACTTAATAAAAAATTAATTCAATCTTTCTTGTCGGTCGTATTCAACTATATATATATATATATATATATATATGCGGGGGTGCAGTAATTTTTTATTTATACAATTTTATTAAAGACCAACAAAAATTTTGTTTATTTTGGAGAGCCTTATATAATTTTTTGTTTAGGATGATTTGTTTATTTTTTCAAACTATCGCCACTCGATGTTGACCTCAGTGTTTTAATTTTAGACACACACACACACAAATATATATATATATATATATATTGCTATATATGGTCTGTTGCCCCCGTTTTTCATCTCCAGGTCCTCGAAAACATCCAAAGACGGATATGCAAAGTGATAGGTCCTGATCTGGCATCTCGACTCTAGTCACTTTCTCAGAGACGTGATGTGGCTTCCCTCTGTCTTTTCTACAAATATTTTCATGGCCACTGCTCTGACGAGCTATTTTCACTGGTGCCCCACCTGCATGAATTTAAGCTTGCTACTAGGTTGGCATTTTGGTCCCACCCTTTAACTGTCGAAACAGTTAAATGTAACCGCCTCTTCTATTCCATCAACTTCTCTCGCATTTCCCGACAATGAAACTCCCTTCCGCTTAATTGCTTCCCTGATAGCTACAATCTTCAAATATTCAAATGTAATGTCAATTGACACCTTCTGAAGCCTTGACCTTGATCCCTGTTCTTCTCTTTATCAAACACCTCTCTTTACTCTTATTCATTGACTGTAAACTCCTTGTGTGCTTGTGGCACTCCCACCTTGCTTGAGGTGAACTGCTTTTGATATATATATATATATATATATATATATATATATATATATATATATATATATATATATATATATATATCGTACATTGAAAGCTAGTGCTAATGAAATAATACTCGATGTAGAATAATAGAGCTATAATTTATATTAATAATAAATATACATTTTCCTAACCGGTAGCACAACTGAGAACAATATAGACAGCACCGATATAATTATAGTACGGTATAAATATGAATAGGTAAATTATGCAACGGTCAGTTTTCAATCAACACCTGACGATTGCATTGTGAATGAAATTCTGAGTTGTGTCACCGGTGGGGAAAAGAAATATATACATGAGAACTGAAAAGTTCCCGGCTTCACTCACTTGACGCAATATGACCAAAGAATTAAAAAAAAGATTAAAAAATTAGTTTTGTTTTGTTTTAAACGGCTTCTTTCTTGAGACGAGATCTTTTCAATACTACCTCGTAGAACGGCGTACGGAAACACATATATTCAATGTCTATAGCAGATTTAAAGAATTCGTTTATTCAATTTATCCTGAGTAAAAACAAATGCTTTTATCTGCGTTTTATATATATATATATATATATATATGAAAATTTCTTAGAGTTAACTAAATGACAATAGGAGAACTGTAGTTATTGCTGACGCGTATCGCCCAATGTGGACAAAACACGTCAGCAATAACTAGTTTTCCTATTGTCATTTATATATATATATATATATATATATATATATATATATATATATATATATATATATATATATATATATATTCACCCAATACAAGGCCCAAGAGCCACTCAAGATTAAGCATTACTGCGTGGCGTTATATTAGCGTAGAAAAAAAGCCTTAGGAGTATAGACCTGAAGTAGACTTTACTTATATATATATATATATATATATATATATATATATATATATATATACATATATATAGTTATTATTATTATAAAAAAAGAAAAGTTACTAAAAAAAATTAAGAGTCTATGAAAAGTGTATAAATAACTAAACTTCTCTTGCCTTCTCAACAACTACTTCACTGCTTTACCCTCTCAAGGTAGATAGTAGTAGGCAGCCTTGTGGTTACTGATTTGTTTACCTGTTTGAGGTGTTCTCTCCCGACCACTCCATGCTCCTCCTTTTCAGCAAGAGGCCTTTTTCCTTTTTTTTTTCTTCCTTTTCGTTCTATATCGTGAAGAAATTAACTATGAAATGTGTTGTCAGTTCTCAAACTCGCGACTCATAATCAGAAAGAAATACACGTTCTTAGCTGAAGATTAATACGTCGCTTCAACTTGTGAAATGATGGAAATAGAGTAAAGGGAAAATATAACAACTTAAGTTTCTAATAGTTGTAGAAAAAATTTCCTCAGCACACTCACGCACGCACGTGTGAATTTATAAATACATACTACACTTGTAGAGCAATAAGTCCCTAGCTTAACAATGAAAAAAAGCGTTTATTTTACTACATAATTTGTCAGTAATCTTAATATACCAGTGAATATTAATTGATTGAAGATTATACGGTAGAATTTTCAGATCTAAATTCAGCTAATAACTACATTTCAAATGACATACTTATTGGTCCCCTTTATACACGCATATATGTTTATAGCTTATTCTACAGATGTTCATATAGTGTATATATAATGTTGCCTCGTCGACGTGTATTGAAAAGCAACTTTCCTTCGCATATTGTTCCCACTGCGTAGTGAGTTCAAACCACACAAGGTACGACATATTTTTAATTTTGTATGAAAAATTAAAAAAAAATAACTACAGATTATATATATATATATATATATATATATATATATATATAACAAATATATATTTTATATATATAAAACTTTTATATTTATTTATATTATGTAGAGAATTACACGCATATGTATATTGATTTTCTAAGCATAGGTTAGGTGTGACACAAGGCCGAAAATCTAGGGCATCCAGTGAGGATCGAACACAATACTCGTAATTGCTCTAGTAGTGAGACAAAATTGCTAGCCATTGCATCACACCGAAGTGCCCGTGTATATACGTATGTATGTATGTATGTATGTAATTGATTCATTTTCTACGGATTATCAACCCTTTGCAGATTATTTTAAAATCAGAAAATATTTTTCGATTGTAAATTTTTTTTTTTTTTTTACATAATAATGGTTTAGTGATACAGGTCTTACTAATTAACCCGTAGCTGGGGAGAGAAGAGGCTGATATATATCTTTGCCACGGGTATTTGCACGTAAGTGAATATAACGAAACAAACGGGAATTTGAACTCGGCTCTCCGATTAGCATTTATCCATTACGCCATCCGAACATCCGAGCTTACATATTCTCTAGTTACTGACCAGACTCGACGTTGCTTAACTTCGGTGAAATTACGGGAAACAATGTTTCAACGCGATACGACCGTAAATTATTGTACTTATTGTACTGGACGCGTGGTTTAATCAAGTCCTGCTGGTTAGAATGTTCGCTTTCCAGTCGCGAGACCCGGGTTCGAATCTCAGCATAGACAATTTTTCAGGGAAGTGACTTCTTGACGCTATCGACCTGAGGCGATGCCAGCGTAGAAAGTGTCAGGGTGAAAACTATACCACGGGTTGACCCATGCCTTGTAAATGAAAATGGATTGACGAAACTATTCCGAAGCTGTTGATGGTTGTGCTAACACGAAATTAAATGTCAACGTTCAACTGTTGATCACAGCAGCTAAGGTCCGTTGCTTAAACTACAGTAGAGCCGAGGTCTCAGTGGGTGTTGATCAAGCACTGAGCAGGCGCCTGCAACAGGAATTCATTAGCAAATAGGTGCGCTCGGAAGCGATTAGCCAATCATTATGCATCTACACAGAAATATTTACATGTATACAGAAATATACATAAAACTTAGGGAAATATATGTATATATTATACCTATCTACACACACGCGCCTGAGCGCGTAAGCACACACACATGTTAATAAGAATAAATAGGTTCGCCATCTTAAACTCCTCTCCGATCTTTTAAATAGGAATAGAGGTTTATCAGTTGTTTTTCCTGTCCAGGGTGGGGTCTCTGGTTCATTCTATAATCTTTTAATTCGATTTCACTCTCAGTAGTCCATTGCGTCTTAGTGACATTATCGCATTGCTTGGGGTGAATTAATATATATATATATATATATATATATATATATATATATATATATATATATATATCAGTGTATCTGTGAAGAAACAAAATGAATAAAATGTCAAGAGGAAAACTATTCTTATGCCGACTCGTTTCCTCCTCATATATATATATATATATATATATATATATATATATATATTATGAAATTGATTAAGTCCAACAATTATTTTAATATATTTTCTATAAAAATAACTTATAAACAGAATAAATATATATATATATATATATATATATATATATATATATATATACTGAAAGCTCTCTGTTCGTTAAACAAAAAAATTAGTCTCATTTTGGGAAGGGGGTCAGGTCAAGAACGTTTCTGCAACTTCATACATTTATAAGCATATATATATATATATTAATATTTATATATGTAAGTATCTAGACGTCTCGCTGTCGGCTAATGGGTCACTAGTTATTCTTCCAGGTCATTAAAGAGTTCGATTTTCGCAAGGTACTTCATTTTTGTAGCCTTGTACCAAAACTAATTTAAGCTTGTTATATATTGCATTAATCAGATTTCAGGTAAACATAAGCAAATAAAATGAATTCTATATTTTTAATCATTTCACCCCCAAGCAAGGATGTTACTGAGTGTTAGAGAATATGAGAAAAAATGTTCTGTTATGGAGATAAAAGAACAAGAATTAAGAAGACAAGGATTGAATGTTCATTTAAATTTTTGAAGATCAAAGTTGAAGCAAGAGGTCGAACGAGAATTCCACATGCGGTAAGTGCGACAGAAGAAACTGTTAGCATAGAACTTACTGTTACATCTCGGCAATTCAACTGTAAAATGAGGAGACCTTGCCGCCAATCTAGTACTGCGCTTAAATTCATAAAGTCTAGGTACCATAGATGAAAGTGATATTTGTTTTGCAGATACAGAAATGTGGAACAAGGCCAAAAAGAAAGTGGGGGGCAGCTTGTCTTCAATTTGTCTTATCTTAAACTTAGCTAGCCACAAATACTGAAACATACCGCAGTATTCCATACACCAAGACAACACATTCTTACTTACTATTGTCACTACAGTCACCATAATACCTCAAGTCTTTATGAAGTCCTAACTAGTTTCCATATGTACAATTTGTTTGTGGAGTGTGGGAAATAAAAATAAGAACTTTTATAAAATGAAACCCCGATGAATATTTACAATTTTATATACAAGAAACTAAAAGAATAGTGTTTGTGATAACCCCACTTACCACCTCTTCCCTCCATACACACACACGGACACAAAGGAGAAAATTCATTAGAACAAAAAAAGTATGTATAGAAAAGGCATAAAGACACTACGTTACGGCGATGAGAGTGTGACTGAAGCCGAAATGCCAGGTCAGGACCAATAAGATTCTTCATTGGATTTTATCAAGAATCTCTAAATATATAGCAGGAACACGAGCTAATATGTGGTAGCAATATTCTAAGCAAGGACGAAATGTAGACTTATAAATAGTTACCTGTTCTTGACATAAGTGTACCTTTTTCAGCATTTGATTGTCAATAAGACCCACGGATATATAACCGTCCCTACCATTTTAACAGGGAATATTAAGAAACAATTGTTGGAAGGCGACATTGAATGTTTCTAGGTCTTCATCCCTGTTCCACATTTGGCCCAGCTCAGAACAAGTTTCTTTTCAAGCGTTTATTATAAATTTATGAAATTCTAATGCTTAGGCGGAAAAGCAGGTTTTCATTTGTCATCAAATACGGTATATTTATCATTTATTTTAGAATTAAATACAATAGGACTTCAACATACACGGAAGGTCTAAGCGACCGTGAGGACTTCACCATCCACGGAAGCTCTCAGCTACCGCTTGGACATCAGTATCCGCGGAATTGCCAAGCAATCACAAGAATCTCGATCAACATAACTTTCAGATTCAAGACTTTTATTCAACAAAAACCACTTCACAAAATCTAATTAAAAAAGAAAACATGCACAAAAAATATACCTGTAATCATAATAATCCTACTATAATTGTGCTTGTCCTGACAATAACTCATAAATAATAGACTGTTCCGCGTTTTGATCGGGTGCAAAAAGGGGAAAAACACTACTTAATTTCAGTAAAAAAATTGAAAGAACGAAATTAGGGAAGATAAAAGATGAGATTAAGCTGATAAAAACAGAGACTACACTTTGGTCTTAGCCAAAAGATCAAGAAGCGATTTTATTTTCTAGCAGCGCCACGCTAGCAGAATGTGACACAAGGTCAGTTTAATGCGGGAAGATCGAGCACTTGCACCTGGATCAGATCCAAAAATAGCCCAGTCCCTGCAGTCAGTTGGCGTGACATCGGTTGTACTACAGACCTCCCCCACCCCTCGTTCTTTAATGCAGTGAGGGAGGTACTGCCGCTGGCAACTGTTTACCTAGACCGGGCACCTCCCAATGATATTTTCATTTGCGCTCTGTCCATAAACAGATGCACAACTGAGAGATGAAATACGGTTCATTCGTCCTAGAGCAAATACTGCTCTTTGATCCCAGGCAAAAGGCCGATAAGCAATTGTAATTTTTAGCGCGCCCACGTCGGCACTGAATGTGATACAAGGTTGACGTTTAGAGTAGATTTACCAGCAATACTGTGGGGACCCCCCCCCACGGTATGTCCCTTTTTGGGGACGCCTCAATAAACCAAGCCCCTTCCTGAAGTAGAGGTACTACCTGGGGGTAAGGTCCCCTAGGGCTTGGACTTAAAATCTTTGACCCTCCACGACCCCCGAAAAGGCCGAGAATCAATGGCGACCGTGATAAAATCGCCATTTTTCAGACATCGAACGACAGAAACCGAGTAAGCAATCGCCAAAAATCCAATTAACATAAATTACATTAAATAACATCGTCTGCTCAATTAATTTTAAAATTATTAAAAGAAATGTTCTTAAGACGGGAATTTGGCTAGAAAGAAAGAAAGAAAGAAAGAAAGAAAGAAACAATCAAACAAACAAACAAACAAACAAACAAACAAAGATAAAAGTGTTTAACGTCGCCTGCCAATATCTCATAAGTAACGGACTATTCCGTTTTGATCTCGTAGAAAGAGGGGAAAGACACGACATGATTTCAGTGAGAATAAAGAAAGAAAGAAAGAAAGAAATGTAAATGGTGTTTAATGTTGTTTCAGCGAAATGGAAAAGTTGCCATTTTCAAATCTTTTCATTTGTACCCACTTCTTAAAATAACGACCAGCATTCATATTTATGATTGTTGTTTGTTAAAATTGTTAAGCTCAAATATTGAACGATGCGACAGGGAAACTTCTTTGGATATTTTATTGTCGTAGAACACGCCACGAGTTCATTCAATCATTAAATTAAGAGTTAAGAATTAAGATTCATCAGAAAATTTAAATTAGGAAAACCGTGAAATTTTCACGGGTGTTTCTAATAATAATAATAATAATAATAATAATAATTGAACTATTCGACCTGAAGTTATCTCTAACTAGGCTCCACCAGGTTATATGCTGCTTTTATCAAAATCCGTCACCATATCGCACACATTTGCTTGTTATACCCTTGGCTTTATCACACTTGGTGTCATCATGATGAGTATATTAGGCTTCGATTATTTGTACCCCAGAGTCACTTTGTTGGCGTACTGTTCTTCATTCAACAACAACTAAAACAATAATAATAATAATTTTTAAATTATAAAAAAAAAATTCAATCAATTTAAATGTCGTCAAAATCATAAAAAAAATGTGCCACCACTGAGAGGAGAAACGCATATTAATGAAAAAGATTTTCATTCTTTAACCGTTTTTTTTTTTTATTTTTATTTTTTTTAAGAAAAACGTAGGCGATCATGGCTCTTCATATTGGCTACTAAAATAATTTTGTCTGTTTGGCGAGAGGTGCAAGCCATGAGTCAGCGTTTTTCAACCTTTTATTTTTACTTTGACACACAAGAATCACATTTTACATTGTGACCAGTTATACCTACGTGGAATAAATCAAAGACAAACTCTCTTCACTAGAATCATTTATTTAGCATCGACAATTTAGATGTATATTTCTTACGATCCGCATGTATTGGAATTACATCCATCAGTTTGTATTATCTATTTGTATGAATAGAATATTATTACTTTTAGAAAAAAAAAATTTAAAGTAAATTCCGACACAAAAGTAAAGTAAGTAATATTTGGAAAAATGTCATTTAATGAGATATATGTGCTTGTCTGCAACTGATTCCAATAGATTTATGAGTATTGTGCAACATTTAGACTTGTTTATATTCTGCACTTTGCTCTTACTTGCGTATTTTTTTTTTTTTTTTTGTCTTTCTTTGTTTTTGTCGCGACCCATTTTATTTATCCCGCGACCCATTGAAGGGTCGGGACCCACAGTTTGAAAAACCCTGCAAGTCATTGGATGTACTTACGGTATAGAGTACAAGTTTTTTTTTAACTACCTAGATAGTTTGCTATTATCCGCAGATTTCACCATCTACAGAAAACTGATAGTTTCGCTATCCACGGATAACGAATTTATCTAATGTAACTTGAATTTTACAAAAATAAAATATGAAATAATTATAAAAACCCGAATTTTACAATTGATTTCTCAACTAAAACAACGAAGTCTGTCAATGCAATAATTTGACAATGAATTAATTAGATGTTTTCTTTATCATTTTATACCCACGTGATATTTTCTTTCTATTTTATGATTCAGCTACTAAATACTAAGTCCCGTTCGTTGCTATACAAATTATTTTGTATATTTCCAGTTATTGGCTAATAAAACTTAATCCCACAGTTATTATATACCAGCTTAAAGGAGATTAAACTATTTGAATCTAAAGAAAATTGAACTACTTCCGTTTTAATAGCGTGTTTATCTGTGTGTGCGTGTATATGTGTTGTTTAAAATTTGCTATGTCTATGGGGAAAGCGTGCTGAATATCGGCTGATCGTTTAATGCGTGAAACTAACAGTCACCGTGCGATACTGATTTTTATGTTCACAGTTAATATACAGATAGAGTTCACACCCACACACACTAGAATCTAAATGAAATCGGCTAAATGAAAAAATAAAAAAATTAAATTTTAAAATTATAATTCCCAGCATCCCTCGTTAGTGCGCATGCGTAGTCACCAATTCACACACACACACACACATATATATATATATATATATATATATATATATATATATATATATATAGTATTTATGTTACACAACAAATATTTACATTTCAGGATAATCTCATTCTTTGTCATTGCACCTGATTATGTAGTCAATATTAATAATCACATAACGTGAACATTATACAATGAAAATTACATATCAAATTCCCAATAAAAACTACATTTCAAACTACAATTTTATAAATTCATTCAACCTGACACACACATATATATATATATATATATATATATATATATATATATATTATTATTATTATTATTATTATTCATAGTAACATGATGTCGAGATGTGTGAATCGTTTCATATTTATACGTACACATAAGAACAAACAACTAAAGGTCTATCGAAAATGAACATACATACACACACCCATATATATATATAATGTGTGTGTGTGTGTGTGTGTGTGTGTGTGTGTGTGTGTGTAACATTCTTCTTGTACGAAAGAATAAGTTATTAATTTTGAAGTGTCTTAGTTTCAACCTAATAATATATCACGATATTAAAGTGGGACCAGACTCCTCCTCCTCCAGTAAAAGGTGAAATTTTATAAGCTTCAGGAATATCTTATCGGCACCCAAGCATATCGTATCGCCGGAAAGGCAATCTGTGGTAGTCTGGTCAGGCTAGTGTCAATTGACTGATTCTATTATATTCACCAATAAACAACCGGGTTGAGGTATCCAGGGTGGCATAAAAAAAAAATGATTGCAACCCGCCATCACCCCATCCCTATCGCCTGGAAACAACTTCATGCAAAACATACACACGTATTCAGGCAAATATGCACCTGTATATTTTCGACTCATCTGGTTAAAGATGTCACTTGGAACATGGTCGCTGTTTCTAGATTGAGATTATGAGATCTCAGTGGTCAGTCAATGCCTGTTATTTTTTTTTTTTTTTTTTTTTGGATTATTTAAAAGCATAAAATTAGCAATTTGTAGAAGCGACTCTAAATTGGATGCTTTCCTGATCAGTACTATAATCTTAACCTGGTCAAGTCTAGGGCTACCCGTTATCTTCCCTACATATCCGCATAAACTATGCCTCTTACACTGTAACCCTCTACCTCGAGCGGCTCTCGGTTGTTGTATGGAGTGAATATAAGTTTAAAAAATATTATACACTAGGCTAGGTGATTGTGTTGTGTGAACTTCTCAAGGAGTCAAAATTATTTCCTTTAAAATTAAATTAAATAAACAAAATTCAAGGTTGTTACTCGGCCTCAAACGCCAATCATCGGCGCCGATATGAATATAAAAAAAATGAAAATATTTACTTGTAAGTGTTTGTGTGTGTGTGTGTGTGATACAGACAGACAGACAGACAGACAAAAAGACAGAGAAGTAATAACAACTATAAAATCCTTTTCCCCCATTGTCAAGATCGGCTGGAGCTGGCATATATATACTCTGTCAGAGGAGTGGGTGAAATAGTCTTATTTTGTACAGAAAACAACAGAACGACGGCATATTATACTATAGACACACTCATATATGGATGGGCTGAAGATTTCGTTCAAGCATGAAACAAACTGTCGCCGCTCTGTGTCGAACTCAATGTCCATTTTAAATGTACATATATATTATATATACATATACAATATAATAAAATAGAATATAATATATATATTTCATAAATATATGCATCATAAATATATATATATTAAATATATACGTAATAAATATATATATATATTAAATATATACATATATATATTTAATATATATATACAATATTTAATATAATATTTATATATATTTCATATATGTATATATTAAATATATATATATATTAAATATATATTTATGTCATATGTATATATTTTATTTATATATATTAAATATATATATCATATATATATTATATATATAAATATATATATACATATATATTAAATATATCATATATGTATATTTTATATTAAATATATATATCATATATATATATATTATATATATAAATATATATATACTATTAAATATATCATATGTATATATATATTATATATATATAAATATATATATACATATATCATATATATATAAATATATATATACATATATCATATATATATATATATATATATATTAAATATATCATATATATATATTAAATATATATATATTTCATATATGTGTGTGTGAGAGAGAGAGAGAGAGAGAGAGAAAGAGATAGAGGAAGATTTTTGTTTTTATTAATTTCACTGTCTAAAATAATAACAACTCGAACGCGTGTATCCACTAAAAATAACGTTTTATCGCATGTTAGTGGATACACGTGTTCGAATTGCTAGCCCCGATTTTATTTTTTTTAAACAGTGAAATTAATAATTTAAAATTAAAAATATATTTCAAATGGCCTATCGACTTGGTGTTATCGATTAGCAAACTTGTCTCACTGGATAAATTTCGACTGAGTAGTTAATCTACCGCTCCAATACTTATGGCCTTGTGTCACATTTGATGTACGCTTAAATCATTATGGACACGCAACGTCATGACCTGTGAGCCCGGTGAGGATCGGACTCACTTACGAGCGTCGAATGGTGGAATAGCTTTCATTACTTTCTATATTTCTAGAAATGTCTCTTTGCACCTAATAATGTTTACGTGTCTAGGTATCACTCAATAGAATAACAAAATATTTTATTTACTTGTCATATCGGGCGATTGAGAGAACTTGTTGCTTATTTATTTTTTTTTTTTTTTAATCAAAGTTTTGCTTGTGCCTCTTTCTTTCTTACTTTTTTTTGTAATATTTGAAAGTTATACCTATGTATAATGTCTACACAAAACTTTTTGTTACTTAAGAAGAGCTATGCATGACTTTTTCTCTGTGTGAAACGTTGACTGGCAAAATTTTGTGAGTGTTTTGTTGTCGCTATCTCCCTCTCTCTTTCTCCCGCTCTCTCTCTCTATCTATCTATCTATCTATCTCTCCCCTTCTATCATTCGACCCTTAATACCTTCCGTCTGTTCCTCTCCCGTGACGACCTCTCGCCATCTCTTACAGTTTGTTCTTTGTTTCATGGACTGTCTACTGTTGTTGGACACACCTACGACAGAGGCACAGTTTAACGCCTAACTATCTGAATTATGTTAGGCATGTAAGCGATATCCCCACTCTCTCTATATCTATCTATATATCTGTCTTTCTGTATCTTTTTCTCTCCTTTCTCTTTCCCATTACACACACACACAAACACGAGCGCGCACACACACACATACCGTATCTCTCCTTGTGAGCTACTTTTTTTCAACGCTGCTACTGCTGATTGGGGAAAAAAACGACCAGTTAACTGAAGCGACGAGCTTACCTGGCACACACTCGACAGCCTCTGACAGCCAAACTTACTCCACAAGAGAAATCAAAAATAGTTTTAAAAGGGAAAAAAAAAAAAAAAACGCACGCTAACATTCAAATTATTGAAATAAGCTAATTCAGAAGAAATAAAATTTCTTCAGTTACAACTACATTTTTTCTTTTTTTTTACAAACAAAACTTGAGTCTTTTTTTTTTTAATATTTACAACACATAAGGAACTTTATTTCTCCCCACTCCGGAAATTTTCTGAAGGTCCTGACGGCATTAAGTTAAAAAAAAAAAAATAAATCAAATAAATAAAACGGTAACATGTCGGGGAATATCCCCAGGATAACTGCATATTTTGGATTTGGTAAATCCTACAAAATTTGTGAACTGGTCGGATGCGTGTCTTAGTGGGAATTTGCGGTACGACGCGAGCCCCCTGCCTGACCAAACGTTAAGATAAAAGCAGCCTTAACGAAGTACTTTGTTCTCTTTCTCTCTATCTTTTTTCCTTTCTCACTTGCTAGTAAGTAACAACAATCGACACACACTTAAAACTAAACAGTAGAAAGTTTCCGACGCACTTTTTCTTTTGCGCGGAAAGTGTTTGTTTTTTTTATTCAGTTCTTTTTAAAGAAAATATCTGTTGTGTTTTTGAAAAGAAACATTTTTCCTTCTCTCTGGTGTGTATTGTTTTTTGAAAAAAATCACCAGAGAAATATATACGAAATGGATATGTCTTTACGTCAGAAAAAACAAAGTGGACATTACTTTTGTCAACTACCTCATACTGTGTTTCAGATGGGACTTACTCGTGGATTGCCTTTGTTGGGACTTTTCTTTGGACTTTTCCTTCCATCTACAACAGCAGGTAAGTTTCATTTCCTTTCTTTCTTTCTAAGGCCTCATGCAAGAAAAAAAAACTAAGTAAATATATTTTCTTCGTTTCTACGAGATTCGAATTAAGAAATTCAATTATTTTAATTTTTTTTTTCTTCGTTCTCGTTATCCCATTTCAGCACGGATTTGCATCGCCCACCAAAACAAAACCCAACTAAATTAACCTTAGTTTGGTACAAGGCCATATATGTGGGTCACCCAATGAAGATCGAAATCAAAGTATAATAAACAGTAATTGTATGCTCAACTATCTTATTAACTATTAACCCAGGACAAGGCGCTTTGCTGTTTGCAAAGCTAGCTAAATCTGGCACAAGATCAAAATAAGCGAGCACTCTGTGAAATGTAGTTACCTATTTCGAACTAGCGCCAGTAGACAGTGTTCGAACAGAGTTTAAAAAAAAAAAAATACTGATTTTCGTGGTAGGCTGGTCACTTTAAAAAAAGATTGGTGTAATACAATCTTCTGCTTCACGTTTAAACTAAACAGTAAATATCTTAGACTTAAATCTTAGAATAATTTTAGGTCGTAGCCTGTATATCCATATTTTTCACTGACGAGGATTTGAACTCTGTTAAAAAGTCAGAATTTAGAATACTGATAGTGATCGCCAAGGCTAGGCAATAAAAAAAAATTAACTTTCTCTTTGGTGCTACACAATCTTCTTATCTTCATTTCCTATTTATTTGGCTGGATAGTATGAGGACTGTGCGTGTGCGTCATATATAACACGTGTTTGCTTCTCGTTACCTGTGTGTGACTTCAAATAATGCGCATTTAGAAATAACTCCCTCTTTTGATGGGGACATACAAAGTATTTACATATAAATATACATTCAGTTAATGCCCGCTCTCTGTATGTATGTATGTATGTACGTACGCTTGTGTGTATTTGAAAATCATAGGTCGCACTGATGGTCGGCTAATAATACCTTCTTTTTGTGTGTGTAAACAGGTGTTTCTTCTTTATGGTAACCTTTTTACAATATCGATGAAAATGTTTTGATTTCACTGAGCCTAGTCTGTTTAAGCCCTGAACAAAAAACTCCGCATTTGATCAAGGTTAATGGTAGAGAATGCGGTGGGAAGATTGTGTTCCGCCAATCTTGTAAGTGGGAAGAGCCTGTCTGTCTAGAAAATAAACATTATCCTTTTTTCTTTAACATGGATATAAAAAAAACATTTACCATGAAGATCGGTAGGAAATATGACTGTGACTACTTAAATACGATACAAAGACACATGAAGAAAATTTGGAATGAAGAATGTGTTGCGTCAACTTTCCAAGGAAAAGGGAAGCGCTTGCCTGCCTATTTGTTTTCACCTTGGCTCGAACACCAACCAATGACACCACTAGGAGTTTGAAATACGCGACTTAAGCTACGAACTGGCCACACATATTTGTACCTTTTGAGTGTTTTTACTGACTGATCGAAAGTTAAATTGCACCCAGCGTCAAATTTTAAAATTATTTTATTATATATATTTTAGATTATTCTTAATTGAATTAGAGGGGAAAAAACAAATATTATAAATTTTTTTTCTCTAAAGATTAACTCTTTATTTTTATGGAGAGACGAAAAGTTTTTAAAAATGACACAAATTTAAATTTGTTTGAAATGGAAGCAAAATATTTTCGCGCCTCATTCAGCAATAACTGATTTCACAAACTCCTTAATAATTTGTTATTTTACTTGAAATCTAACAAGTCTAAGTGGAGAGGAATGGGAATAGGAAGACATGGTACTTTTATAAAGAAGCGGTCCCAACAGGGATGTGATGATATATTTGATGACGTTACATTTCGTTGTTATGATTTAAACGAATTAAAATTATTGGACAAATTTAATTTAAAAATAAATTAGAAATAACTGTATTTGACCAAAAAAAAATAAATTTGTTACAATTACGTCCTCAGATGCTGCAGAAAACATCAGATTTCTCTTTAATATAGGAAGAGGTAATAATTGTAACAAGTTATTTTTTTATTTACATTCGGACTATTGTTCTTATCACAACGTTTCGAGCGTTGTCTCGCCGGCCTTCATCAGGTGTATGCCGCTCCGGGTAACCTACAGAAACTGAACCCTTTATTTAATCTACGGAAGTAGATTGTTCACGTCTCACTGTCCATGTCTAGGGATATATCTCGTATAGTTTTTATTTTAGTTCTATTCACTTATTGATTACCCCGTTTCCACTGAGTCAAGCACACACTGCCCGAACCAAGGGTTGAACTCACAATTACTAAATTCAGGCAGATTTTTTTTTTTTTTTTAATGTTTGAAGTAAAATTATTTCTAGTTTATTTCTGTAAATTTGTGTGCGGGTAGGAGTAATTAAAATAAATTCAAGTTTTTGATTGATTTTTAAATTCTACCAACTTTAAGTCTAGACATGACGTCAGTGAATACGTCACTACATTCCTCTTGGGACAGCTTTTTTTAAATTAAAAGTACTGGAAGATTATATTACGTTAAGTGGGGAGAGCCTGTACCTTTTAAAAATGAGTATTCAGAATCCTGGCATTTTACACGAACTAGAACACAGGCCCTGTTCGGAAAGGGGAAAATATGCTACTAACTAAAAAGACACAGGTTATTTATTCTACCATACAAAATTATTCGATAAAATTAAATAATAAACCTGCCGGGACGGGCCAAAAGAGAGAGGACAAATTCACACTTTTGCATATAGACCTCAGTTTGTGCCAAGAATTGTTTTCTTTTATGGTATTTTATTTATAAAAATAAAATAAATAAGCCATGGGTATTTTCGGCTGTTTGAGTAAATCAATGAGCCGGCAGGCTGTTTGTACCGGGCGCTTGCGCATTAAGAAGCAGGTATTGCGCGCTCAAATGGAAATAAAAATTGACAATACAAAGGAGCTGAGAAAAAGATAACCAGACCTCTATTATTTATTATAAACATTAATTATTATTGTTATTAAAACTTTATTATTATTATTATTATTATTCCCCCTCCTCTTCCTTTCAGATTATTCGTGATAAATTGAATAAAATGTATGATATCAACTTTTCAGATTTGTTTGGTTGGATTGACTTGCATAATCGATCACGTTTTATGTAGTAATATGTAAATGACTGTCTAATTAATTAGCATATCTAAGGCATAAACTATATAAATGCCCAAGCAGTAAGTGTAGGGCACCCCTTGGCATGCGAGATAAACAACTACCGCTTAAAAGGGGAAATACCACTTCATAACGATTTACATTCGAACTGTTGTCCTTATCTTTGTTGTTATTATCAAAAATTGGGGCCATTCTGCTCTCTATGTGCTTGTCAGTCCGAGTAATTTTCAGGAAATTTTGAACTGAATTTGTATTTAATCTACACGGGTAGATCGTTCTCATTTCTCTGACCATATCTACTCGTCTAGTTCTGATTTTTAGTACTGCTCACTTATTGCTCGCCCGTTTCCACTGAGTCTGAGGGATGTCTTTTTGTTTTGTTTATAACTATATCCTAACCTAAACCACGTTTCCTGGCTCTCAACGACGTCTCTACTATGTAGTTTTATTTTTTCTGGGCCATATTCCGAGGCGAAGTCATTGTTTCATTTTATTATTCTACGTGATTTCCAGATTTCATTAAATTCAGTTTACTATAAAGAGGAAAAAGAGTGTATTGCGCCAATTTTCCGAGTAGAGGAAGCCTACCTGTGTAGAAAAACAATACTACGAAAATCTGGATTTTTAAAAATTTAACTTCTAGCGCCAATATTCAACACGTCATTATCTCGGCCACTTATTTGAATGCTGAAAAAAAAAATACAAAATAATTGTGACTGAAGATAAATCACTTTTAAATGAGAATAATTTATCTTCCATGATAGGAAATAAAATTAACGAAAATTTAAACAAAAACTCTTAATGAAATGGAACTAGTGTTCTCAAAAGACGAAAATTAAATGTGCTTGTCGTTGTTGTGTGTGTGTGTGTATATATATATATATATATGCTAAGCTTTTTTTTTTTTTGCTGACCACTGAAGTTTTTAAAGAAACTTCTATTATTAAACTTACCTCAGTAAGGTATGGCTTTCACATTAAGGGTTGATCTTACCCACTGCAAAAAAAAAAGCCTTTTGAAGTGAGGTTTTTTTTTTTTTTTTTTTCCCTGAATTTTATAAAGCGTGGAGTGAGTCGTCTTTCCTTTTTTTTTTTTTTCTTTCTAAATCAGATACTTGCTTACTAATTAGTGTTCGAGCCCATATATGCCAGAAGTTTGAATACCGATTTTCAAGGTCAGCTCCATCTTAAACAATGGACACAACACAATATCCCTACTTTTATTCCTTCGTAGTTGACTTTACAGACTGTATTGGGTTGGGCAAATCAACAGGTACTCGGATCTTTCGAACCATTACCGCTCAAGTGAGTTCGATCCTCACTTGAGGTCGAATTAAGCATTAGTGTAGGCAAGCAATTCGCCATGGAAGACTCAGCTTAATAAACAGCATATGCATAAATAAAATTATCTACAAACATTTCTATTGTAACTTATTTTTTTCGTCATTTCATATTTTAAATTACTACCAAGTACACGGCTTGTCCGAACGAAGGCAATATGATCTCGTTAGGTAAAGTGAACGAGTCGTCGGCTGGAAGGTGAATTATAAGCCTTCACTAAACAAGACAGGTAAACTTGAAGCAGAAAGACCAGTTCAGTAATGAGTTTTCTCTTGCTATTTTTTTTTCTACGCGCACGACTCTCATTTCTCCACGGATAGTAGCAGACCTTTCGTCAGTGCAAGGCCGTGGGTCGAGGCGTTTGACTTTTATTACAGCTCGGATATAGCATTTAAAATATACCCAAGTATTTAATGCTAAGTTGGCGGTTTTATAGGTAGATGGATGTGTAAATTGATTTAGACAAATTTGTATATAGATAGATAGCTATGTAGCTAGGGATAAGTGTAGATATTAGGATAGATATGATAGCCTTAAGAAAGAAAACTTGGTTACAAAATTATATATGTATATCATTAAACCATTATAAAACGAGTACATAAAGAACTATGTTTTGAAAAATATGTAACATATCTACTTTTTTATTGTTGATCACCATGTTGAAAACTTTTCCATCTCAAATTTGATTACTTTTTTCTTTTTTCTTTTTTTTTTTTTTTCTACTTAAACTGGTAAAGTATTTTTTCCTGTGGATATATTCTTCTTAATCGCTTGGACTTCAGTAAAGTTTCATCATGTATATTTTTTCATCGAACCTTCTAAAGAGGGGCTACTATTTCCTTCGGTTGGCAGTGAAAAGTTAAGGGAAAGGTCACCATTCACCAACCTCCCCCCACGTTCATCAGAAGTCATTTCTTTCTTACCCTAAATTATGTTCAAGCAAGCCTATTTTTATTTTTATTTTTTGTCCTTACTGGACTCGTTTGAACGCACCTGCCCAGACACATGTTCGTCCTCATCACTGAAAGGAAATTTAGGTACAAATATGACAATATTTTAAAACTGTTCTTCCGACACGCACAAACACGTGTAACTTCGTTCCTTAGTGCTTAAGAGCCGATTCAACTGTTTTGTCCTAACTTTGTTCTATGAATTATTCAAATGGAATTCTTATATGCTTTCGCACTCAGTAACCTCTTGCGTCTTAGTGGCTTTATTGACTTGCTCGAAGTGAAATGATTAAATAAAAATTTAAAAAAAAGAACAATTCATAGAACCAAGTGACAAAGATTCATGCTGCATTTGAAATTAAATTTGAACATTACAGGATGGAGCATATACTTTTAAAAGGTCGGAGAATATCAGTGGCGTAGCGTGGGCGGGAACAGAGGGGTTATTGCTCCGGACGCTAAATTTTAAGGGCGCAAAAATTGTTGGAGGAGAAAAAAAGTCCGTACGAAACTAGAATTTATTACAGCTCAAAGCTAAGGAGAATGTGCAATAGCTTTTTCCCGGGTGCTTAAAACCCATTCTACGCGATTTGTCCGATAATATATAGTGATTTTCCAAGCGTAGCTTAGATGTGGCACAAGGCCGAAAGTATGGGGCACCCAGTGAGGATCGAACTCACTTTTCAATTGTAAATGTTTTAACGAAATAAGCTTGCTAAACATTACACCACGCCGAGGGGGCCTTTTTCCGATAAAGAAATTGGCAATACTTCCTTTTAGAACTTCCGAAAATACGAGACGTTCTAGGGAACACATTGACCCAAATGTGTTTTGTTTTTTGGGGTAATTTTTCTTTTTTAATTATTATTCGAATTAATATCCTGCTTTTGCAGGTATTTTAAAACAAAACATTAACATTAAAATTTTTAAACAAAAAAAAAACCCTGCAAAGTCAGGATATTAATTCAAATAATTCATAAGATAAGGACCGTATTTTATTTCCCGCCATATAAGAGCACTTTTTTTTTCTTTTTTTTTTTTTTTTTTTTTCAAAATATTCCTTCAAAAATCATCCTGCATCTTATACTCCGATGGTTTGGTTACCGCTATTAACTAACGCCAAAAAATCATCTATTTTGAAAATACTGAAAAAAACCAAAAAAAAAAAAACCAAATATGAATAAATCAATTATAATTTTTTTTCCTATTGTCAGAGGCCCCTAGGATAGTATAATTTGGGAGACCCTTCATTACGTAGATTTGCCTCCCTCGTGTCTATAAAAAAAAAAAAAGATGCATCTGAATAGGACCCCTGAAGGTGCTCCATCGAATTTAAAAGACCTACTCCAACTAGAGGGACTCAAATTTCAAATTAGTTCAAAGGAGACACATTAAATCTGCAAATAAATAAATCTCCTCTATTCTTAGTAACTTCTTTTTCTTTTTTTTTCTTTTCTTTTTTTTTTGGTTTTATCAGGAGCCCGAGAGTAAAGGTCCCTTGAGTTGGGTGGAGGGGATCTAGTCTTGGGGTCCCTGGGGTGCAGTCCATACTAATATGTAATATGTAAGTCCGGCATTTGCTATTGTTCGTACCAATTCATATTTTAAGGTGATGATGCGGACCTCTAATCTCCCCCTCAATCTTCATGCAGGGAGCGCCTCCCCCCAAAAATGGAGATAAATTAGGGAGACAAAATACTTAGGGAACTAAAAAGGGGAGGAGCTATATTAGACATTGAACTTTCAAGATGCCTGATTATATATATATATATATATATATATATATATATATATATAAAGTGTAACCCGGATATAAGAGAGTTGTCGGGACCGGAGAAGAAGTCTCTTATATCCGGGTTTGGTCTATTTTATATACATTAACACAGGCTCTAATTTAGGACCAGAGAAAATCTCTCTTATATCCGGGTTAACTATATATATATATATATATATATATATATATATATATATATATATACACACACATCTGGTTCTCCCAATAAAAATGAACATTTTTTTTTTTGATTTCGTATATGAACTTTTTTTTTGCTTGTATTTATTTTCTGGAAGGAGACTTATGGGCTTTTTACGCATATAAGAATTATATAAACTAGCAATACCCGTGAAAGGCTTGCGGTCGTGCACTCATTCCCGTACTATCACCGAAGTTAAGCAACTTCGTGTCTGGTCAATACCTAGATGGGTGACAGCGTGGGAATACTAGGTGATGTAAGTTTGGATGTGCCGGTGGTGTGATGGTTAATGGCATGGAATTGCTAATCGGAAAACCGATTTCCAATTCCCGTTGGGTTCGTTATATTCACTTAAGCGCAAATATCCCAGGGAAAGGTATGAGTCCACTCCTTCTCACCCCAGATATAGGTTAATTAAAGACTTATATCACTAACTCATTATTTTTTTTTAATTCTTACAATCTAAAAATATTTTCTGGCTTTAAATAACCTGCAAAGTGTTGAAGCCGTAAAAAATTAATCGATCAATTAATACCTGTGAAAATTTCATTTTTCCTATTTTAATTTTCTGATGAATCGGGTCCATATAAAGTCATTAATTTAATAATTATATTAAATTAATGACTTTATATGGACCCTGAGTTGCACGACTATAAAATACCCGTGGAAATTCTCCTATTGCATTGTTAAATATTTAAGCTTAACGGCTTTACCAAAAAAATGTGATAACATTTATAAGTATTAATGCAGGTCATTATTTAAAGTGAGAGGGTACAAATGAAAAGATTTCAAATTGACAAGGTTTTGCATTTCACTGAAGCAGACGTTAAACACATGAGAGCCTCTTCCCTTTCTTTATTTCCTTCATTCTTCCTTTTTTTTATTGTGTATGCTTTCTTTCCTCACTAAAAAGCAAATATATAACTAGATATATTTTCTTTTATCTTTCCTCGCAACAAAAAAAAAAAAAGGTCCATTATTTACCTGTGGTAATGTCAGGGCGTAACACGCTTGCTAACTAACTTACGAACAAGAAGAACAAGCGTGTGAAGTTTTAGAAGTTAATGCTTCGGGGAAGAAAAACGTAAAATTAAATTTTCTGACTTATTTAAAAAAAAATAATTAATGGCAGTAATTGTTTTAGATAAATGATGAGAGATGTTCAGGAGCATTGCCATAAATTGAGGCCAAGAGGTCAAATTTACTCTTCTGTACAGTTTTCAATTCCTGCAGAAAGTAGAAGGATATTCATATCCCCATCCCCTGCCTCGATAGCAACGTGGATGCACTTGGTCTGGCTTTCTTTTGAAAAACGATTTAATCGTTATCAAACGCGATTTATAATATTTAGCGAAGCTCTTTACACGGGAAACCTTGATAAAATCTCGTTCGCTCTCATGTTAGGAAGGATAAATAAAGATTTAATTTATTTTTCTTTTTTAACGTGGGGGTGGTTGTTTATTTTGAGTGGGCACATCTTGCCTAAAGCGGTCCACTGTCACAATGTGCATTGTTTTGGATTTATGTCAATGTTTTTAAATAAGCCAACGGCGAGCAGCAAGTAAAACTTGTCTTGCACGATCTTAGGCATTCACGTTTATCATACGAATAGACGAATGACAGTTTTATATAACAAATCTTCGTTGAGCAGTCACAACGATAACAAGTTATTTTCATTTCGTGAAAATAGAAGCAAATGGATCAAGATCGTCGCAATGAATGTCATGACACCAACTGTTGTTCAATTTTATAAAGATTAATAAAAAGGGTGAATTTATTGAGTGGAACAGATGACGAGAGAGAGAGAGTTGTTGTTTTACAAGAAAACAAACGTTTGTATTTTATTACGTTCGAGACAATTCATCAAAATTTCTATCTTTTTATTCTAAGAATGTTGGTTCAAGAGGATCAGTGTTCTTTTTTTCTTTTTCTTTTTTTTTAAAAATACCAGAGAATGACTAAACTGAATTTTATTTAGAAATTAAGAACATCATCATGAAAAACACGGGTTGCGTAACAATCATCCACACAAAAAAGTGATATCAGCGAGCCGAGTTCAAATTCCGGTCAAGTCAACTGTGTTTACTTTTCGCACAAATGCCTTCCCTAAAAGGCATGAATCCATTTTTCTCTCATCATGGCTATGGTTTAAATAGAAAAATAGACTTGATTCTTTAACCTTGAATGACGGCCAGTTTAGAATAAAAGTAACTCTGAATTTAAAACCGTGAAAAAGGCAACGAGAAACCACTCGACCTTATTTTCCAAGGAGTCGTGGCAATTCCCAGATAATTGATAAGCGGAAACTGTAAACTTAGAATTGTTTCTGTTCTGAAAGAACATGGCATCAAATAAATACTTCATAGATTTAGATAGTTTAAATTTCCTAACAAAAGACAATAAACGTTTGTTTTCTTTCAGATCAAGGTGGTTAATTTGAGACTTTACTTTTTGTGGCCATCAGTTCAATGCCTCTTTGTCCGGGCATCCATATTGGGAGGGCATTCAATCAAAGAGTGAAATAAAAATTTAGTTTATATTTAATTTGAATAAAGTGTTCATTTCATGTTTCATCCGTTTTTACATATTTAAAATGTCTTTCTTTTTCACATTTCCCAGTACTAGGCCCTATACCCCCCTATATGAGACTTAGGGTCATACAGTCAAACCTCTGCACTTCACTGCTTCAGATCAAATATTTTCTTTTTACACAACGCTGATTGGGTAAAGATTCGGGAACGATAACTTCCCTTGGTTTAAACTTCGTTTAATTTGATTGGAAGCGCTGTTTGGAAATTATGCGTAAAATAAAACATGCTCTTATAAATAATTTCAATGTCAAAAATATCAAAAACAGTCCCTAAACTTGGCAATGGAATGGAGAGTTAAATATAGCAATGAAACAAATCGATAATTATTTACACTATTTACATTTGGCTATTGTCCTCATCTTTGTTGCAGTTATAACAACGTTTCGGTTGTTGTGCCATCTGACCTTCATCAGGTGGATTAAAGCGTTCTTGTGAATTTGGTGACAGTCATTGTGAGTTCAATCCCTGGGTTGGGTAATGTGTACATGGACTCGGTGGAAACGGGCGAGCAAGTATTAAATTAAGAACTAGACGAGATATCTCTAGACATGGGTAATGGAACAAGAACAGTCTACCTCCATTCAAAAATCGTTCCCAAATTGATATACATTTATTCTGGCGCTTTTATATATCATATAAATATATTACGTTTTTGTATGTGGAGTAAAAGACTTCTCCATTATTTTTCCATTTATTATAACACTCTGGATCAATACACTCTTTATTAGTAGTATTATTTTATTACTAGTCGATCCGTGACGTAAAAAAAGGACGGAATTTTGTATAATTTTTTCTCCAATTATTGTTGTTCTCTTTTACGGTGAGCAGTACATCCCAGCTTCCTAAGCGTTTGAAAAGTGTTTAACAAAAGATATTGTCATCCGAAGCGCCGTCAAGGGAAAACTCTGCGCCTGGAGTCGCCCATGAAAGAGAAATGAATCTTGTACATCAAGGCGTTACAGACATTAGATAAAAAAAGTACTTGCTATATTCTACAATTAGACTACCTTTTTTATACTATTGTTGTTGGGTTTTTTTTTTTATCCTAATACTATGATTCGAGCAGCTCTTCGACCGCTACAGAAAAAGAGGGGGTCAAAGAGTTTATCTACCTAGAGTTTTATGATAAAAGAGTAACAACAATAAGCTGGAGTAAAGTTAGTAGTAAAATAACGACAACAATGTGTGTTATCGCAGTTGCAAAGGCGCCAGATGGTGAGAGACGCCCATTCACTGGCTTGAGGAGTGGCTTGGCGACCGGACACTGACCACATAATTAAGTCTCTTTATTAACGCCTTCCTGACCTTTCCGAACTATCTATGCGAGGCGATACCTTTTGAAATTGACAGCATTTTAGGAATAATTCGCATTCCTCCATTTAAAATGATAAAATAAATTTTCGAAAAAAAAAAATTAAATTATGACGTCTTTTTATAAACTTTCTTGTCAAAGGAATTATTAAAACGTGGAAATACCAGAAAACGTGAAGGCGACGTCAAATTTACATTTAAAGTATTTTTATCGCATTTTTTTTTTAAAATAAAATATCAAATTTATGCATGCAAAATATTCAAATAAAATACTTATTCTTAAGGTAAGTTTTATTTGTTTAACTTGTTTCATAAGATCACCGAAAAGAGAAAATAGTCATTGTTATCTTTCTTTTTTACTTTAAGTAACCGGATCTTTTCTGTTAATTCATCCCAAAATAAAAAAGAATTTATATTTACTAAAATTCACATCAACTTCTCCCAGAGCGAGGCCCTTCGATTGGCTTGATATTTGCGATCGCTCCAAATATGGGCGACTCGGGTGCGCTATTTCTAAATTCGGGACCTGCGTTCGTCACGCTCACCCCGATAAACAAGCCAAAAAACAGATTTTTTTTTTCTTTTTTGTTTCTTTTATGTCTATAATAAAATCGCTTATAATTTTATTGTCAACGCATTTCGACGTTAAAATAATTTTAATGCCTTTAAACTGGATTGCAATGCTTTTTTTTTTAATTGAATACATATAAATAAATAGCACAATTGTCACTAAGACTTACATGAGTGTCTGAACCCATGACCATGTTGTTTCCTTAAATTGCAACGCAGAAAAAATGATGACCGAATTTCTTAGATGAAGCATTTCTGTAATTAATTATTTTTAATTCGCTCGGGATGATTTTGCATTCTACGACCATTAAGTAACAGGGATCGAAAATACACAATAAATAAATACCCTTATTTTCGATCCATGTTGCTTACGTAACGGTCGTAGAATGTAAAAATCGACCTAAGCATTACGATAAAAAGCAACAATAATAAAATGATTGATCCGTTTTATCAATACTTCGCGGGTTACTTAAAGTCAAGAGATATCTTTAGATTGTAAGAATTTTTTTTTTGCGGGGGGGTAATAATGGTTTTAATGATACAAGTCTCACTAATTAACCCATAGCTTGGGGGAGAAGAGCGGGATTCATACACTTCCCAAGTGAATATAACAAACCCAGCGGGAATTGGAACTCGACTCTCCGATTGACAATTCTGAACCATTATACTACCCGCACATTCAAGCTTACAGCACCTGGCATTCCCACGCGGTTACCCATCTAGGTACTGACCAGGCTCGACATTGTTTAACTTCGATGATCGTACGGGAACTGCTGTTCCAACGTGATTCGGCCGTAAGCCTTAAGATGCCAGAGAAACTTGTACAAAGTTAAGGAATTTAGTGTTTCTCTACAAAATAAATTTTCTTTTATCATTTATTTTCCCAAAATTCTTGTTGGGTGAAGGAAACTTTTTGTCTCTAGTTGTCCGAAGTTTGATATGATATCCATTTCGGGACGGTGACATCAGATAACAATTTTATTCTCAGTCACATACATAAATGGTGACTATAATGCGACGGTCGAAATTTGGGCAGGGATATGGGGTTCTGATATTAACCCTGTCCCACCACCTTAATTATTCATTCACGTGACCCTTAGTCTCCCACCCCGACCTACCAAGAATTCGTGCTATGTTTGCATTCCTTCCTTTCGCCAAAATCCATTTCCTCTGTGAAACCTGAACCCAATCTCTCTACCAAGGCAGGTTAAGGATGATTATATATATATATATATATATATATATATATATATATATATATATATATATATATATACGAATGATATGAGTGGCCTTTGTCAAGGTAAACAATGAATGTAACAGCTTTTTTAATATTACTGTTGAACTAGCTAGATGTAACCGTAAATTCTAATCTAATAGTTTTGTTTCTCGCACAGCGGAACTCACTTTTGTTTTTTTTGCTCCTACAATCCTATAAAAAAAAAAAATTAAAAAAACACCAATCGCCATCTTCTTTCTTCCTGAACGTTTTTCATTTATTGTCCTTTCTCCTTACTAAATTCTTCTCATTCTATTTCCTTCCCAATAACTCCTTGCGTCTTAGTGGCATTATCGCCTTGCTTTGGGTGAAATGGTTAAAAATAAATTCATAAATAAATGAGTGTCTTGAAAAAGGTAAAGATTTAATGAAAACATCATTCACTAAACAGGACTTTTAGATTTTTTTAAATGATTGTTCACTCAATATAGGGCCTATGAGCCACTCCATGCTGAATGAGATTGTTGTAAGGACGTATAAGGAAGAAGTAAGAAGTCGATATAATGAAGATACGTAGGACATTTTTTTCATTTAATCATTTCACTCCAAACAAGACAAAAAAGTCTTGTCATTATCTTAATTCTCAATAAACCCTTGCATCTTAGTGGCATTATCGCCTTGCTTTGGATGAAATGATTAAAAATAACTTCTGCATGGGTGAAAGATTTTGACATCATTGCATAACAGTGACGAGTTGTTTTGGCTGTTTGTTTTTTTTGTTTTTTGCTGGGGGGTATTTTGTTGTATTAAGATATCTATATTAATCTATATCCCAGACGACAGTCCCCTCAATTCATAATCTTCCCAAATAAATTAATAAAAAAAAAGTAACAGTCTCACTTATGATTCTAACTCACTTCGACGATTCCATTTGGCCTGCTTATAGCCATTACGACTCCTCATAAATGATATAGCTTGCAGGCAGTTATTATAGATGTACTTCACTGGCCTTGTTGGGAATTTCTGGTCATTGGTCACTAGAAAGCAGTTAGTATAAAAACCTCATATCTGGGGACTCGTGTCTCCCAAAAAGCATTTCTCTGATTCATTAAAACTACTAGCTTTAGAAGCATATCTCGATTAAAAAGATTCTTTCGTTATTTCATACGAGGAAGCAATATATAATTCCTGGTTTACCCATACTGTCAAAAATGACTTATATATATATATATATATATATATATATTCTTAAGTCCTTACCGAGAGAAGGATTTTCGCGTCTAAGACTTTAAATGTATACTTTTCAATTAGTACTGTGCTTTTTCACCCCATAACCCGTCGTCTGTTATAACACTTCTCAGTTAAATTTTATAAATAACTCTTGTAATTATATAAGTTTGATAACGGCCATGTCAGTGTAATAATAATCATAGAAGTTTGTATAAAGTTAGTGATCTCTTGTAACGTTAGTCGTCGAAAAATGACAAACAACTCGCTGTTTGGTGGCTGAGAATTCTCGATTTATTGAGATGTAGATATGAAGGAGAAAGAAAGGTCAAAGAAACAAGATTTCCTCATTTCAAATCATTTAATCACTTCTAAAAGTGTGGGTTGCAGTGCCCTCACGCCGAAGCGCTGAATAATGGAAAAACAGAAAAGGCATCACATTTTCTTGGTCAAATGAGCACATGGCATGCATTTTGGCAGGTGACTTGCAACGTTTTCGTGTCTTCATTTAATCACGAAATGTCACTGAATGAGAGATTTGACCTTTGATCACGCCATCCCTGACACTATTTGGTTAGGCCGCGTTTCTGAAGATATATTACAGGATGCAATTTTGATTGCATACAGAAATAACTCTTTCGGTTTTGTTTTCTTTTTTTCTTTTTTACAAATGAAGGCTCAATTTTAACACGCTTTCTGATACGTTACGCTAACCGCACATCCTTATCTCATGTTTGTTTATTAATAATTTATACTTAATGAATAACATATACAGTGTTTATAAAGTTTTTATTTTAAGTTAGATTTTTGAATAATTTACCTTTTATATAAGATATAAAATAACAAAAACAAATTTATTGTCTCCCTTTATATGAGATATTGATCAAGTACTTTTCTCTGAAAATATAAACATCTGTCTATATTTCTGAGATAAGGTATTGTAACTATTTACAGTATTTACATTGTTCGGACTGTTGTCCTCATCTTCATTGTCATATTCACGACGTTTCGGTCATTATACGCTCCGGCCTTCTTCAGGTGATATACTTTGTAATTTCAAACCTAACGCTTTTAGTCCACAGCAGTAGATTGTTCTACTTCCACATGCCATGTCTTTTCTAGATAACTCCGTTTCAGTTAATTCCCTTTAGTAACTCAACTCCCCAAATTTTTGTTCCCTTTGCTGTAGCCATGTAGTGAACTCAAAATTCTCTTGAATCAAGTCACTTTTGGATTACTTCAACCAACGATTTTATCCGTGAATATGACAATAAAAATGGGGACAAAAAGTCCGAACATTGTAAACAGTGAAAATATAAACATAAGTTACCAAAATACAAAATAAAGACAGACTGTTACTATAACAAATTTACAATGCATTTCTGTAGTAAAATGATTTGCAGTTATACGCTATGCGTGATACACGCTTAGGCGATCATGTACCTTTCGATACATGACTGACGAGGCGGATTTTTTTCCCGCGGTAGGTTGCCATTTCTTTCTGCGGTAAACCAGTTGCTATCCAAGGGAACCAGAACTTGGTCTGTCGTGCTATTTACCCATATCTGGGGATAAAAGAAGAGCACGTAAGAGCACGACTGGAATTCGAACTCGGCTCTCCGATTCCTCAATCCGAGCCGCTATCCTTTACTCCACCGTGCACCTGTCGTGCCTAATTTGTAATGTATGATTATAAATATAAGTTTATATCTGTCAGCAGATTCCAGGCCAAAGACAGTCCCGATTTTCCCAATTTTCAAGGCATAGAATTCAAATTGAATACCGAAACTTGTTGAAACAAATTAGACTAAATTATAGAATCTAATGTTTAATCATTGTTCTTATAAAATGGAAGAATAAGTGGCAGCATGAGAAGAAGAGACAAAAACATTTTATGTATAATGGCTTCAGATGCCGTCCGTGTGTACTGGTGCTTGTTTTATTTCCTCCATTGATAGAGTTTGACACCTCATTTTATATACGTAACGGTTGGTTGTTTATGTTTAGCGGCATATCAACACTTCTATGGGTTATTTAATGCCGAAATCTAAATATTTTGTACTCGATTTTATTTTATTTGTTTTTTATTTTATTTGTTTTTTTATTTTATTTTTGAATAATAATGGTTTCGTGATACAAGTCTTACTAATTAACCCATAGCTGGGGGAGAAGAGGTGGATTCATACCTTTCCCAGGGGTATTTGCGTGTATGTGAATATAGCGAACCCAACTATAATTGGAACTCAGCTCCACGATTAAAAATTCCAAACCATTACCCATCACAACACACACACACACACACACACACCGTGATGTGACCGTAAGCCATATACGTAACGATCAGAGTAATTCTCCCAGAACATATGAAAGGCAATACGGGAAACTTCGACGTAGTGTAGTGATTAGCGTGTGTCTCTATATCAATTACGACTAAATAGGGAGTTCGATTCTCTCTGGTGCCCCCATACATTCATCCGTATACCACATCTAAGCTACGCTTAGAAAATCACCATATGGAAGGTAAGACAGTCAGAGGGGAAACAGCGAGTAACCTACTGAACAGGTTTATGTGAATGGGTGGCTGGTCGGGACAACTAAAAATCGTAAGGATTCAAGCATTGTTTAGATCTACAAATGACATAAAGGGTCACGGCAAGGGTTAGGGTTAAAGAGTGAATGAATGTCTCGACATTTAATAAATCCTACCTATGATATCACAGATTACATAAGCAACGAATTATAATGTAATTAGCTTTTTCCTCGGGGGTGGTCCCCTTTGATTATTTATTAAAACTGAATGTTAATCCTGTTAAACTATATAAGTTTTTTTTCCCCTCAATATATTGCCATAATTTCGTGCCTTTACAAAGACAACGGTTATAAGCGCTGAAAATTGCCAAGGGTTTTTTTGTTTTTTTTTTAAATGCTTGCAGAACAAAAAAAGAATAGTAAGAGCCCAGACTGGTGATTTTGTTTACTTTCTCCTCAAAGGCTTTTTACAAAACCAAACTATAGCCGGCAGACTGGATTAGATGCGAAAATCTGTGTTGTAAATAATAGCGACTACGGATTTCGCTAGGAAAGACTCAAATGGTGTGGGGGGTAGAGTTACAGACATACACAAGAATTGTTTTTTTTTTTTTTTTTATTTGAAAATAAAACTCACATGTTGAGGCAAATGAAAATTGTCAGAGAATAATTATGCCATAGTATAAAGAAAATTGCCCCAAATATTCTCCATAATTCACCCATATTTTTGTCTGAGCGCTGCAATTAGCTGATAAGTAAACCAAAAATAATTCTAAAAGAATGAAACACTAATAAGCAAACGAGCATCACACGCTTGAAGATGGAACAGAGCTTACTTTAACTCAATTTAATTCAAATAATTATATTGAAGTTTTCGGCTCTTGTTTTGAAACATGAGACTTCTTATGTCGCGAGTTGAATCATATTTTTAAATAAAAAATTATATATATATATATATATATATGAAGACAAAAGGAAAAATTTTCTTAGCTGACGCGTTTCATTCTCTGATAGACTTCATCAAGGCAAATGTAAAGATTTTATTTTGCAACAAGTATTTATAATCAGAAGTAAAAATGTCATCAGTTTTTCAGAATTTTAAAATTTAAGAAAGTTCATAAATATACTTCAGGCTAACTGAAAATCAAGGTAAGCTATGGAGGACGCTAGGTGATGTAACCTAATGTCAATTAAAAGAAAGTGAGTAAATGTTATTATTGTTGTTGGATTTTTTATTATCATGTAATTATTAATTTTAGTTTGAGAAATTAATGTATGTATTAAGATATTCTAAATAATAGAGCCTTTCTGAATTGTAACGCTCTCCGTAACCGAGTGGTAAAACACCACGGATCAAACGGTGTTTTCTCCTACGAACGGAGGCTCAATTTCGATCCCTTCAACAGAGCATAAATTCTCATATCTCGAATGCGCAGGCCGACAGACGCAATACGCACATTTTAATATAAAAAAGACTCGTCTTTCAAATAAGAGTATCCACTAATAACGTTTGAATTTATATATAATATATAATGTAATGAGAACGAAAATAATATAAATTCTAACGTTCACGGCATTAATTCAAAAGAAGGCTCAATACCAAGAGTAGAGTAATAATTTTTACATACGAACAAAACAACTTACAAAGATGGATTCTTGTTTCGATGCGTATGATTTTTGGTTCTCACCAGTCAAGATGCATACGCATCGAAAGAATAATTCATCTTTGTAGTGAGTAAGTTGTTTTGTTCATATGTAAAATAATTATATAAAGGATGTTTCGGAAAAAGTGCCTCCAATTTATTTTGTGGAAAACCTAGTGATTCGATGAGATCATCTGCAATAAAACGTCATAGTCATTGTTTTAAAAACTCGATTTCATTTTTATATATTATACGTTTTTCACTTGATATTTTTCGTTTATACGTAGTAAGAGACATAATAGTCTCAGTTGACAAAATGTCTTAGAAGCATTTCCATTATTTATTTTCGAGCAGTTCTTTTGCCCATTTTATTTTGGCTACTTATACTTAGTTATATTATATGTATTTTTCTTAAGGTGTCTGAATTTGTGACGTCATTATCTTGTTTGAGTCTGTACAACTGAGCCCGGACACACTCAGTAGAAATGGCGGACAATAACTGAACAGTGCTTAAAAGAACAAGACGAGATATACCGAGATCAACGGAACGAGAACAATCTACTACTGCAGATTAAATAAAAAGGTTCATTTCGAAATTTTCTGATGATTACCTGGACCGACAGGCGCCTGAAGGAGTCCAAAGGGCACAACAGCCGAAACGTTATAACAACAACAAAGATGCGAACGATAGTTCGAGTGTAAATAATGTAAATTCTGATAGCTCATCATCCCAGAAATTCAGATACCGTTTTCTCACTTAATGTGCTCTACTCTTGGCGTCTTTGTACTTAACAAAGCAGCACTGAGGAAACAGTACTAAAACTTCTCGGAATGGTGGGCTGATGCATTCGGTAATTTTGCTGAGTTTATTTCGTGATAGTTGGATTAGTATATAAATTGTAAGTTATCTAATTAATCCGAAAGGTCATGTTAAGTTGAACGATGCGTCCTAAAATATCATCGCCAAAGTATTTATTCTAATGACCCCGTTAAAGTTTCCTATATATTACATTTATTTGATAGTCTCTTAAGTCGTAATGTTGACATATAATAGCTGGATGTCGACATAAATCATTTCCTCCCCTATGACACTGACAGACCAAACTTAAATTTATATATAATAAAGATACTTTTACAGAAGTCCGTAAATGGCGGTATTCGTTGTAATAAAAGGTAACTTTACTATAGAAGAAATACTAATCAATAATAATAATTGACAATGCTTCCTCAAATTAATAAAGATCAATGAGTCTGTGTTTGAACCTTGAAAATTAATTATATATGAAGATGTTTAGTTTGTGCGTGAGTATGCGCCAAAATTTCGTTAAACTGTAACCGTAAATAAATGCAGTTTTATTATTTATCTATTTAGATCAGTTTTGGAAAGAAGTAAAAAAAACAATGTTGTCATTATTGATAGCATATTTTGAAAATGCATATATCATAAGTCACCATGAAGTACCAAAACTCAGGATATTTTCTTGGGGCGCTTGAATGCCCAGACGCAAAACTGTTAAAATAACGGGTCGTCTACTCAAACACGTGTATCCACTAAAAATAACGTTTAGAGTAAATAAGAAACATTGTCAGGCTAAAAATAAAATCCATTAATTCTTTAGAAAATATATTACAGTATGTAAGGGTGTAAAGGAAGATGGCGTCATCGTGACGTCATGGAAATACCCTCACCTTTATCCGCTGTACTCTAGTATCTGGTGAGTCACTGTGAACAACAGCGAGACTGCTCTTGACTAAGCAACGAGAATTATCAGAATTCGAACGATGCATAATAGTACGAGACGGGTGAGGCATCCATTTCTGAAATTGTAGGCGACATTTTACTTTTTTTTAATCATATCACCCCCAAGCAAGGTGATAATGCCACTAAGACGCAAGGGTTACAAAAAGTAAAAGAAAATGAGAAGACTTTATTTAGTGAAGAGAATAAAAGAACAGGATTCACAAAGACAGAAGATGGCGATTGACGCTGCACTTAAATTTTTGAAAAGTGCAATTGAAGTAAGAAACCGGAAGAAAGTTTCCCAAGCGATAAATACGAGAAAAGGAACTATCAAAATACAACTTACGGTTACAACTCGCTATTTCAACTAAACGATGATACTTAGTAGCCAATCTAGTAGTAAGCTTAAATTTACGTCGAGGCACCAATGAGGAAAGCACATTAGAACAATTACCATCAACGTACATGTGTGTGTATATATATATATATATATATATATATATATATATATATATATAAAAATAAAGACAAAGAACAGTAAGATTTATAATCCGTTGTTCTTATTAATTGTTTTTATTTTTTAAAAAACAGTGCTCAATACAATTCTGTAGAGTATAAATATTATAAATTTACTAATTTAAAAATATGGTTCCATCGCTATACAGGAATTACCAAGTTTCAAAAATTGATTCCAAAATTCGCTTGAAAATTAAATAGTACTAGGGATTTTAATTTAATTCTATAATTAAATTTGAAGTTTTTAGTTTCTGTTTTTGAAACATGGTAATTCTTGTGCAGCGATGGAACCATATTTTTAAATTAGTAAATTTATAATTTACAATGATGTTCACCTGTACAAGACCAAAGAGTCACTCGAGGTAGGTTACAGAGTAAGAGGTACAGTTTATCTCGGGAAGATAAGTTGACTCTATACTTGAACAGATTAAGATTGTAGTGATCAAAGAAGCATCCTCTTGGGAGTCAGTTCCACTAAGTACTCGTTCGTTGGAACTGGACTAATGAATTTTTCTACGAGACTAGCTTGTTACCCACTACGCCGCACTAGGCTTGCCTTTAAGCTTTGACTATATATCATAGGAATCGAAATCGTTGTGAATACTCTATGGGACTAGCTCGATGCACATCGTTCTACGGCAGACGCCTCTTTGATACCTAGACTGAGAGTTTAATCGCTGTACTAGTCCAGAGGCAAGTTCTCATTATCTTACAGCTGAAATAGTGAGATGTAACCATAAGTTCTATGCTAACATTAACTTCTCTCTAACTACTCACTTGTGAAACTCTCTCCGGGCTTCTTGCTTTCCAGTCAACTCTGATCTTCAAAAAATTAAATGCAATGTCAATCGTTATCTTCTGTCTTCTTAGTTCCTGTTCTTTTATTTCTCTCTCTCTCTCCTTTACAGTGTTATCTTTTTCCCATTCTCTCACACTCAGTAACCCATTCTGTCTTAGTGGCATTATTGCCTTGCATGAGTTGAAATGATTTAAAAAAAAACAGGCTTAATATAAACTTCTTCAATGACTTGACTCATACATCAAGTCATAAAACTTACTTGTTTACTGTGATTACATGTTTGCAGACAAAAGAATTACGACTGATTTAGTATAAGTGAACTTCTCTTCGAGAACTGGTGTAAATCTGGAATACTTTTTTTTTCTTTTTTTTTTTTTTTGACAGGTTTCATGTTGTCGAGAGAAAAATTTTGAAGCCAACTTGTAAATTATATTCAGCGAAAGTTTAAACATATTAAAACCAATAGATCAATGTCTTCAGCCTAAGTTACAAACGTGAATCGGGATGGGCCAACATAAAACTGACATTTTGCTATTTCCCAACCACAGTGGTTAGTGTCAACACCCAGTCAGCTATAAAACAAAAATCACTTCAAAGGGTTTTTTTTCACTTGCCAGATTAGACGATACCAATGGAATGCAACAAAACACACATTGCATTTTTAAAGAAATTGTTCATCACCGAAGCATAGTATTTAATGGCTTTATCACCTTTTACCCAACGCAAATTGGTATTAGGTGTTAACTGTTGTATGATGGTTAACAAGGTATTCGTTCAATCACGACTGTCGTCTGTTCTATTCTAACTTTGTCACTCTCTATAGTGGTCATGTACCACATTTACTGTAACATTCGGCAAGGTTGTTCGAGCAATGGATACGTTTCTCATTCGCTGATATGCGAACACTTAAGTACACGTAGTGCTGATGTGGATTTGACAATATAACACACAAATAAAACAACGTCTGAGGCGTATAAAGAAAAGTATTTTATGTGGAGCAGTCGTTGCAAAGGTTTGAACTGTTGGGACTATATTCAAGATTAATTTGTGTTTCTGTAAATATCAAAAAGAGCGTCTGTCGTGTAGTGATTGTCGTTTCGATTGTTGATATAAGTGTCGACGTTTCTATCCACATTGGAAACGCTAAGATGTGATCCTGTTGCGCGTAGATTGGTGACAGTTTTGTCACCAGTTTAACTAATGGGAATGGAAGACAATAATCATCTCAAGAAACTTCTATTAAAGCAAAGAGTTTCCAACCGATGAAAAAGCTTCATTATCTTTTCTGTTTCGCTAAAACAAATCCGATTCTTTTAAACGCTTTATTTTATACTCAACCAAATCATGTAGTCTTAAATATGAATTCAGTAGGCACGGTGGAGTAATGGATTGAGGAGTCGGAGAGCCGAGTTCGAATTCCAATCGAATCCATTAAATTCACTTACGTGCTAATATCGTTGGGAAAGGTATGAATCCTCTACTTATAGTAGGACATACGGGGTTCTATAACCTTGGATGGCAACTGGTCTACCGCAGAAAGAAATGGCAACCTACTGCGGAACAATCTGCCTCGTCAGTCATGTATCGAAAGATAAAGCATCGCCTAAGCGTGTAGCACGCATGGCACATAAATGACTGACTGATACCAGTATAGTTTACGATTATTTATATTGATAAAATGTTCTGATCTTAAAACTATGACTACCGCCTGAGAAAGAATAATATTGACCCTGCGAATCAGTTTGAGTTAACTAGATAACATTTAAGTAAAATAGGTTATTTGCAAAGAACAAATTGTAATCAAGGTTATTGTGAATTCCCATATTTTCTCAGTCTAATATCATTATTTCCTTTTTATAACAACGTTTCAGTTAAAGTTTTCTCTCGGAAGTTAAAATGGATTGTCATCTTTGTTTTTATGGAATTTCACATCAACCGGAAAAAGAATAATCATTGAAAAGTTAAAATGTCACATCTGTTTTTGTCTTTGTTTAATATGAAGGCGCAACACTGTTTTAATCTATTTGATTCATTAGACAGACGTATAGGAATATATAGGCTTCTGCAGGCGGATGGTGGAACCGAAGCCGTATACGACTGGACGGTGGATCCGAATAGGCATGCAGGCTGATAGTGGAGCCGAAGATATATACAGCTGGATGATAGAACCAAAGACGTATGCAGGCGGACAGTGTGGTCGCAGACGTATGCGGGCAGACGGTAGAAACATAGATGTATGCAGGCGTATACAGCAGGACGTTGGAACCGCAGACGTATGCGGACGGAAGTTGGAACCGCAGACGTATGTAGGCGGACGAGAGAGTTGTGGAGCCATAGACAGCCTCTAAAAAGAAAAGACACTATTCTCTCTATATATTTTACAAACTACAATAAACTGAAGTTATTATTGAACGTAACGGTTGACTGATTCATGATAAATTATTCTTAACTGATTGAAATATAATAATAATAATTATTATTATTATAATTATTATTATTATTATTATTATTTACTGCTTAATCAGCACTCTTATCTTTAGTCATTTTCAGGTGATTTAAGATAAGATTGCTGAAACACTTTTCACTTCAGTTATTTATTAGTTATCTTTTCAAACAAACATTTTCTGGCAGGTGAACAAAAAGATTGAAGATCATCAGACCACAGTAAAAAAACAAAGACGAAACCTTGCCTGCGTCTAACGGGTTCAAATGCACTATATATGTAATCAAGAAAACTTTATGACGCATTTCTTTTTATATATCCTACCCTTGATATCAAGAGTTATGTAAACAGCCCAATTAAATAAATGCGCATCGCTAAGCACCAAATATTTTATCTGTGATGCAAATATTTTCAGCATTCCTAAGAAAATATATTACTTATAAAAATTCATAGCATTATTATTAACTCATCGAAATACTTTTTTCCTGTCTTTCGGTGACCGTCCGCCATTTTTCAAGTAAAATTGTACAATTAATGATTCTGGTTTTGATTTGATGAATTCTTTTAAGATAGCTTAGGTATCCTGAATTTACTAGAGTTTCTAAGCAGAGAAGTTTTGCATTAAGCAAACAAGTGATAATCTGAAGATGACCGATCTGGACAGTAAACTACATGTAGAAGAACTTCCCAAACTAGCTCCATGAGGGTTTGCTAAATTGCAAACAGGAGGAAGGGCATTGTCATACAGCAAAATCATCAATCTGTTTCTTTCGCAGAAGGAAAAAAAAACATCTAATGCGTCATTCAAACAAACCAATTGCTCAATGCAAGATTGCACAAGAACACTATTTTTTTTTTCAATAAAGAATTGCTTCTGAATCCTACCAGGAAGAAAAATATTTTTGATTCCATTTAGGTCGATCTGTCTAGAGTCTAGATATGATTTTATTCATTTTGGATTATCGATATCCATCCATTTTTTTATTGTTCGTGACTATCTTGTCCCAAAATGACGTTTTTTTTTATCGAGCAAAAATAGATAGACGAATATGTAACTAATGGCTGATGTTCTTTTTTTGTAAGTCTAAATCTGTTTTCCTACCATGGCCGTCTTACAGTTATTACATGCTGGCTTGTAAGAGCTGCCAACTTTTCTCTCGCTTAGGTTTTTTTATCCAGCGTGTTTTACAAGACTCAAGAATTGCTCAAAACGGAGATTACTGAGATGGTGTATGAGCGTAAGAAAGAGCGAAAAGTGAAATTCATGGGTTTTGCAGGAAGTATATCGGTTAACCCTAGACTTGAAGAGGTTAAGATTATAGTGATTGGGAAAACATCTTACCGGGAGTCTGTTCCAAAATGTCAGAAATAAGACATGCCACCATATATGGCGATGGTAAACGTGACAGGAATATAGATGCCTACCTTTCCCGAGGATATTAGTGCTAACACAGGCAGCCTTCAGACTTGTCGATTCTGTTTCCCGCGCAGATAAACGTCATGCCTCATCGAATCGAGAACAGGACAGAAATTTAGTCGAGCTTGGAGTAATTTCAACAAATAATCCCTACTAAATAACCGAATACAACAAGATGGATACTATACTGGGCGTTTAGATATCCCGCCGATGTCCTTGATGGCCTCGGGTCGTAAAAGACCAAAAACGAAGAGGGTCAATTAGAAAACGCAAGCGAAAATATACTGACAGTTGTGATGAATTATGTTTGCACTGAATCCATCGGTCTTCATGACGTTTGTAATTAGTTATTTTGGGATTTAAAAGGAAGTGAGGAAGAAAGGTAATGCATTAGTCTTTTGTGGCAAGAGAATCAAATATAAAACAAAGGGTTGCAGTAAGTCTGATACTTTAGAACATTTAAATACCGATGGATGACCCCAATCAAGGTCAAGAAGTCAGACTTAGTTGCTGTAAAGAAGGAGAGAAACCCGTCAACAGCTCCAGCAGATCTTTAACTTAAAAAAAAATAGCTAAATATACAATCGAGATTAAACAATGAAGGCAATGAATACGTGCTAGTATTGCAATATGAAGCTAAAAGTCTTCCTCAAAATAAAAGTACTGGGAACAGTAAGCCAAGCAAAGCATCAAGACATTAGAAAATATTGTTAGAAACAAAGAAACAAGTATTGAACTGCGATGTAATATTTAATACTCATCCAGTATGTCAATGAATTTCCTCACTTATGAAGAATAGAACTTAAGTGACATGTGTGGTTCTATCGATAAATACTCTGAATAAGACGAAGATAACATGTGAGTAAAAGTGAAGTCTGAGGGAATATAGGAACCATAAGAAACTTAGAAAGTGACAATTGAAATCTCTGCGAGACGTAATGAAGAAAGAAGATCTAGAGAATTTAATAGTCACAGTATGTACTGAGGATAAAAGAAGCGAAGACAGTTGGCAAGCTGTTTATCGAATTTGTGTGGTTGAATGATAAGACATGAATAATCAGAAGCATAACAAATTTAACTGAATAATCGATTAATAAAAAAATATTATTTATTTATATAACTTCAAATTTTATTTTTAAATAAATACAAGGCTCACTTCAGAACTGCTTTAATTATAAATATTCTATATTGATTTGCAAAATCCATTCTTTGATTAAAAAGGTATTTGCTTCTCGCATAAAACTATCTTTAGACTATATTTACGATAGGGTTCAGAGCTGTCGAGAATGCAGATTATATAATGAACCGAACGTTTTCGAAACACCTAATTCAGTTTAATGTTCAATGATTGCAATATCAGAAAGCTGTTCCAATTTTCGCAACAGAAATACCATTTTCTTTTTGAATGGCAATTTTTCTTAAGTTATGTGCAAATGTTAATATTCACTGGAAGAATCTGTTTGATATAATCAGTAAATTACCAGATGAAAACCAACTCTTTGTCAAGGATTCATGCTCCAAACATAACTTCACCTGACGTATCATACACTGAGACGTAGAAAATTCCTTCAGGTGCCTTTACAGTCTTTGGAATATTTCGCGAAACCTATGTCTAACTTCAGAAAATGGCAATCAACGGAGTTGGTGCATGTTCTTATAAAATCGTCAGGGTTTCAACCCATTTGCAGGTGGTGGCATGTCACGGATCATAAGTTACTTAAAGCAAAAAACAGGAAGTTGTGGAAAGCCATGATCACCCACGTTCTGAAAGAGGATTGGGAACTGTTCTAAAGTCATAAGGATCAAAATTGTACAAAGAATTGAGAAGAGACGGGGCATGTTGCGAACGACGTCATAAAACAAGAATGGTTGAAATTTCATAAAAAAATCACTATGATCTATTATTATTATCACCATTCTTATTATTATTGAGTGAGAAAGAAAGCTGACGCTATTCTGTTTGAAAAATTGAAAACTCCTTTCAAACCTTTCTTAATGTTTACTGACAATGAAAATTTCTTCAAATATATATAAAATCATTAATCTTTAAAGTTTCAAATTGCTTATGTTATTATTATTATTACACTTCAAGTAACCGACTTTAGAATAAGACTAGAGAGTAGATCGGAAAGGAAAAAAGTTAAAAGGTTAAATAAGTATCTCAACCTTGCCAAAAGAATTGGGGAAATCATGGAACAAAAATCTGACAGCTGTACTAGTCGTTATCGAAGCACTAGATATAGTCATAGGAAAACGACTGGAGGAAATGAAAATTAGTGACAATGTTGAACGCATCCAGATAGCATTATTGAAAACAAAGCTGAGAAAAGGAAGAGTTCTTGCGTCGTGATTAGGCTTGTTGTCACTTAAACTCTGACATAAATACTCAACGAGTAAACAGAATAATAAAGCTTAGAGGGAGTACGTGAATCTCGACTGATTTCTTCGGAAATGAAATGTTTATATTTAAGCTTGTCAAACAACAACTCACTTTACATGACGAGAAATGTTAAAATAGTTGACAATTTTGGAAAGTTGCATACTTTCTACGTACCGAGTGACATGATATTTCAAACTTGTCTTATTTCTACTGACAGGGAAAATTGCCCCAAGAAGTCAACATTTCAAACTGCTCAACCCGAGGGTTGGGGTCAAAGTAGCTTGTTACCTTATAAAAAGTCATAAAAGAAAGACTCTCATGGGATTACCCCAATTGTCTGACAAATAACTTCTGCTAACGACAACTAAAAGTAGTATGTAAGAAGATAGCACAAAAGTTCTTTCCTTCTTTCTTTCTTCACTGGATGCATTACAGATAGGTGTTTCGTTTCCTTTCTGGAGGTGGAGAGATTTTTTTAGTACCACAACGAGACTTCAAGTTGCGTTAAGCATATCGCAGAAAGCTCACTTCAAAGGTTATGAAGATGAACTACATCCGGTTCCAAGGCATCTAATCAGGAGGTTTTGAAGAGCGTCGAACCACCTCTTAATCGCTGTTGTTCCGACGTCCACCCTAACCCAGGGTGGTAGCACCAGTTATGGTCCCAGCTATGGCTAAATAATGAACCCCCAAACTGGAGTCAAACCATGATAGTGTAAAAATGCTTTAGCAAAAATTACCAGTAATACATTTTCATATTAAAATATATATATATAAACTTACCAGCAATGCATTTCTGGAAAAAAAATAACCAGCGCTCACAAGAAAATTAAATTTTGGCATTAAATGATATGCCGTTAAACAAAGCAGAAAGTGCAGAACAATGCTAAAAAACATTAAGGTTAACTGTGAAAGTCAAGGTAAACTATGAAGGATGTAATTTAATGCATAATAAACGAAAGTGAGTAAATGTTGTTATTGTGTTTTATTTATTCTCTTATTTGTTTATATATATTTATTTACTTTTCTATAAAAATATTACTTAAAATAAATTATTTATGTATGCATGTATCAAATTAAAATAATAATTACATTAATATAAAAAATAGAATTTGATAGACTTTATCAGAGGATGAAATGCGTTGGTAAAGAAAAGTTTGCTTTTTGTTTTTATCCATGGATTTATATTGACATAGCTTTTTTATAAAAAATCTGGAAAAATCGCGAATATAGTACGAACTTTTAGAGATATCTTCTGTGAGCAGTACCTTCGTTGAGGATTATTTCGAAAATGATACAAACTAAGGAGTTTTGTGGTCAAATTTCTCGAACTTATATACGTAATGTACCATCAATAACTTGGCGGAAAGCAAGTTTTCCCATAGATTTGTATCGGCGAGTGCGATCATTATTTGATGTCCCACTTATTCTAACCTTGTGTCAAACTACGCTATTTCTAGTCAATGTTGCATTCAGTCTCCTACACTGGTGCTGCGCAGGAGGAAAGTACCTAACGAGCTTGTGTAAATGGATGGCAGAACAGGGAATCAGAGGAATAGTAAAGGGATAAACATTACTTAGTGCTGCAAAGGAAATGAAGTTGTGGAGAGCCATGATCGCTCATTCCCTGAAAGTACATTGCAGATAAAAGAAGAAATAATTATCATGGGGCCTAGCTGATGTCTATTATTAGTAACACAGTGGCCCGTGCATTGAATACTGCTGCCTAGTGCTCCTACTATAGATCTCGAGTTTCTTGACAAAATCCAAAGTAGGTTCTGGAATGTAATCGATCCTGGCATCTTCAGTCACTTTTTCACCGACGCGATTTGGCTACCCCCTGTCTTTTCTACAAATATTTACATGGCAATTGTTCTGATGGGCTTTCATCTTTGGTTCAATTTAAGTGTGCTACTAGATTGGTAACTAGGTCTCCTTTTTACTATTGAACTATCTAGATGCAACCGTGCGTTCAATTCTAGCAGTCTATCTTTTCTCGCCATCCTCACCTATGGAACTCCATTCCGATTTCTTGCCTCCCTGCCATCTACAATCTTCAAATATTTGCATGCAACGCCAATCGTCGTTTTCTGTTTTCCAGAATCTTGTTTTTTTTTTTCTTTTTGTCCTTTCTCCTCACTAAAGTCTTCTCGTTCTCTTTCACTCCAAGTTACCCATTGCACGCTTGACGTAAAATTATTTGTAGAACATCTGTACGCAATAACACCAAGTGATTGTGTTGCGTTTACAATAAGTAACGTCTTGCATGGTCGAATTGCTAGCCCGACGCCCAAGACGAACTGCCTTACAACGCTAAAGGGTTTCAATTACCCTACTATTTACAAATGGCTAGAGAGGGAAACATGGATACATGCCTTCCCAAATGCCATTACTGCGAAGTGAATGCACTGCCCCTTTCTCTCTTCGCCATCAACACTTCCATTTAGATTTACTCCGGTAGTATCGTGAGCTTAATCCACACTAAGTGGTTCATTATGGTGAATGACAGACTAATGTAAATTTAGCAAAAACGTATATATGCTGGCTCGCACCCAGATAAGTGCATCAGTATTTTGTTCGTCGAAACATATGGAAACCTTTGTTGTCAAACTTTTTTTATATATAAATGAGATGTAGTGATTAAGCCGCCAAGTTAGAAATGATGTTCTCCCAGCAAGTGATATCAATTAGCATACCTTAATTTATATATATATATATATATATATATATATATATATATATATATATATATATATGTGTGTGTATATATAGGGGTGGGCATTTTTTTTTCAAATGCTATAAATTTTCAACTTACTAAAACATTTTTGTGGATATCAAATATGTATGTGGACATCACCCCTATGTGTGTATTTATTAAACTTCGCTAGGGCTTTCAAAAATATAAGGAGAAAAATCACTTATTACCAGTGTCCCTTCAGGATGAGGACGATCATTGCTCCCGATAATTCTTGGTCCTTTTTACCGTAACATTTGCCACCTCACCATTCTTTGCTTTATTATCTATTTACACACTCTCTTTAAGTAATTCATTGTTTCTTTTTGCCTCTGTGGCATTCAATATATTTTGTCAATGTGAAATTCCCCCAAATCTTTTTCCTCATGTGTCCTAGAAATTCCTCTGTCTCTTTCTGATTCCAAATCTATGTCCCTTTTGTTTCTATTTTCCTTAAAACTTTCTCGTTACTGACATATATGCATATGACATTTTTAGCATCCTTCTCTTGAACTATATCACTGTCGCTTCAATTCTCTGCTTTATCTGCGATTAAATTTTCCAGCATTCACTGTCATATGGGAAGGTAGATGTCATATAGTAGTCCTTTTTTTTTTTTTTTTTTTTTGTTACTAACGGATTTCTCCTGTCGAAATTTGCGTTTGGAAGGTATCTTTCACTATACCAATGCGGCTTCGAATCTCTGTGTTTACACCTTCTGAATTAACTGCTCAATACCACAACCAGCTTACTAAGCAATTAACTTGTGGCGCGATGCTTCCACGTTTTTTTTTCTTCTTCTTTTATGTGCTTTATTCCTTCAGGACGTAGGCGATTCTATCTCTTGTAGCTCTTAATAAGTTTGGACTTTTTGTTATTTCTTCCAAACCCTGTTTTACCATCCACATACTCAAGCTCATCAAGTATTTCACGCGCTGCTTTCCTTTTTAACCTCAAACCCCAACGTCCTCATTACGTGTCCCAGAAATTTCAACTGCCTCTTCCTGATGTTAAGTACAAGTTTCTTTTTTGTTACCATTTTCTCCCAAACCTCGTCGTTGTTCACATCTTCGGTCCATGGTATCCCCCAGCATCTTTCTGTAGAACCACATTTCTGTTGCTTCAAGTCTCGTCTTCATCTTTAAGGGGATTGTTCAGCATTCGCTGTTATACAGGAGGACAGGTATCTCGTTCTGATGAGGGCAGTGGCGTCTCTTTCGTTACGAACTTTACACCCAAAGGCGGGTAAAGAATAGATCCGTCGAATCCTTGTTTTTATTATTATTATTATTTTTAACTCAATGTTCACTCAGTACAAGTTCCAAGAGCCACTCAAGGTAGAGAGTTACTGAATGAAGTTGTTTTATGAACGTAAGAAGTGCAAATTATGAGGATGTGTAGGATTGACAATTCATTCAATACAACGTCTATAAGTAAGTGATACATTTTTTGATAATAATATTCACCTTGTACAAGGCCTGAGAGCCACTCACGGTAGAGGGTTACAGAGTAAGAGGCATAGTTTATGCGGAGAAGATCACGGGTAACCCTAGATTTGAACAGGTTAATATTGTAGTGATCGTGAAAGCATCCTTTTGGGTGTTGGTTCCCCAAAGCAGCCGTTCGTGGAAGGAAGCTACTCGAGTGGAACGGTTAACCCTACACTTGAAGAGGTTAAGATTTAAGTAACCAGAGAAGAATCCTTTCGGGATTCTATTACACGAAGTAGCGGTTCTTGTGAAGAAGCAGTCCAAGTGGAACTTCCTCCTTACAAATGCGATACGAGTAAAATAAGGAAAATGATAACATAAGGAACACAGTGAATCCAGTCGTGGAAATAATTCCGGCATTATTGAGTTTTCTGAAAATTATTGATAAGATTAATTTAGTTTTGACACATGGTCGCAAGTTAGCATTAAATTCGTTACTTATACGTAATATTCTGCGAAAACAATTCGCTAACCGTCAGTCCACAGTGAGGTGCACTCTTTTTAATGTTTATTCCTTTTTGTTTTTTTTCAAAATGCTATGCATATAAAGCAAAAATAAAATCTACTTTACACAGGTAAGTTCTTAGGCGCAATGCGGTCTATAAAAAAAAAACGTTTAAACAGTAAGAGAAAATAGCGTAAAAATAGGTAAAAAATAACAAAAACCGCAATGATTGTCACAGATAAGAAACAAAACCTTATGCGTTTTTTTTTTTCTGTGTGAGATAAGCGTTTAATTATTTCGTATCTTTGTGCATTGTTCTTGATTTATAGACGAGGGTTATCATGCCAGCATTTTAGTATGTTGCTTTTGTCTATTGTGAGCGTTGACATTGAAGACCGAGTCTCGTCTCCAGTGTACATTAAAGTGACCCCTGACCCAATGTCAATTATCTTTTGATGAATTGGAATGTACTGTAATACATCCACCAAGATCACACATACCCACTGTCATAAGCATTTCCAGGCACGCACACAGTTGTGCATGCGTGTGTTTGCGCGTGCGCAAAATGAAAGAGTTCTGACATAAGACCAAACGAGAAACTGAGTAATCTTCCAATGTAGCGTAACAGTTACCAGTGCATAAAATAAAATCGGCAAGCTGGGTTCAGACTTCAATTGACGTTGTTGCATCAATTTTTAATACTAATGTTTACCCAATACAAGTCCCTAAGAGCCACTCAAAGTAGAGGATTTCTGTGTGGTGCTGCATGAGCATAAGAAAGGGCAACGAGTGAAGTTCATGGGGCTATCTGCAAGAATATAGTATAGCTGTCTGCTCGTATGCGTCTGCTATGGTGGCTTGCTAATCCCTATTGCAGACGCCTGCTCAGACATATTTGTTTCTCTTCAAAACCCACACAGTCTGTGGTTTATACTACAACTATGGAGCCATCAACAGTTTCAACAAGATCAGTACGTTTAAACTCTCGGTCACAGTGACTTCGTGATGTTTCGACCATTGACGGCTTCCCAACGGTGTTAACTCGTGGTACGGGTTCTCGGGCACCCAGGCTGATATTATCAAAATGCTACCTCTCGATCGATCAGGTCTCATCGTTCGATCCACTCGACCACGCACCAATAATAATGACGTACACTAATACCCTTGATAAAGACGTCTATCCATCTTTTTCCTCCCCCACTCCCAGTTAGTTAAAATAGTAAGGAAAACTGGAATCTGTAGCCTTGTTAGGGCAAACAGTTTAGAAGGAAGATAACATGAAACTACTTCAATATCTTTTCTTTGATCAGACTGGAATCCCTACACTGTAGTCAATTGCAGGAGCGACAACTCGGCTGACCCTAGGTGAATGCGGGGAGAATACAAAATACTAATATTCCAAGCGTGATTTACATGAAATCCCGTCTTTTTTTTTTTTTTACCTATTTTTTTACAATTTTTGAGACCTATTGAAAATACACAATTATCTCATCCACAAGGCAATTCGCAGGTTAATCACTAAAATCAGAGTAATAGGCCAACCAATGAGGATTGAGCACACCACACTAACTAATTAGGCTGGGAGACAATCTAAAAAAAAATAGTTTGTTTACCTTGAAAATCAGTATTCGAATTTTTTTGTGTATGTTTTTCTTTTTACCTTAGGCTAATACATCAATCTCAGTTGCAGATTTACCAATCCCTATCACGAGGGAGGCTATAAGTTATTTACGAAACTTAGTCTAGAATATTTTACGTATAGCCATGATTTCATTAGAAACGAAGAAGTGTTAAATTCAAATGTAATATTTTAGCCATCTATATGGCAGTGAATGATGGACAAATCCTTACAGGTGAAAAAGAGACTCGAAGTGATTTAGATGTACATTAACAAAAAAAGGGCACAGAATGACATTAAAATCTACGAAAATTTTTCATCCTTTAATAGTTTGCTAAAACTGTCTAGCACGACACAGTGAACCAACTTTCTTAGCAGCTGCCCTAGCAATGGATTCAATGTAGTTTTACAACTTGATGTCGGCCGAGAATGTTTACTTGATAAGGCGAGGAAAACATTTATAATTATTTACTAGGTAGGTAGGTTTTATAGATGTTTTATATTCTACAATATACTTTACTAAACAATAAAGCATATTGTAGAATGCCAGATTTGAGTGAAACATTGTTCTTAAATGCTAAAGAATGAATAACAGAAGGCGGATGAATTTAAAGGAATTTCAAGAAGGCAATGGTGACACGTACTCTAAATCCATCAAAAAAATTCAGGATGTAGAGTTAGTAACTATTAAATAATTAAAACACACTTGTGTATGGATCAGTTATAATAAATAGTATAGAAGAAAAGGAAATTGAACATAGAATAGACTGCGCTAGAGGTAGTTTCTCTCAACACCGCAAATTCCTACAAAAACAAAACTAAAATGATATCCCGCGAGAAAACTCGAGTCATGTTCTGAAGTAACTTTGTCGCATCTACACTTTCGTGTGGACGTCATGCATGGCGCCAGACACTTTCAAAAATATCTAAAACGTCAACTGAATACAATCGCTTTCTCAGTTCAGTGATTCAAATTTGCTTTGAACCAATGAATCCTGTAAATGTTAGCGAAGACCACACATCGAACCTTGGGAACTGGCGCTACAGTACAACAAAGAACTGTATCAAATAGCAGAAACCACATCACCTCAATTTCAACAACAGCAAAAACTAAAAAGGGATAGCACTTGTGAGTCGAAGAGAAACCAGGGACATAATCAAGATGTCAACTTTCCACACTTATTTCAAACAAAAGTGTAGGAAGGAAAGTCCCTATCAATACTGGAAAGAGCAATAACAGTTACTGGGCTTGAGAATCAGATTTTCCTGAAAAAAAACTTTTAAAAGAAAGATTTTGTAAATTCAACCGACGGTAGCACTGACTGTTCAGTCAATGAATACAAAATGTTTCCTTATAAGGAAACGGCCAATATTACCGTTATCATTAGCAAGTCAGCAAGAGTTACTGACTTTTAAACATCATGTGTTTATAATGTGTTCTCTGACCTTAAGCAAGTATGGCCACCTTTGTTACATGTCGGCAAATACTATAAATAAATTAGCTTTGATGTACAGTGAATTTTAAAAAAAGTTTTCATAACTTGTAGAAGAAAATGATAAATGAAATCGCCGCTTAAATTCCTTGTTCAGAATCGCGAAAAGATATTGTGCGGGGATTACATGATCTCATTTGGCTCTGTTCATATCGTTAAACGAAGTCAAGCGAACTAGGAAACAGCAACGTCATCCAGTCTCGCTTGATTAGATGACGTCATTTTCAGCTTCATTGGCCAACAACGATATCAACTGGCTTCTGAAAATCGCTTATTTTTTCTGGTTGCATTCTTGGTGTGATTTCCAGTAGATAAGGCCCGAAGATAATAGAGAGAAACGGGGTTTTTGGTCACATCTGTGCGTATTGAGTGTCACCACAAAGGAACCGACAAGACTAGAGCTCATCTTAGGGTAGAGAACGATTTCTTTTTCTCGTGACCCCAAATTTTCCTGCTGATTCTTTGTCGCGCCATTTAAATGTTTACTTCTGTTCAAGAAACCGATTAGCCGTGATGACGTTCCACCGTGTGATTTATTTAGGAGCGGCAACTGAGCGCTTAGAAAGGAAAAAAATGAGACAAAACCAAGAAATCAATATTATTTACATTGGTGTTTACTACTCTTTCTGTTCTGATAAACACGGATTTTTAAATTTTGACTTTGTTGTTTTTGTCCTTTTATTTCTCGAATCACTAAAAGTAGAAAAATATGCATCGAGGCTATAAAAAAAAAAGGCTTCGCAGACTAGCATCATATTAATACAGGGTGATTAAAAAGTAACCTCCCAACCTATTTTCTGTAGAATGGCCAGCCTTAACACCCTATGACTTTTCTTTGGAATTAGTTAAAGGAGCAAGACTTTGGAAGAACTTTAAAAGCGAATACAAGAAGTTATGTCTACAATATCACAAGAGTTCCTGTTATCGCCACTTAAGCAGCTTACTTGACTTAGTCCTTTGATCTGAATGACACGTTTGAAAATAATAAAATTTAAAGTTTTTAATTTGAATCAAGGGAATTACACTCCGAATAGACATAATGTTTACGGACAACAGTTAATCTAGTTTATATTTTACTGAAGAAATTGTTTTGGAAATGAGAAGGTTCTTTCATTCTTCGAAAATTGCCAGTGGATTCTGAGGTTTCATGATTCAACATCGATGTTTGAGGATTCTGTTCCAAATTATCTTTCCATTCCATTCTTTGTAAATTCTTTTAAGTCCGGAATTATCTTTTCTTTTAATAATAGGCTTACGTATGATCACCGAAGTTAAGCAACGTCGAGCCTGGTCAGTACCTAGATGGATGACTACTTTGGAATACCAGGTGCTATAAGCTCGTATGTGCAGGTGGTATAATAGATAATGGCTCGGAATTGTTAATCGGAGAGCAGAGTTCCAATTCCAGTTGGGTTCGTTCACATGTACGCAAATACCCTTGGGAAAGGTATGAATCCACCTCTTCTCCTCCACCCAGCTATGGGTTAATTTTATCCCTTCCTCACCCCCCCCATGTTCTCGTTCCGCTTCCCATGTCTAGGGATATCTCGTCTAGTTTTTATTTAGTACTGCTCAGTTATTGCTCGCCGTGTTTTCACCAAGTTTGAGCAAGTTTTACCATGTCACCAAATTCATATTTTTAATTTATCACTTTGAAAGAATAATGTACTTTTGTGGAGATTGACTTCATCTTTATTTAGCTTCCACTTTGTCCATTCGATTACATTCAAAACTTATAGCTCCTTTTCTCTTGACTAGGAATCCTAACAAGAAATTGTTCTCTAGAATCTGGTGAGTTGTCTTCTAAACCAGGGTTTTTTTCAAACTGTGGGTCCAGACCATTCAGTGGGTCGCGAGATAAATAAAATGGGTAGCGAAAAAAAAAAGGAAGGAAAAAATATGCAAATGAGAGAGAGAAAAATGCAGAATATAAACGATTCTAAATGTTGCACAACACTCACAAATCATTGCTAGTTTTTTCAACGAGTTAAGTTCGTATTACATTTTATATTTTTAAATATATATATATATGTTTTCATTGGGGTTATGTATCTTGTTTGGGATTAAGAAGAAAGCGGAAATTCTACTATTGAGTAAATGGTTATTTTATTACTATTGTCTTTTACTGTTTGCGTGAGTGAACTGATACTTTCCACATTAACTCAATTTAAGATTAAGGACAGAAACAGGCTGAACACTGCACCTGATGTAGCATTGTCTTCCTGTGTTCCCAATTAGAATCAGCTGTTTATGAACAAACAAGCACAGTCATCTCATTAAATGACTTTTTTTTTTTTCAAATATTATTTACTTTAGCTTTGTGTCAGAATTTCCTTTGTTTTTCTACAAGTAATAATTTTCTATTTATGCAAAGTTTCCAATATGCGTGGATAATAAGAAATATATAAATAAATTGTCGATGCTAAATAAATAAACTTAGTGAACATATCTTGTCTTCGATTCTTTGACACGTAGGTATAATGGATCACAATGCAAAATGTGATTCTTGCTGTAGCAGTAAAAAAAAAAGTTTGACAAACGCTACTTTAGACACTATAAGCACGCTATTTCTGGATCTCTTCGCTTTGATTGAGGTATTGAGTTTTTGGGGGGTTTTTTTAGGGGAGGGGTTTACAAAAGCTCGCTGTAATAAATGAGGGTGCAAAATAAGATGCCTTTTTTCTGACGCCAAAATTATCTTGGAATTTAGTGTTTAGAAACTTTTTGAAAAATGATATGCCATTGATAATGGCAACAGTTGAAGAAAAAAAAAACTAACATTTTATGGCAAGAATCCCCGTAGACGCGTAGAAAGCAAGTCAAAAGAATAGGAATTAATCACTATTCCTTTGTTTAGACAAGAAACCAGAAATCCTCCTTGCAATCCACAGGTCACGTCCAAACAACGAATCTAGAAAAATGATTCGCATACCTTTTTAGTATTTTGGAAGATGTTACAGCTCTTTTCTTACAAATGAAAATTTTCCTGGATAAATTACATCCGGCAGAAAGACCTCTGATCTGGAGATTTTGAGGAGCGTGGAATCACCTCTTAATTAGTGTTTTTCCCAGGTTCACCTAGACCTGGGGTTATAGAACTTATTAGGGTTCCAACTTTGGGCAAATAGTTAAACCCCTAACTGGGGTCAAAACACCATCAAAATATGAAAATAGATTTTTATAGTAAAAAATACCAGCAATTCATTTTGGAAAAAAAAAAACATATTACCAGCAATACAATTGACTCTCGACAAAAAAAAAACCTTCTTCACAAAAATACGTCAATAAAGCCCGATTTACAAATTGATTTCTTATCTTTCTGATACGTATTATATTCAGAGGAACCTGGGCACCTCGACGTGGTGTAATGGCTAGAAAGCTTGTCTTGCTAGATCAATTACGAGTGAATAGTGAGTTCGATCCTCACTGTGTCCCATACTTTCGGCCTTGTGCCACATCTAAGCCGGGCTTAGAAAATCACTATATTCAGAGGAACCTAGAGGATATGCCGTAAAACAAAATAAACCCAAACCTAAAGCCACACATAAAAGGTTGCATAACTATTATTATTTTCATAGCAAATGTTCAAACGATCTACGATTCCTTAGTTTTAACAGTTCAGACTGTTAGAGCTAAGATCAGCCCTCTTCATCTCCTTCGTATTCCATTGGCAAGGAAGAAGTTCCACTTAGCTTATTCCCGAGAACCGTTTGAACAGATTCCAAAGATGATGCTTCTCCGATCGCTACAACCTTAACCTCTTCAAGTTTAGCGCCAATCGTTGTCTATCATATATATCTTTACAATTTTCAATTACGTCCACCTCTTACACGTCCACACAACAACATTAATCCACTACCCTGAGTGTCTCTTTGGCCTTAATTGAGTTAACATTTAGTAAAAAGAAAGTTGAAGCATTCTCAATTATTCATTTTTTCGACTAGTATTTCTTCCATCATAATTTTGATTGCTCTTCATCACAATTCTCAGACCGTCATTCTACGATCGTTAGAGAGAAACGTAGATTGGAAATAAAGAATACGCTTCTATTGCGAGCATCGATGTACCACCAACGGATCATGTCCGGCAAGTTCCATAAAATAACCATCCAGCCTCTTGAAAAAGCACAGAATCCGACACCTTTTAAACGTCTCTCATCGAACAAAAGCAATTTAAAGAACTAATTGGGACGTAGTATGATCCTAGAATCCGATAAACCTCTCATTATCTAAAGAGGCAAGTTCTGTAGATCACCGCGTTTCATGAACATCGTTTTGTTAAATTCAAGAAAGCGCACAAATGACCAATGTTACCTAAATCTGTATAAAATATCAAATAAGACAATCGTACATACACAGTGTTCCCAAGTAGAGTTTCTTATAATGAAATCTGTGTTTAAAATAGCTTAAGACTTTTTCAGGGTTGACATGTACCTAGTAACTTAACGCGGACTCGATGAATGAGTTGTTCTAGCATTTATCTAAATTCGTTTCGTAAAAATAAGAAAGTTCGTTATGGAACATGTGATCCACGAGGTATTCTTTAAATCGGGGTTTTACTCTCTCTCCGTGGCATGACACCTACTTTATTTAGTCCCCCCCTCCTACTTGCACTGGACTACTTCCTTACTCAAGAACTCGGAACAAACATTAGAATTTTTTCTTACGGTCTTCTTGGTTAGGCAGAGAATTTTTTCGCAGTTCCCTGATATACGATTATTATACATTGTGTGGTGCCTTTCATCCTTTAGGGCTTCATCGGACTAAAGTGGTGTTTACAGTGAGGCGATTGCACATATGCACGAAATTGAGGGGACGCTAAGAATTTTAAATTTAATTTTTTTTAAATATTTCTTTTATGGTCTCGCCGATTTCATTTTTTAGTTTATTTTCCCTTCGTTTTAACACTGTTGTTATTAAATATCCTACATTGTGATCATAGAAGATTCGACAAGAAAGGTTAAATTTTATAAGAATCTGGATGTAAATTTACTGTGGATGATCCAGCGATTAAAGCACTTTCTATACATTTTCTTCTTAGTATATATGAAGTCGCATCAATTTAAACATCACTTTTGTACGATGAAGTCCTAAAGGACAAAACGCATTATTCGAAAACTTCTTCCACATTGTCGTAATTTTTTTTTAAATTGTTCTTCATATATTTATATATCGTTTTCCCACATTTATGTATATAAATACACGTGAAAAGTATATATAAGTAGTGTGCATTGGTATTTTCACTTGTCAGTCACAACAATTTTCTAAATCGTTTCTTTCATCAAGCAAATGTGTCATTTTCCCCACACCCATTTTCCGTTACTTTTGTGTCACACATTTACTGAATTTTTCGCCTCCATGTGTTTTCTGTTTGTCACTATCTATAAAAATTATTGCACGTGTTATTAGCTATCTGGCTTTTCTGTTACAAAAAGCTTCGAAACGACGTACAGATTTTGGCTGACAAGAAGCAACCAGCCCGAACCATCAGTTAATTTTCAGAGGAAACGTTATTAACTCAGTGTTAAGTTTATCTCTCTCATTCACTCACTCATTCACACATACATATCAAAATCAAGCGTAATATTTTTAAATAATTTCACCTCAAGCTAGGCGGGAATGCCACTAGTATGCAGGAAGTTACAGAGGGTAAAAGTGTGAGAAAAGACTGGGTATGGGGGCGGACGAGGAAAAGATAAAAGATGAACGAGGTTCAAAGACGACAGAAAGACTGACATACATTTAAATTTTTGAAGATTGTAGTTATCATTGAAGCAAGTAAACGGAAAGGAGTTCCACAGAGTGTGAGAAAAGAAACTGTTGGAGTAGAAGTGGCGATTGCATTTAACTATTTCCGTAGTAAAAGGGTGAGACCTAAATGCCAATCTAGTAGCACGCTTAAATTCATGTAGTCGGGGAGCCAGGGGTAAAAGCTCGTCAGTTGCCATGAAAATATTTGTAGAAAAGACAGAGGGAATCCACGCCACGTCGGTGAGAAAGTGACTGAAGTCGAGATGCCAAGATTACATTGCAGATCCTTCCTTGGATTTTGTCAAGAACCTCGAGATCAATATCAGGAGCACCAAACCAGATATGGCAACATTATTCAATGCACGGACGAATTTAGAATGTATTATCCTTTAAAATAATCCACAATGAAAATCATTTTCCTTTCGATACTCGAATATATATTTGTTTCTCATAACCAAATTGCTGAAATTTTGTATGTGACCCCATAGTCCTTGGCTGTGATTTTCCATTTAAAAACGTAACAACAGCGCCATAATATGACACCGTCCATTTAGCTCCGCCCACATTGAGAATTTTAAAAGTTGGCTAAACTTTTGAACTGATCTCGGAATCGCACAATATGTAATATTCTTATATTAACTAATTCGTCTAATTCTACTTTAATTTTCTTTTCTTATGTTTCTGATCACGTTTATATTCTACAACCGTTAAGGTAAATAGCATAAAGATAAAGAAATAATTAATTCTTGGCGAGATAAGAAATCGGATCCTATAATCTGATGGCCTGACATGAACAAGGTTTTACTTATTAAGATACAAAAGCCAAGCAGCAAACTTTGTTTATCATATAGTTACATTTTTATTATAAAATCACAATGCAACTATGTGATAAACACGTTTTATAATGTTACAATTACCTGATTTTTATTCCATAGTATATCTTTTTGTAATACCTGCTAGTTGTAGACGCCATTGTCATATTTTTGATTTCGTCTTAATTTTCTATTTATCACCACATGTAGTAATTTTATTCAGTGAAATAAACAGCATATAGTTAATGTAATGGTTAACGGTTGAGCCGAGTTCGAATACCGGTCGAGTTCGCTACGTTCACGTTCCCATAAATCCCCGAGAAAATGGTATGAATCCCCCCCCTAAATATTTCAATTCCGAACCGTTATCCATTACATCAGCCGCATACAGCATCTAGTATTCCCAAGTGGTCATTCATCTATGTACTAACCAAGCTTGATGTTGCTTAACTTCACCGATATTTCGTGAACCAATGTTTCAACGTGATCAACGTAAGCTATGGATTAAATAGCTGGACAGACTGGGATCTCAAACCGCGGTTGACAACCAGTCTTGGAGATGTACAACTCTGATTTCAAAACCGGATGTAGACATGGCGAAGCACCTAGAGTCATGGAAAGGATTACAACAAACCGTGCGCGTTTGTTAGCAAAAAAGAGACAGCTCCAAATGCAAGTTACAAATCGGAGATACTAAAAACAAACAAGTACAAAAAGTTAAATATGAGAAGTGTTTTAACAGAGGAAGGAAAGTGCGACACTGAAATTCGAAGGTGCACTGGGATAGCCAAAGATGCCTTCCAAAGGCTAAGCAGATTATCGAGAAGTAGAGGAACAAAGAAAAGAGTACTGAACTGTTACGTAATATGTGTCCTTCTATATGGAAGTGAATGCTGGGTAATCTCTTCAAAGGTGAAGTAGAGACTTAAGGCAACAGAAATGTGGTTCTACAGAAGAATGCTGAGGATACCATGGCCTGAACCTGTGAGCAACGTCGAAGCTTTAGAAAAGATGGAAACGAAAAGGAAATTTATACTTTACATTAGGAGAGAAATTTCTAATGCACATAATGTGGAAAGAAGGCTTGAAAAATCTGATACTCACGGGACAGATTGAAAGTAAGAGGAACAGAGGTAAATAATGCATAAGATATTTAGTGAGCTTGAGTAAATGGATGACGGAACAACGTTAAGGAAAAATAAAGACAAAATTTATTAAGACCTACAAAAGACAGGAATTTGTGGAGAGCCATGATCACCTACATACTGAGTGGACATGGCGCATAAAGAATAAGGTGAGGGGTTGTAGAATACATAATCTCGACTGCTGTCGCTGAAATAGATAGGTAGATAGCTGAAAAGCAAAACACAAACGAACAGTATTTACATTATTCGGACAGTTATCCTTATATTCATTGCCATATTCACAACGTCTCGGCCGTTGTAGGCTCCGGCCTTCTTCAGGTGATTGGTATTTCGAACCGAACCCTTTATTTCGTTCACCTGGGTAGATTATTCTAGTTCTACGTGCTATGCCTCTTCCGAATGTCTCGGTTATTTCCCTTTAACTAAACTCTCCAAATTTGATTCACCACTGCTGTGGCCTGGCATTGAACTCACGACTAGCTTTGGGTCTGGTTACTGGATTTAACCAACGTCTTTATCCACTGGGCCATGCGTCCTAGAATATAATCATAATATCTCATCTCAGAGATATAGACGAGATAGAACAGATTATATGTCGATTATTAATTTAATAATAACTGTGCTTCAATACAAAAATTCAGAGAAATTATTAATAGAACACTCAGTTAGACAAAACGTTTTCTTACATCTTTCACTTTTGAATCTTGCGGAAACCTTGATTAGGGTTCGTGGCACCCAGAGTGAAAATCACTTTACTATAGAAATCAGATACGTGCTCTGTTAAGGAGAAAAATGCTTTATCTTTTAATGGCTGTATCTGATAAGCAAATGACGATTTTATCTCTTCCGTTTTCGCGTCTTATACACTTGGTTAATTCCTGTACACGCTTCCTTCCAACTGGAATAATCTTATCTCGTTCATTTCTTTCATTATTCAATTTTTTTCTACAAAATCTTCCGGTAGCATATTTTTTCTCAAACCAGAGGCAAAAAAAAACCCTGCATTACTATCACTAGTTCTACATTTCCTGTCGATCATACAAAAGCCCATGTTCAAATAAATACATCCTGTCTAAGTTTTCATATATAAGAATTGAGGGACGCTTCAGGATGTGGTAAATTTTAGTCGAGTATAACACAACTATTGTGGAATAAGGTAGATTCTCAGTGGATGTTCGATAATTGTAGTCTTGTATCAAGACAAGTAAAGTCTGATGACATGCAAGTACTCGAAATGTACGGAAAAGTTTTACGGCCTGACCCGCTTCACAAAATTTGACCAAATGACCCAACACGTCCTCGTATATATACGATGGCCATCCAAAAAGTAATGTCTCTAATTTTATTGTTAACCCAGGACATCAAAAATAGATGTTGGTGATACGGAAGTAGATGTTGAACTTTCCATAATATTTTTTCTGGCCAAATTCACGGACACATCTTGCATCCATTGATATTAATCGCAGCTTGATGAAGGGTTATGGGAAACAAACAATGCATGTGATCACGGTGGGGCATTGCGTGATGCGCTTCAGTAATCAATACAAAACCAAAACAACAAGCCAAAACTTGAAAGAAGAATTTACTCTATCACCTGTAAGGTTCGCCAAAAAGAATATATTGGAGGAACCTCAAGAAGTTTAAATAAAAAATTATATGAACACAAAAGGGATATCTTACAAAACAACACATTAAACACATTAGTTGCTTACCGTAACGAAACTATCTACAATTTTGACATAAAAATGCTACTCTAATTCATTAAGACGAAAATGTTTAGAAAGTGTTTTAATCGTTAGTTCATGCCCAGTAAATTTGCGTCCAGGTTCTTACAACGTGTGACTATTCTTGACAAATCTTCTGTAACAGTGTGGGATATTTAATAACAAAGACGATGGAAACCAAAAAATATCTAAGTGGAATTGGCTAGATTATGTACACAAAACACGTCTAAAAAATATTTTTTTCTAAATTTAAAATTCCCAGTCACTCGTTCGTGCGCATGTGCGATCGCATCAATATAAACAAACTGATGAAGTCGTTAAGGACGAAACACATCAAACGAAAACTACTTCTAATTTGTCATCAATCTTACCTCCATATATATATATATATATATATATATACAGGGTGTATAAAAAATTCTTTTACAAACTTTGGGGCGGGTTCCTCACACCAAAAGAAGGACAAGGACGTGTGTTGTACCTGGATCGTTTCCGATGGACTGTAGAATGTGTTCTTCGTGATCAGGTGTACGAGCTGATCTCGGTCTTCCTCGATCCATAGAAAGCAGCAAAAGTTGGATGACTCTGCTGTCATCAGTCTGGAAACGCAATCTGATACAGCCGTGCAGCCTCGCGTCTATTAGCATTCGTTCGCCTGTATGTAAAAAAAATCATATCTGCCTGTTCACGATATGAATATCCTGCCATTGTTAAACGGAACCCTTCTCAGTTAACTCAATATTACACATGTTTAATGTGGAAGACAGACTAGCCACAAATATACACGAATGAAAAATAAAACCTCGTCTACATGGCAACACGGCGCATCTACAGTAAACATCTTTTAAACTTAATATGTTTATACAGACTTTTATTTATTTATTTTTTTCTGTTGTGAGAAACCTGCCCCCAAAGTTTGTAAAAGTATTTTTGATACACCACACACACACACACATATATATATATATATATATATATATATATATATATAGAGAGAGAGAGAGAGAGAGAGAGAGAGAGAGAGAGGACGACTTTAGATTAATAAACTCATTTTTGTATTGCTTCTTCTGTCGATGTTTTGAAGAAAAGGATCTCTTCTCTCTCTTTCTTTTCTGTTACTATATGAAGAAGGCTGTAGAATACACCAGCCGGAACATGATAATAACAAAAGTAGCAAAAAGAATGAGTGTAGAATGGCTTTCACATATTTGATAAAAAAAACAGTCTTATGATATCACATGTTATAAAAATAGCTGGTTTTTAAGCCTACGAGAATGACAGATCCCAAAACAAAATAATTAATGAACTTGAATCAGTATAGTTAAATTATTTATTTTGTCTTAAAAATCTCAATTCATCGGATTAAATTATCATTCCATAATAATTACGGTAAATCAAACTTTTGTAAGTTATTTCATGTTGAATTCTGTCATTTTGATAAACAATAGATTGGTAGATATGGGTCCGGTTTGCACGAGCGTCAAAAAAAAATCGATACGTTCCATGTATGAGTCGGATTCGATTTCCATTCGAGTGGATATACAGATTTTCAAATGAATCATGATAGGCTGCGGTTAAATGGAGAGGCTATCGGCGGAACAGAATGAGTACGCGAAAACTTATAAGCTATGAGGTATTGATATCAAAGCAATGCTTGACAATGGCTGATTAAAGATGAAAAATGCAACCATGATTCATTCTAAAAGTAGCATTGTAACCATTGAAATTGTCGGGACCATTTACGTCTGGGTAGGCAATTCTGACTAGGATCATTCAAGAATCTAGACGTACCGAAACGTTTTATGCAAAAAATAAATATGTGGCTATACATTATGTTTTATGGATTTTCTTTTTTGTGAATTGCTCTTACTATGTCTTCATCTTTGTTGTTTTATTGCAACGTTTCGGTTGATAGATTCTTCGGCTTTCTTCGTGTGCATTTTGCATCCGGTAGTAATGATGGTGTTCACTGCTTTTATCATCTTTTCAAGAATTGTTGGGCGCAGCACGAATCTGATGAAGACCAAAAGTATATCGCTCGAAACATTTCAATAGAAACAACGACGATAGGAATAGGTGCAAAAATGACTACGCTTCATTTCATCCATTTTCAAAACGGACATTAATTCGTTTGGTATGAACAATGACCTCATCTTGATTGATACTTATCAACTGCTGACACGATGTAGAAAGATTGTATTGAATCAATTGCTAGCTATGTTGCGAAGAAATTTGATTCACTGTACCGTGTTGTATAGATTCTGGCAAGTCTACCATTTGTCCTTGCTTTGAATATTACTGCCACGTCTGGTTTGGTGCTCTTGCTATATAATTAGTGATTCTTGATAAAATCAAAAAAAAAAAAAAGAATCTGCAATGTTATTGGCCCTGACCTGGTATTTCGGTTTCAGTCATTTTCCACCGTTGTAATGTTGCTTCTGATGAAGTTGCCTCTATGGTACTTAGACTTAATGAGTTTAAGCGCCGTACTAGATTGGCGAAAAGTTCTCATCATTTTACAGTTGAAATGGCTAAATGTAACAGTAAGTTCTATGCTAACAGTTTTTCTGTCGCACTTCTCGCTTGTGGATCTTTCTTTCGGCTTCTTGTTTCCCAGTCAACTTTGATCTTCAAAAGTTTTAATTCAATGTCAGTCGTTATCTTCTGTCTGCTTAATTCTTGTTCTTTTCTTATCCTTTCTTCTTAATAGTATTTTTCTCATATTCTCTAACACTAAAAGACCCCTTGCGTCTTAGTGGCATTATTGCCTTGTTTAGTGGGAAATGATATATAGTAAACAAGTCTTTTGTCAAGGGAATAGAAGTGTCCCTGTATTTGTAAATATTCACACTGAGTAGTAGTAAGATTATAAGAACTATTAAAGTTCATTTGTATAGTACAAAATAAAAATGTCTATAAAAATATTGGCATATTTTTTTATTTGGTATAAAAAGAAATCTTCGAAAATCAAATAATTAAATCTTAGAAAAGAGATCATGTACCTGTACAAAGACGGAAACAGTGGTTTTACAAGTTTGTCCTTAGTTTGTATTCAACTTCCCATCAAAATGATTCTTTCTATTCTAATCGAGAATCTGTCATAATGTATACAGCATCACGGCCTTCTTTGCCTCAAGAAGTCTTCCCGTCTTAAGGTTTCCACCACCGTTCATAATCCGGCCACAATATCACCTGACACCTATTCATTTATGAAGAAACAACGGATTAATTCAACGTGTATTGTAAATGAAATGTTTTTGTTTGCCTGAGAAATCCTACGAGGCTATTATTATTATATTATCGTTATTGTTATTGTTTGCATGTTCCTACCTGATTCTTGGCTGTTGTCGCTGAGAAATGAGTGACAGCTAAATCTTCTTAAGTGTCTAGCACTCTCCTCAGTATCCTCTAAGATTCCAGTGTCGTTGTCGTTTGGGCAACTTCAATCTTTTCCTCGAATTTTCATCCCTTCCGATCCTTCCTGTGGGACTTCGGGTATAGTTCCAAACACGCCAGTTATATCGATGGCCTTGACCTTCAAGTTTACCAGTTTCAGAGCGAGATCCTCTTGTTTGCTATCACAACCACAACGTCTACAATCTGATATGTCACGTTTCCCATGTTCGTACAAACCAAATCTGGGCATTTTGCTGAGATGTGGCGATTCGTCTAGATCTTAAAATTCCAGAATAATTTACTTCTTTCTATTTTAGGACAGCCTTCGATTTATTTATGTGATTGAATCCAAGTCATTTGCACATTCCCCAGTGTATCTCTGTTCCTATCCAGTCGTGCCTGATTTACATTATCACAACCTTTATTATTTATGTAATTTCATATAAAAATGCCTGATGTTTGTTGCAGAAAATAAATTGGCTGCAAGTTTTCACTACTTTCAACCTTGATTCAGTACTCTTGCCGATTCCAATAAACACTATTTCAGCCGTTCTTTGAATCTCCAGGTTTTGAAAAGGTTCTCGGTGCGACATGAGATCCTAACACGTATCTTCTACAGCTTCTTTAATTCAAGTTCATGGCATTTTGTTTCTTCTATAATATTCATGTGTAATGTTGTATCAATGACTTTATTTAGTGCATGTCATTAATATTATACCACCGAGTATACTTGACGGAAATTTTGAAGAAAAATACCCTTTCTGTCTGTATAAAGATTTATCCCCATTATTTACATTCAAACCTGATCCCTCATCTTTGTTACAAAGGTGAGGACATAGAAGACAAATGTAAATAAACTTACCCTTATAGAAATATGGCGGAAAATTCTATCCTATTATTATTGTTATTTCATTTGATGTCCTCTCAGACTCTCAGATGCATTGCGCCTTGCAGTGAATGCTGGAAAATCTCACCACAAATACAGAAGTGACTTGAGGCAACAGAAATGCGGTTCTACAGAAGGATACTGAGAATTCCATTGAGCAACGACGAAGTTTTAGAGAAAATGGAAACAAAAAGGACACTTACACGTAGCATCAGAAAGAGACTGTTGAAATTTCTATGGCACGCAATGAGGAAAGAGCGCTTGGAAAAGTTGACACTCACAAGACATATTAAATGCAAGAGAAACAGAAAAAACAGTGCATAACCTACCTAACGAGCTTGCGTAAATGGGTGGCAGAACAGGGACTAGGAGATATAGCAAATAAAATTTAATAAGGAGATACACATGAAAGGAAGTTGTGGAGAGCTCTGATCGACCAATTCCGGAATGGACATAGCACACAAAAGATAAAGGTCATATCTCACCTTCGACCCGCATCTTAGAGATACAACACTGTCCTCAGCACATAAGCTGTTCTAAGTAGCACTGCCACCTATAATTATTATTAATGCATTTGGATATCCAGAGCAGATTTGTTTTCTGTTTGCCGATGTGAATAGTGAACCGAACTCTTTTTTGAGAGAATGCTGTCGTCAAGATAGTTCAAACAAGATCGTTCGATTTCCACTTTTTTTCTCATTTGTTTGTTACGATCTTCGGCACTGTTCCAGGCACGCCAATAATGTTGGGTTTAATCCTTATTTTCATATTCTTTCCTTTTTTAAATCTCTGGAAATAAATATATATATTTATTTTTCCGTTCTTTTCATTCCTCTCCCTGATCTTTTGGAAAAGTAAAAAATCCATTACATGCTAAATCGTCTTTCCTTTATACACGTGGATCCAATCAAAACTCTTTCCTTTTAAATCGAGGATTCATATGGATTACAAATGTGATAAGGCATTTTACTTATTCTCTTCTTCAGACCAACTTCTAGGTTCAGTTCATACCACTAGTCTTCTCAGTCATTTGCACAGTTCCCAATGGATCACTCTTCCTATCCAGTCATATCTTTTTATAATCGTTTAATTACTCGTGGGGTGCGCGGAAAGTGGAACCGACCAGCTGATTTCCAATTCTGAACGCATCTGTTACGTTTACTTTCGCACGAATGTATTTGAAAAAAAGCATGAATCCATCTTTTCTCTCTATAGCTATAAATTAAATATCATGGTAGACTGTGTTCCCTAGTTTTGGTTTACAGCCAGTCTACTAGAAAGATAACTCTGAATTCAATCTCCTCTCCGGTCTTTTGAACAGGTATAGTGGTGTATCCTTTGTTTCCGGTTCCTTCTAATGTCTTCGCATTCTCTTTCACTCCTAGTAGTCCCTTGCGTCTTAGTGGCATTATCGCCTTGCCCGGGGTGAATTGATTTTAAAAAAAACAAAAAACAAAAAAAAACGTAAAGGCCACAACGGCAAATCTCTTTACTATCTTTCTTAAGAAGCCATGGCAATTCACACATAATAACGGAAAGGAATCTGTGAAAAGCCCTGATCGATTACGAACTGAAGGGACATGGCTATTAAATAGAAAATTATTATTTGTACTAACTGAATTTTAACACTATTCATAACTGGTGACTTTTACTGGAATTGGAATAAATGACAACCAGTTTCCTCAATGTTCCAGTACCTTTTTTCTCTATTCTAGCTGATTTTACTAATGCTGTCATCTGGAATGTTTCGACTCTTCCTTGGATTTCCAGCCTCTTTGCAATGTTCTTCGCAACTGTTCCAACAGCGCCAAGGATGAAGAGCATGGCTGTCAACTTCCTTTTTATTTTTCTTCTCTCGCTACGTCCAAATATTTTTCTATTTTATCACTTTTTCATGCTATGCAGCCATTAACAATCTGACAATCTTTTTATTATTTACGACTTAAACTAGGTGATCTATTAGAATTTCGAAGCACCAAAAAGTTTCTGTTGTTTCTCTCTATCTAGGAATGATTCTTGTTTGTGTCTATACCATTGATTTGCATAGTTCCCAGCAGATTACCTTTCTACCCAGTCATGCCTATTTTATACCCCGGTTGAGTATTCAGTTAAAATATTAAGGTGTTTCTTTCTAACACTGCCTAGTTCATATTTATTTTTCTTGCTGTATTCTATTTTGACCATAATATAGTTTCTTTTCGAACTGGTTTCAGTTTCTTTCTTCAGATGTCCTCTTCCCAACCCTGCCCCCGTTATTTTATATTTTTTTTATATTTTTTTACATCTTTGTATTTTTGAGATTTTCTAATCCCACATTTGCCTTTTTTTATCGGTTTTACTACAACTTTTGTTTGTTGTATTCAATATTGCATTGCCCTGCTTTCTGTAATCTCCAAATCTCTTGAGACCAGCATCAATACAATGCTCAATACTAAATTTTCACTATTTCCTTTTCTCATTCATTTTATCAGCAACATCTGTATGGTGTACGGCAATGTTTTTCAACAATTTATTATAATTTGAGATAAAAAGATAATAATTAAAATTCTTTAAAAAAACATGTTTATTTATTTTTCTGTTTATTGTAATTTAACTTTCAAGGAGATTTTTTTAGAATACCTTCTTTGAAAGATCGAATTTTGACCAGGCAGACTCTTAAATCTTCTTCCAAAGATTCTAGCCGTGATCGATTTTTGTTGTCCGATATTGTTTATTGCAGAAAAGCTTCCTTTTTATATTACTCTATATATTATGTATACGTTTATTTATTGCAACACTGATAGACTCGTATAATCAATTTAAAGGGATTTAAATTTTGATATCTACACATATTGTGCTTCGTTCAAAAATAATTTAATTAATGAGCTTTAAAAATTTTCACGGCACACCTACGATCCTCTCCCGGCACACCGATTGAAAATCACAGGTGTAAAGCTTTATGGATTTTTATCCCAGTTCTTGTCCAGGTGAGGACAAACCGTGATTATCTCAATATGGATATTTCTTCATTTTTTTTACTTATTTTTTTTCTTTTTAGATTTACAATTTCATTAGGACTTCAAATAAGACAGTGTTTATACAGGTTTACGCACCGATTTGGCTTCGAGGTATGATGCTTTCTTTGACAAATCGTTGTAATTAGATTGAAAAATAACAGTTTCACTCTTTTGCATTCTTTCTTGCCGAATTTATTTTTTTTTATTTGCTGTTGGACTGCTTTCCTTTCCAACCGACTTACGAGTTGAATTATTGTTTATTTCTACTTCGGCTTCCAAAGTCGCCGCTTTCTCCTCTATCTACCCTACCCAATCTTATCAACAAATCACTCTAATTGCAGGCTACGATTACAATTAAAGCTTTTTATCTCAATCCCGCTGTTCTGATTTCTCTTTCGTTTTTGAACGAAATAAACTTCCAGAGATTTTCTCAAGGCTACAACGTCTTGTAAGACATTGTAGCCTGGGGAAATAAACAGAATTTATCTACCGATTTATAGAAAGGCTGCAGGAATAAATTATTTCTTCTTCTTATATATATATATATATATATATATATATATATATATATATATGGAACCTCTATTTTAATCATTTAACATGAAATATGTTAATATGAAACTCTAAAGGCAAAGTTTAATTACTAAATACATTTTTACTAGAAATAAATTTAAAAAACTGTAGATAATAAAGCTGCATTGCGAGAAAATAGCGAGCGGGTTTCCTAGACTGTTACTATTGCAATGGATTTGATCTTGACCGGGCACCTCACACTTGCGGCTTTGTGTTATATAAATCTAAGTTTAATGCTGCACAAAGTCGTATTTATTTTGTTACTTGGAAATTGCAAAAAAAAAATCACAACATAATCACAAGAAGTAATTCAAAATATTAGTAAAATAAGAACAAAAAAAACTGGTTTTAAGAACTTCACAAAGGGAGATTTCTAATGAATGTAGAACTACATTGGATAGAAATAATGACTAGAGCACAAGTTGGTTTCCTCAGGAAAATAGTCAACCGGAAAAACTTAAAAGACACCAGTAGGGAGGCGGACTAATATTTTACACTAGTATTGTAGGCAGTCAAATTATAGTTCCCTTCAAAATTTATAATGATATCAAGATAAATGAAGATAATTATTGTTCTTGGATAAGATATATTTTTGAATTCTAAAATTCAGTCAGGAAAATTTAATATCTGTCTATATTTCTGAGATGAGGTATTAGGTACATTATTTACATTATTCGGACTATCGTTCTCATCTTTGTCGCCATATTTATTACAACGTTTCGGCCGTTGTACGCTCCGGCCTTCTTCAGGTGGTTGGAAGGTCGAACTTAACCCTTTATTTCACTCACTGGGGTAGAATATTCTAGTTCCACGTGCCATATTTAATGGACGTCAGTTATCAATCTCCTGTTAATTTCCCTCTGGAAGTTCTCCACTGCCTTAACCGGGTATTGAACTCACACTCTCTGGGTCCTGTCACTAGATCTAACCGACGCCTTTATCCACTGTGCCATAGGACACATGACACAGTGGATAAATGCGTTGGTGAGATCCAGTGACAGGACCCAAAGAGTGTGAGTTTAATACCCGGTTTACATTTTTCAAAATCTACTATTGCACAACTTACCAAAAAGATTTAAAGATACTAAATTAATGGAATAGTTTTCAGCCTCTATTAGAAAAATTGATCTTACATGAATACAAATATGGAAAAATAATCAAAAATATTCATGCGAAGAAGACAATAAATACTGCAAGAAAAATATCGTTAGAGAGAAAGAAAAAAAAGTACTGAACTGTTACGTAATATATGTCCTCCTTTATGGCACTAAGATGAAGAAGCTACTTGAAGCAATAGAAATGTGGTTCTATATGAGAATACCATAAGCTGAACATGTGAGCAACAACGAAGTTCTAGAGACAATGGCAACAAAAAAAGACACTTATACTTAATAAAGAACATACACTATTTACATTATTCGGACAGTTGTCCTCAATGGATAAAAGCGTCGTTTAAAGTAATCCAGTGACGTAACCGAAATAGTTTAAGTTCAATCCCTGGCTACAGCAGAGGTGAACAAAAACTTGGAGAGTCGAGTTACCAAAGGGAAACAACTGAAACTGAGATATCCGGAAGAGGCATGACACGTGGAACTAGCCCCAGTGGACGAAATAAAGGGTTCGGTTCGAAATTCAAACGTATATCATCTGAAGAAATCCGGGGCGTACAACGGCAGAAACGTTGTGAATATGACAAAAATGAGGACAACAGTCTGAACAATGTAAATAGTATAAATGCCTCGTCTCAGAAATATAGACAGAAGATCAGGAAGAGACAGATGAAATTTTTGTGGTACATGAGGACAGTGGGCTTGGAAAATTTGATACTCACAGGGCAGATTGAAGGCATGAGGGACAGAAAACAATGCATTACCTACCTTGCAGGCTTGAACGAATAGATGGCGGAGCAAGGTATGGGAGAGATGGCAAAAAGACAACAAGAGCCTACAAAGGCTAGGCGACTGTGGAGAGCCATGATCACCAACGTCCTGAAGGGACACAGCACATAGAAGAAGAATGTTAAAGGTCAAAACTATACAAAAATTATCAAAATCAACTAATGAAATCCTGATGGTTATAGAATATCAAGGAAGCCATATTAACATGTAAAATAAATATTTAATGGATATGAATTATTGTCAATCAAGTGTTTTCATAGTCTATAAATTTGAGTTTATTTAAAAATAAAAATATATATTGTATTTGCATCATAAACTTGATACTTCTGAAGAAATTCCTTTTAATAAAGATCGATAATAGAAGCTGAAACTCGCATAATATATCCCTGTAATGTAATAGATATCGGCTCGGAATGAGAACTCAGAGAGCCGAGTTCGAATTCCAGTTGGGGTCGTTACGTTTACTTACACGCAGATACGTAAAGTATGAACCCATCTCTTCTCCACCCAGAAAAGAAGACTGGGTTCTATAGCCTTGGTTTGCAACCAGTCTAACGTAGAAAGAAGCGACATTATTGCCGGAAAATCTTCTACCTAGTCAGTCATGTATCGAAAGCGGCATCATCGCCCAAGCTAGTATCATGTATGGCACTTAATTGACTGATATTCTGAAAACTTTACCAACATCGATTAATTAATACCAATTTTATTGTGTAAATCATTCCCTACATCGACTGAGCAGAAAAAGTGATTTCAGTAAGGAATCTTTTAAATGTTTTCTGTGATATGTATATATTTGTTTTCTGTAAACATTTGTTCGTACTTCTCGACTTACATGATGGATTCTCCGGTCGTTTTAGACGTATGAGTCCCAACAGCAATATTCATTCTTTGATGTCCTACTTGTGATTTTTGCCTTCGATGACTTTTAAGGTTCACACAGCATTCCATATGCCGGACAAATAACAGTACCCCCTGTGAATGTTGCAGGAATGATAGAGCGTTTTTGTTTTTCGGGGGGGGGATTCGGCTTTTATTTTAATACGGAGATGATCATTTCGTGACCTCTCAAATGTTGTTATACCTTTTATAAATAAACTCCCCCATTTCAGCACGATCGGATGCCACTTCCTCAAAAGACGACAGAGTGACGCCGATAAAATTAAAATCTTGTTTCAAGTTTATCCTTATACCTCAACAGGGGTCTTCCAAACTTCTGCGAACTGACATGCAATTTGCTCTACACAAATAATTTCGGTATGCTTTCATCACTCATGCGAACAAGATCAGCGATTGCATTAGAACTGTCTCTCTGCCGCCGAATTCGCACTTTTAAACAGATTAACATTAGATAGTTGGCCTTCCATCGTATTGCCACATATTGTACGGAGTGATCGCTTATGGAAGACACCAAGCGAGTGAATACGATTCTGGTTCGAAGCCATAAAGAAATTGGAATCACTACAGCTCGGTTATACATTAATTTTAACTTTCAGGGAAATTTCTTTGACATTCCACAACCAATGGTAGATCTTTCCAAAGCAGTCCGTATCTTTGATTATGACTGATGTGTTTTTGATTGCAACATATATAGGTCGAGATCTCTTGATGATGACATCATTTATTAAATGATCTCACCGTCAAAAGATCTCGACCTATATATATTGTAATAAAATGCTCATCCAGTCGGAATTTGGAGTACATTGTTATTGCTTACAAACACATAATGTTCCTATTTACATTTAATGAAACGAGGAGTTATATTGGGTAATTGCATTTATTTAATTACTTTCTTTTAATAATTAGATATCAAGATTGTACTGTTCTCATTTTCTCTCTTGTCAGTTCACGGCTTTTGCGAAAGGAAAGGAGTATTTTGTAAATTATCGCTCGTAACGAGAAAAACATGAGCGACTGTGATATATGAATAGATTCATCCTGCACGTAGCGAGGAACTACTTCGCTAACCTCATTTTGTATCACTGTTTCCTTCGCTGGTACAAAACCACTGGCTCATTTTCTTACCTTAATAAAAAAAAAAGAAGCAGATCCTGATTTAAACGTGATATTCAGATGAAAAAATTGCTCAGTTTAGAGAAGTAACATACTGTGTTCTTTGTCCCCTCAGGACATTGACGACCATGGCTCTCCACAATTCCCCGTTCTTTGTAGCTCTTAGTAAATTTTGTCTTTGTTATCTCGCCTAATCCCTACCATTCACTTACACAAGCTGGTTAGATAGGTTATACACAGTTTCCCCTTGTCTCTCTTGCCTTCAATATGCCCTATGAGTGTCAAAATTTCCAAGCCCTCTTTCCTCATTACGTGCCCTAGAAACGTCAACAGCGTCTTTCTGATGCTATGTATGTGTCCTTTTTGTTTCCATTTTCTCTAAAACGTCGTCGTTGCTCACGTGTCCGGTCAATGGTATTCTCAGTATCCTTCTGTAGATCCACATTTTTGTTGCCTCGAGTGTCGCTTGTTCATTTCTTCGACTAAACCAGGAACGTGACTTTTTTTTTATCACGCAAGACACAGGGATTAAACAAGAGATCCATGGCCTAGTGGGTTAAAGTTTTGGCTAATACACAAGTGATTCCCTGGTAGTTAGGAATTCAACAAAATTAGCCTAGAGTAATCTAACAAGCCTCAACTTATTAAACACTTTATTTGATGGTATATAACATTCATCAATATTTATAGTTAATATTGGCTTATGGCCATATCAACTATCACCGAAGTTAAGCAACGTCAAACCTGGTCAGTAACTAGATGGGTGACTGCGTGGAAATACCAGATGCTGTAAGCTTGGGTGTGCGGATGGTGTAATGGGTAACTGCTCAGAATTAAAATCCGGAAAGTCGAATTGCAATTACAATCGGGTCCGCTATATCACTTACCCTTGGGAAAGGTATATATCGAACTTTTTTCCCTACAGATATGAGTTAATTTGTAGGACTTATATCAGTAAATCATTGTATCCAAAACATTCATTATATCCAAAAGATATCTAAAATATATTTTGGCTTTAAATAACCTGCAAAAGGTTGATAAGCCGTAAAAAACAAATTAGTTCATATTTGTGTATTACAGAGTTAAGTGTGTGCGTAGTAGTTAGCATTTCGACCATAAAACTCGAGTTCGAATCGCACCACGGTCGATTTGTCAAGGAGGTAACTTGATAATATCAGCCTGGGGAAAGGATCTCAGTGTGCGGCACCGTTTGGGATTACTTGAAGACAGACCAACCCTTGGGAATATAAGCGATAATTGCGCTAGCACAAAGTCACAAATCATTGTGGCCGAGTGTTTGAGCGAACTGACCTTGTTCAACTAATGATCACGCCAAATAATGCGCACTCTCCCAGAGCCTGGGTCTACTCAGCATGATTGTAGTTTAAATCGGTTTGGCTCTGCGTGTGTTGAAGAAACAAATGTGCCTGAGCATGCATCTACAACAGAGATTAGCTCGGTACTCTTGAGACTCAAGAGACCGTTATGGGGTTGCAAATGCTGGGGACAAATTCTGACAGTCCACGCAGTCATTAGGCTACTGGATATCTCAATTTTGCATATCAGATCAAGGGGATTTCCTTTTATACTATTTGTGATTGGGGGAAATGATAATAGCGCAATCATACGTTTCCATACAGAAAACATTCGGCATTCATTCACCGAATAGATAGCGCTACTATCTTTCTCTAAAAAATGTTTTTTCAGAAAAATAAGCTTCTCAAGAAGTGTTTTTTCAGAAAAATAAGCTTCTTACTGTTTTCGTTCTTTCTCGTACTGATAGGAGTTTCCTTCATAACCTTTTGTCTAAGGCTGTGTGGAAATTCACCATCATGGTTATAACCTTACGTTCTCATCTAGTTACATATTCTATCACGAAATTATAACAGAGTTAGCAGCAGTCTGTTGCTATTTCATAACTGGATTCTGCATGCCTCATTCCATGTGTGCTGCAGAGGAAGGTCATGAAATCAAGTATGCGGGTCACTTCCTGGCAAGTTGAGGGTCCAATTTAAACATTCACGCCATCGGCACTTTCTTCTACTTTAATTTTCTTTCATCTTCAACCAACTCTCGCAAAGCCAAACGGCGTTAGGGAATGGATGACTGGAGAAAGATTCAGTGAAATTGGAAGTTTCTAGTCCTGAACCTACACGTTAGCATCAACACCATCATCATAAAGGAAGTGATCAACAAAAAAGAAATTAAATTCTTGCATATGGGATAAAGCCGACGACGATATGAGCTATCCATTTTAGTTGTTGCTGCTGTTGGAAATCTTCAAGTGATGTGCGTTTTTGTTATTTTGTTATTTCTTTAAGATTCTATAGCGCCAGTCTATAAATCTGTTGAAGGATTATATTTAAGGCCAAACAAATTCATTGGTATGAAATTGTTAAATATTGATCTGGGAAAATGATTGTATATAAATGTTTAGACATTTCTGAACAAGTTGAATGCATGACATTCGTATGACAGTAAAGATCTGAATAGGGTATTTAAGAACATGGATAGAGTTCTAGAGAAGTTGGTTTTGCTATGTCATCAAATATGGTACTTTGGGGTGTTTCACCGTGAAACATTAATTTGAAAACGTTGATTATTACTACTGTAGTGAGTTCTGTCCTCAGTGAATACCCCTGACTTGTAGCCTTGTGCCAAACTAACCTATGCTTACTAAATTCTAATAAATTGTGCTCAATTTGATTCTTATTTCGCTGGACAATACTTATGTTTTCGTTGTATTTTCTTTTCAGTTTGTGTTGTGAACGGCCCTCTTGGAATGACGACGGGAGAAATTAAGGATTTTCAGATTAAGAGTTCTAACAGCTATCCCCAAGAATGGGATAAGTTCTGCCACGAAAAATATGGCCGCGTTTACATGCCCAATAAATACGGCTGGTGTGCCAAGTACAAATCTCCGTCAGAATGGCTGATGGTAGATCTTGGAGTAGCTGCAAAGGTACTTTTTTTTTAAATGTCTCTTCCCTTATTCGGTTTTTGATTGGTTAAGTTAAATATAAGATTCTTTAATATTTTCGACATTAATGTGTCTAGACTCGAATTTAAGCGCAGGCCTCACCAATTTACAATTGAGCTGGCAAGATGTAACCGTAAAAATTATATGCTAACAGTTTCTTTTCGCGCTTTTGGAACTCACTTCCGGCTCCATACTTTCCAGCCAACTTTAATCTGCAAAAATTTAAATACAATGATAATCGCTATCTGCTGTTCTCCTGATTACTCTTCCTTTGTTCTCGATCCTTAGCAATGTTTCTAACTCTTCTACACTCAGTAACCCCTAGCGTCTTGATGGCTTTACTGCCTTGCTTAGGGTGAACTAAATTAAAAATAAACTTTATTAAATAACATATAGTATGTTACTCCATTATCTTGCATAATATTTCAGACAATTTCCTAACTCCGTTCACTGAAAACATCTTATTCTATCTCAACGAATAATTGCTCTATATGCATTTTGTAGTCTTTAAGAGACGAGTTATTTGATTTGTTTTTTGTTTGTTTTTTGTTTTTGTTTTTTTGTTTTTTTGTTTGTTTTTGTTTAAATATAAAAACCGGAATAAATAAAAGACATCTTACGTTTTCCTGATGACATATGAAACGTTTTCTCTTAATCACTGATTCTTTTCATCGATTGCTATCTTCAGTGACTGATTGGAAGCAATACATGTTCGAATCAATCATTTGCTTCTCCGGAAGGAGCTCAAAGTATTTGATTCTTTTCTGTTATTGCCATATATACAAAATTACTTTTTTGTGCAAAGATTAGTCTTAGATATGGTTACTGGTAAGTTATTTCGCTTCGTTTACTGTCTCGTGTTTCAGGTGTTTGTAAACTATTCACTTTTCATCGTCCACCAAAATTTGCTTAAAAAGACGGAATATTCATTTTCATTATGTTTAAGTGGCAAATCGCTCAAGCAAATTGCTCGATCTATTCGTTTATGTTTCTTTTATCAACTTGTGAGGAAGCAACACATTAAAAAGACTAACATAAACAATCCGGCGCAAATGATTTCCAACGCTTAATTTGGACAATCTGAGCACTTTGGCTCCCTTCTGCATTATATAAAGTTTCTTATTCTCTAATTGTGTCCTCTTTTGATAGCTGTCCTGACTATAAAGTATTGTTCAGCACAATGCTTTGCAAACCACTTTTTGATCATTTCTAATAACTTTTCCATAAACTGCACAAACCTTTTTTAGTTACTTTAAATGGCATTATTATACCTTTCTTAAAATAAAAAGGCATATGTGGAAAATTTCGTTTACTTAATTTTTTATTCAATACAAGAATCAATAAACAAAAAGAAGTCAATTTTGACTTTTTTTTTTAATCAGACTAATGACAGTTGTGGGAATATAAAGAAGTGATTTTTTTTAAATTTTAATTAATACTCCAAGTGTTCAATTTTGACAATTGAACAACAAAAACGGTCTTAACTTCTTGCCCAGCTACATACTTTCAATAATGGATCTTATATGACCGATATAATAAAATACTTAAATTCAGAATAATATCAATTTATTTCCCTAGTTTTACTTTGTGTCGCACAAGACCACACATCAGTGGTCTTCCTAAACAGTTATTCATCGTAAATACTTACAGTCAAGTCACTTAATTATTATCATTAATAGTATTTTCTAAGCGTAGCTAACTATTGATACTTAAGCATCATCGTCTACCGGAAGGCCCCAACTGTTAGGTAACCAATGAGGATAGAATTCGCTACAGGTAACCTGAGAGATTAGCTCGGTAGCCATTGCTCTATGGCAGTGTCTTCTAAATTATTATAATTATAAGCAGTCGGAAATTAAGTCGCTTTAACTAAAAATAACAAAATTTGGTAAATTGTTGAAACCATTTCCGTATTTTTTAATTTGGTGAAAGCGATGATAATTCAATTTTTCTGAATTAAAATTAAAACCTCATTATCAAATAACGAATATGTTCGGAAACGAAAAGCCAGTCATTACATTACATAAAAGATGTTCCTAGAATTTAAGTTGCTTTCAGATCGAATCCTGATAGAATTTTCGAATTGCGTAGGATAATTTTCGTCCAGATGTGGGTTAACGTGACGGAAAAAAGAACTGGCTAACCAAGTTCGAATATCAACTAGGACCATTTATGTTCATTTACCACAAATGGATTATAAATCCTGAGTGTCACCGGATCTCTTGACAAAATGTCTTGTCATTGACATGGTTGACAGTAGGTGAATAAACATTTAAGTAATCCATTCTTCCATGACGACGACATGCCTAGACAGGTGTAAGTGGACCGAATTCAATACATTATAGAATGGCCCTTCTTTGTGCCGTGTCTCTTCAAGGCGTAGACGATCATGGCTTCCTATCCATTCTAGTTCTAAGCAATATTTATTTCCTTACTATCCCTCCCAGCACCTGCCTTTTACACAGGCTCGTTAGGTAGGTTACTCGCCATTTCTCTTTGCCCCCTCAGTATGTCTTTTGAGTTAAATTTTCCAAGCCTTCTTTCCTTATCATGTATGACAGAAATATCAACTACCTCTTTTTGATTTTAAGTACAAGATTTCTTATTTTCCTTAAAGCCTCCACGTTGCTCCTATTTTCCGTCCCTGTTATTATCAACATCCTTCTGTTGCCTAGTGACTCTTCAGCTGTGAGGAAATCATTCAGCGTTCACTCTCATATAGGAAGATGGATATTATGCAGTTCAGCATTTTTTCCATTGTGCCTAACATTTTTTTCTTTTTCTTAACAGTTTGCTTAGCTTTGGGAATGCATCTGTCGCTGTTCCAATGCGCCTTCGGGTTTCTGTGTCACATTTTTCGATCTCTGTTATACCATTTGCCAAAGAGATAAATGTCTGTATTTAGTTCTAACGTCTCTATTTTGTAGCTGACATCTTCCCTCTTATTAATGACTAATATTACATCTTACAGTTGATTAGTCCGTTCTTCTTGTCTAGCCTTCATTGCACAAATGTTTTTAAATCCCACTTTAATAGTGCTACACTTTCGGAATTCTTAAAGTAAGCAAAGTAAGCAATGATAAATATGTTTTTAAATTTATAATCGTCCATCGGATTAGACACTGAAATGCATTTTAAACGATACACTGCCGGATAGAAGAGATGAAAGATTAATTCGAGACGCAGTTTTCCACTATTTAACCTCGATTTTGTTTAGGGTGGTTGTCCCAAAATTCATAACGTCGAAAAATACGTAATTACTTTCCGAACACATTAATATATGGGTTGTTCATAAAGTCCGACTAATTTAAAATACCTGTAGCTATGTATTTATGATAGAAGCAAAAACAAATAAAATATAATATAAAAAAAAGACGTATTTAAATTTATTATTGGAATTGTTAATTTTCAACATACCCCCCCCATCATTATGTATGCAAAGGGTAAGACGATTCTGTAGCTCTCAGAAAACATTTTGCAGCTGATTTTCAGTAATACTTTAAATCACATCAATTATCCTAGTTTGCAATTCCTGTAAAGATCGAGGTTTAGTTGAATAAACATTATTTTTCACATTTCCTCAATTTTGCAAAAAGAACAAAAAGTCATTTTAAAGTTTCAAGAAGTCGAATTAAAATTAATTCGTAAAACAACTACATTTTTCGAAGATAAGAAAAACTAGACATATCTAACTTACTTACCTTTTTGGAGATTGTTTCTATCATGTATAGTTAGAAAGTTACAGGTATTTTAAATTGCACACGGACCTTATGGACACACTGTGTAATAAATATTTTCCTTTACAGCTCATATGAAAATTAAGATATCAAATATCTTAATCTGTTGACTATTTACCGAGCTTTATTTCATAGATCTATGAATATGAATCTTATCTTTGAGTTACCAATATTTTCTATTCGACCATTCTCGAGGATACATAGTTCGAATCTCACATTGTGACCGTGTCTTGATCTCGGTGAAGCTTAATAAATTTTTTTTTTTTCAGTTTATGAGTCTGGTATGTTTAACAAGCTACTCTGGCTAAATACTGGATCCACATTTAGTTTTTGAATGTTATGTCCGAAAGCTGACCTTCGAAAAATATCTTTATAATGTCAGTATTGATTTTATGGTTTTCAGGTGACAGGCGTGATGACGCAGGGTCGAGGTGATGGCGTCGAATGGGTTACATCGTTTTTGGTTTCTTACAGCATGGATTCTTTCGAATGGCATTATGTGCATGATGACTACAATAACCAAAAGGTAAGAACTATTTTCTAAGTCACAAATTTGTACTTCTATTTTCCAACCTGCATCCACTTTCCTCACAGACGAAACGTCGTAAGTCTCTTACTGCTCCATCGCTATTTCCATGGAAAGTGTTCAGAGGAACTACATTCCTTAGTTCCACCAGTTGTAACCTTCATGGATAAGACCCGCCATGCCGCACACATTGAAGCGAAAGACCCACATTCCCTTCGTATTCCATTGGTGAGATGCATGTTCCACACGAGCAGTTTTCCCCATGAACCGCTGCTTTTTTGAACCGACTCTCAAGAGGATGCTTCCCCGATCACTGCAATCTTGGTCAGTTCAAGTCTAGGGTTAACCGTTATCTACCCCCACGTATCCCACAAAACTGTACCTCTTACTCTGTACTCCTCTACCTTGAGTGGCTCTTGGGCCTTGTACAGATTGAACAATGTACAAAAAAATCTCATCCGCCTACATACACTCACTGGCAAAAATAATGGAATCACCAAACTTACAGATTGTTCATCCAGATTTAAAATGCTTTCCACTGTAGTTATGTTATATTTTTTTTATAAGATTCTATATTGCGGTAAATATATACGACAATTTTGAAAGGCCTTATTTTGACATGTTTCGCTGATGAAACAGCTTCACCAGAAAAATGAATTTTATTTCGACCAAATTTACATTGGTGAGACAGAACCTGATTCACGTTTGGATTTTTTTTTTTACTATAATGATATCGTTTTTAGATTAGATTTTACTAATTTCAACTCAGTATTTATTTATAGATTTAGAGATTTATAAGAATTTTCGTGCCCCAGATTGTTTCAACAACAGTTTAGTAAGTACGGACGATGATGAGCTGAAGAAGCCATCTTGTATTTTAACAGCAGGGGATCCGTACATCACGGCACTGAGTTTTTTGATGAATTTTCATCTTCCATTTTTATTTCAACACAGGAGAAGGGATTTAAAATGCTTTTAAAAAAAAAGAATATATTCGTTCTTAAGTGCTGTTAAATACTGTGACCCCTTATTTGTTTTTGTTTAAAATGTGTACCCCTTAAATGTAGTTACAAACCGACTTACACATGACGTCATATATATTTAAACTAGAATTCTAAGTTTCCTATCTAGAATAAAGCTAATAAAAACTATGGCACAAATAACAGTTATTTTGATTGATTCGTTTTTACGGCCTACAACCTTTTACAAGTTATTTAAAGCCAGATCATTTATTTTTAGATTCTAATTTTTTTTTAGATAAAAAAGCTTTTAGTGAGACAAGCTAAATAACCTATAGTTGTGGGGGGATATGGATTCATACCTTTCCCAACTGCATTTCCACGTAAGTGAATATAACGAACCCAATTAGAATTCGGCTCTCCGATTAACAATTCCGATCCATTACACCACCCTAACATACAAGCTTACAGTATGTGGTATTCCCAAATGGCCACCTATCTAGTTATTGACTAGGCTCGGCATTGCTTAACTTCAGTGATCGTACGAGAACCGGTAATAAGTTATGTTTTTGATAATGACAAAAGATGATTGAAAGTAGTCGAGCAAAAATATTGTTACATTGAAGCCATCCAAATATTAAACAATGAAAAAGATACAGACGTTGTCGTCTTTCCTTTTGAGTCTGATCGAAATATGGTGGTGATGTAACACGTATAGACATTAAAGACCGGAAGCTGTACGAAAACAATGGAAAACGAGCCATGATAGGAACTTTGATATATTTATAATCTTATTTCGAATACTGAGAACAATTGGTTTGGCTTGTCAAAAACTGACAATAGACATCAAAACAAATTTCACTTTCTAATTTAGTCGTAGTGTAACGATTATCATTAATGAAAGTGAATTCGTTGTAGCGCATTCAATTCCTGCTCGATTCTATGTCGTTCATATCGCTCTAATCTAATGCCCTTGTAAAAAGCATAAATCCATCATTCTCCAGCTATGGGTTAAATAGCAGGACAGATGGCTCTTTTTCCTTGAAATGATAACTTCTTTAGGAGAAAAAAATTCAAAACCATCCTGAAAAGGGATGGGCTCTGTTAGTCTGTTTTACCCAAGAAACACCACTGCTGTTATTGCTACTGACGATCCTGATGAGTTACACGACTCGTAACAATTTTCCGATATAAATTTCCATTTTATAAACTAAAGCTTTACTAATATAGCTAAGCAAATGTACGTTGTCATATGCTTCTAAAATCCAAAAACACTATTACATTACACACTTTACATTCTGTTGAATATGAACTTTGGACAGTTTGGATGTGCAAATACTTATAAGCAAACTGAAAAAACATAATTAAAACACCAGTCAAACAAACATATTACCGACTAGATTTTAATCAAACTTATATATAAAAAAGAAATTGAGTCCTGCCGAGGAAAATGCCATCTATTGTGTAGGCTAAGGTAAACACCGAGAGAAAAGAAAACGTATGGCTTTTATTTTTAAACTCTTAATATTGGCTTTGTTGTAAATGCTTTGAATTAGTTATTATTCGTTCGTTTTTCACGATCCGTTGATTACAAATGACCCACTTGCGGAATTTCAGGTCGTGAAAGATTTACTGAAAGCTATAAATAGAATTTAGAAGTCCCTGTAAACGATTTGCATAAAAAGCGAAGAAAACGAAAAAGAAATGTGGGAGGGGTAGAATTGATAAAACAAAATAGAAAGAGAGAAAAAAATGTTGAAAGAATTTAATTTGAAAGTTTGTTTTACGCCGAATTTTATTTGTTGCCGTATGATTTGCTTCTTCATCCATTGCAGATGACATACATTTCAAGAATTAATAAATATACATTGCTATTTAAAGAAAATGATTATATATATTATGTAAATATACACTCACGTATCATGCGACCTTTGACTACAATAAATGGATATATTAGTTTGTTCAACAGCGTAGCTAGGGCCAACAGTACATACGCTAATTTTATACCACGTGTATAATGCGACCCCTTAAAAATTGGCTTCAAAATTAGACCTTCAAATGTCACATAATACGCGAAAACGTATATTATTTTTCTCTTTAATCACGTTTTATAATAAAAAAAAAATAATACAAAAGTTTTAAATGTATTTAGTGTTCTAATTCATACTGTAAAGTTAGTTTTGTTAAGTATAATTAATATAACAAAATAAAGGTTTAAAATTTGTTTAGTATTTTAATTTATATTCTAAAGTCTGTTTTATTAAATATCCTATTACTCCTATACATTCCATTGATAAATTTTCTTTGAACGTAGGAAATTTTTGCCATAGAAACATTAATCTAACTCGCTACATTACCGTTTAAATTTGAATTCTGATTCAACGGAATTTCATTGGTTGAATTTATTGCTTCTTCGTTTCTCTCGCCTTCCTCCTCTTTTTTGACTTAAACTGAAATGTATTGATCTACATCCTATCTCTTATATCCTCAACTTTCTTCTGCTTACAAATAGGAGAATATTGAATACTCGTCTCAACCTTTCTTTCCTTGGTCTTTTTCTTCCCTCTTTCGCTTCTATTAATCACTTAGCTTTCTTTCTTTCTCCATATATAAATCCTTTTTAACTTTTATGGAAAATTTTCCAAAGACGAAATTTGGAGTTGTGTTTCGTTAACTGTATTTCGGAAGAAAATATTTTAGTACCACCATGGTTTCCCACCTGAAGAAACGTTAAGTTTTTAACGTTGAAACAAGATGTACAGTTTTGTAGTGGCTAATATATATATATATATATATATATAATCATATAAGTATGATCAGAAGATTTCTCAGGTTTTTATTTAATCCATAATAATATACAATTATTATTGACATTATGTCATTAATTTCTTTCTTCAGACAGTTCATCCACAATTTCGATCCCAGTATACGTTTTCAAAGATTGGAAAAAATGCAAAAAAATATATTAAACAGACCCTATTTTTCGGATGAATTTAATAAAAACTTGATTTGGTGAATACTTGCTAAATATACTGATATACTCTCTGTGGATGACTATTTATGCCCTCGAAATAATTCGATTGAGGTCTCGGAGAGGAAGGGGTGATTTTATAAACCGTCACTGCTGCTGCTAATGCAATGCTCTTCTACTCGAACTGAGCTCTTCTAGCCACTGACGTCTTTCGTATAGCAAAAACGTTAGAAGATTTACTTCTCTGCCGTGCGACGATAGCTTGGCGGTAGAATTTCAGACGGATGCCAAATCAGTTGGGTTTCGACCCCGGCTTGAAGCGATCGGATGTCTAGCCACACTGAAGAGCTGTGATACAGTGAAAAAAATCTGTCTGTGGATGACTATAGGATAACGGTATATCATTTTTATATCAAGAGCAATTTTAGGGGAAAGAAGTGAGATAAAGTGGAAAGTTGGCAGATTTTCTATTATCACAGTGTGGGATACTTAATCGAAATCTAAATAAAATCGGCTAGATTATATATCCAAAGCACTTTTTTTTTTAAATTATTTTTAAATTTAAGTTTTTCAGCGTCTTTTGTTTCTCACATATGTAGTTACATCAATGTAAAGATAAACTTAATCCTATGAAGTCCTTACACGAAACCTTTTTCACTGTCACACTTTCCCCAAATACATATATTCCGGGAAAGAGCATATGTAATTATAAAAGTGGACACTGAGATCAAAATCGAGCGGAGACAGTTTGTTCAAATATTGCTACTGATTTGATTATTCTTAATGAATCGATTTTTTTTGTTTTGTTTTTTTTTTATACTAATTCTTCCAATTGTTTGCATTGCAGGTTTTTGAAGGAAACATTGATGCTTATACGGTAAAACATTCATACTTCGATCGACCAATACTTGCAAGATATATCAAATTCCACACTGTCAGCTGGAATAGACATCCAAGTATGCGCGTTGAAATTCTCGGATGTCAGTGTAAGTAATTTTACAAAGTGTTTCTGGCATTAAAACCTATTTTTACATTTTCATAGTATTTTGACCCCAGTTTGGGGGTTAACTATTTGCCCATAGCTGGGACCCTAACGAGTGCTACCACTCTGGGTCAGGGTGGACCTGGAACACCAACAATTAAGAGGTGGTTCCACGCTCCTCAAAACATCCTGATCAGAGGCCTTGCTGTTGGACGTAGTTTATTTTCACCCCCAGGACGCGGATGTAATTTATCTTCATACCCAGGACGGGAGTCGAGTGGGATGCATTTTGGACACGTGATCTGCCCAGATGTTGATTCATTTGCCGTCATATTCATATACAAATAAAGAATGTATCCGTTAACAAAAATGTATTCACTAGACCTATGTTATTTAAATCTAGATTAGTATTTCTGTAACTAAGTAAATATTTTCCATTCGATTGCTTAGAGAAAATAAAGATTCTTCTTGTATAGTAATTCTTGAAAATCAACTTGCATATTTCAGTATGTAAAGAACCAATCGGTTTGCCTCCTTACGGAAAGATGAGTGCATCGTCAAATTTGTCCTTTAGACGAAAGAGTTCCTGTCAACCAGAAGATGGAAACATTCTCAGCAACAAAGCTTGGTGTTCCAAAAAACAAGATAGTAAGTTATTTTCTTTACCTAGTTTTTATGCATTTGTGTGTTCACATACGATAAATGGGAGAAAGACTGAGTGATAGAATGATTCCAAATCTCCAGCACTTTCCTCAGTATTTGTGTAAACTCCAATGTTTTGTGGTCTAGACAGTCTCAAATTTTCAATTCATTCAATTTCACCTTTTCATGTTTTGGTATGGTTCCCATTTTTACAGATTATTCTGGACAAAATCTTAATCATTTTGTTCAACTGCTATGTTGTTTTTTTTTCAGTTTTCTCGCCTTCCTCTATCAGACTGTTTCTTGGGGGGGGCTTTCCAACAAGTTTGGGTTTCTTATTTGAATGTGTTGATCAGTGTAGATGAAATCATTCCAGAGTATTTTATTCTTATTCGTTCGGCCTATGGTTTCAGTTGATAACATTTGTTTACAATGGTCGAACTCAAATCATTTGCACAGTTCTCAATCTCTTCCTATCCAGTCATTCCTATTTTTTATATTACTTTTGAGCCAGTTAGTTTTATTCAATTATGGGATTTGCAATTTCCATTTTTTTTTTTTTTTTTTTCCACATACAATGTTCGAACAGTGTTTGTCAATTTTTTTTTTTTTTTTGCAGAAATCGTTTTGATGCATTTCGTTCGAGTTTCCGTGATAGATTTCTTTTCCCTGTATTTTTAGGCACGCTCTGTCGCTTCCCCCTATTTGGGGGGGGGTGCTCTGCCGCTTCTTTTTGGTGGAGTGTTTTGTCTTATTTTTAATAATATTATTATTGTCAGTATTATCTTTTCTTTCACAGAAAACCAATGGCTTCAAATTGATATCGGTCCTCCAACTTTGATTACTGCAATTATTGTAAGGGGTCGAGCTGATACACGTCGAAAACACTGGGTTACGAAATTCAACGTCACCTACAGCAATGATACTCAAGTCTGGTATGGCTACCGTGATGCGCTGCACTTGGCAAGTAAGGTAAGCATCTTTGGATTTCAATTGTCTTTGATAAGTCTTCTGACCCACAAGCACCATTTGTACAAATCCTTTCTAGTGAAAGACATTGTACAATGATTATTGAGTGCAAATGCACTTTTCAGACTTTGCTTCTCAAAAGCAAATATGCCACAATTTAAAAAGTAATTGTCTAAATCTGATTTCCAATTTCCTGAATATGCTTTTCTCTGCGTTCAGGAGGATGTCATTGATTTCTTACAATTTAGATGTAAACTGAATAAATTTGAATCAAAGAGCGTTATTTAAAATTCCGAGGTGACGTACTTTCATTGTTAATTTTTTACCTGCAGGTACAATCTGGTAAAACTTTGAAAATCAGAAAGTTCCTGAAAGCGAACACATTTCATGTTCTGTTTATTCCTTCCGGCGAGACTTCAGCTCAAAGAGCAGTATCTCTAGGGCTTGTCTTTCGTGGACAATGCCTTAGCCAATTTGAACACTTTCGCCTATTATCAGATGTGGGTACAGATCTAAAGTTTAATGGCCAACATCGAATTGGGTAAAGCGTCAGCCACAGTCTCGCTACAACATTACCTTATTCTAGATATTTCAACAGTGCGAAGGTATTCGATCTACAAAGATGTGATAAAAAGCAACAATAAGAGAAAAAAATGGCCAAAAATGAATAATGAAAATGTTTCTCGGAATTTTAATAAACTTCCAAGACAACATTGTACAAAATATGATCATTTTTTGCATCAATTTAATATTTATTGATAAGAGACCTTTGTATAAAGCAATGGTTATCGAGCCAGTGAGTTCGATTCTCGCTGGACGTCCTATACGTGTGGCTTTGTGCCAAAATTAGGCTAACCTTAGTAAATAACTCAGAAATCCACTAAAGTTTAAACTTACTGTGTTTGAAACAATGCCAAAAGCGTGAGTTACGCTGTAAGGATCGAAATCTCCATAGACCAGTTTGCAAACCACTGTTCTATGGTGAAGCGCCGGTGATTTCTGTAGAAGCCGGGGGTGGGGAGGTTTACACCCTGGAACAAACTACAGGTGCCTCGCGTGCACGACATTTGGACAAAAAAAAAATGACCGATCCAAAAGCTACAATTTAACAACCGAGTCTCGGAGCTCATATTTTGTGAGACAAATTTGTGGCTTATGCAAATTTCCGAGCTTCAGTCACTCGATATAAAAAAAAAAAAAAGCATAGGCGAGGGAACATCAGAGGGAAAAAAAGAGTCTTTTTGGCCTTGTGCAGCAATTATTATAATTTACAATGATAAACATTGCGAAACGAGTCCTCTGGCATCATACGTGCGCGTATAAGGACTAAACGTGTACCAACAATGTGTCACATCTTACCACATTTAGATATATACTAAACTCGTCTTGTTAGTTCCTCAGCACTGTGTCAAGTGTTCAATCTCCACTGAGTGCTTCAGATGAAGTTCAGCTGGATAAAAGCTTATGTTTCTGTGAAAATTAAATTCAAAGTTATTTTAAAAATTATATTAAATTAGTAAATAGAAAAAAAGTACCTATCATTAGGTGCCTAATAATAGGGGGACTTGAACAAATGGTCTTAATAAAAGGAGAACTCGGAAAATAATTTAAACGTTCAATTAGTGAAAATTAAACCGAGTGGTCAGTAAACTTAAAGGAGTCGGAAATTTTCATTAAAAAAAAATAACAAATAAATAAACGGACCTCCACCCCGTCTATTAGGCACCTCGGGTATGTTTATTTGTAAACTTATTTCGGATCCTTGAATGAAAATAATCTCTACTGGCAACATCAACTGAAAAAGTTTGGAAGTTCCTCACTTGAGGCGACATAATCATGATGATTTTTTTATTAAGTTATTTACGTTCGGGCTATTATAGTCATCTTTGTTGTCATTCTCTGTGTTTCACTCGCTGTAGCTGCCGGCTTTCATAAGGTTCTTTGTCGATTCGAGTAACCTTAAAGTAGTTTCGAACAGGTAGATTGTTCTCATTTCAATATCCATGTCTAGGGATATCTTGTCTTGTTCTTATGAGAACAATCTGTCCTGTAGATTTAAATAAATGGTTCATTTCGGAATTCCTTCAAGGTTAACCAGATCGACAAGCACCCGAAGAAGTCCGAGAGGCTCAACGGCTGTAATGTTGATATAATAACAACAAAGATGAGGAGAATAGTCCGAATGTAAATAATCATAACGCTTCATACCAGAAATTGAGATTTTTTGTTAAAGAAGATTTTGTGACGAGGAAGACAGACACAACCGATTTTATTGGAATTTGGTTTACAAATCCAGTTCCATTTTATAAATTTTCTTTATTTTTTAACTGACTTTTCGTATTTATATATTAAAAACACCGGCTTCAAAATTTCTGCTTCAAAAAAAAAAAAAAAATCTTCACCGGGGTAAAATACTCAGGTGTACCTGATGTTGACCAATTCAACCAATAAAAGAATATGAATTGCATTTTTTTTTTTTAAATTAATGCTTTTAAATCTATTACAATCTAATTGCAAGTTGTTACTGTTTTATTCTTTTTTTATTAAAATTGGCTTTAAAAAATGTCGGTTGTCTCATTAACTAAAACGTTTTTTTACGCGAAAGTTAAAACTAACATGCGTTCATATTTTGCTGATATTAACTTAAAATTATTTTATTTTTTAAAAATTCAACTGATGCGAAGTTGAAAAATACGAAAACGTATTGATTTTAATTTTCATATTGGATGCTCTTGCTTTTCATTGATGCCAAAGTTACGAGAGATGCTGTCGAATATCTGAAATTTTTAATATTTTAAAGGAACTAATTTTTTTTGTTTTTTCAAAATAAATGACTTTGAATAAGAAAAATTTCACTTCCGAGGCACCTATGAAACTGTCACATTTACAACCAACATAACACTTGCTTCAACTAAGACAACGTAATGAAACCTTATAAATCCATTATTTTATGAATTACTCGGACTTGCGACGAAAGTAACTCGATCGATTTGTTTCAGAATTCCTTCTGTGAATATCCCCCCGCCACTCACTCGCTGCTTGAGTTGCTTCAGACACTTTTATTCAATTCCTCATTGCAAGGATCTAGTGATTTTCCAAGCGTAGCTTAGATGTGGCAGAAGACCGAAAGTATGGGGCACCCAATGAGGATCGAAGTCACTACTCAATCGTAAATGTTCTAGCGAGACAAGCTTGATAACCATTACATTACTTCGAGGTGCCCCCACATTGCAAGGATCAAATTCCATCTGATTGGGCCACGCCTTGAAATCACCTGAACAAATCAAATACAAATGAATTAATTCCTTTCACACATTTTGGGCCAGTGTGAACAAACCAAAGTAACATTTTCGTTGGTTATTGCTGACGCATGCACCTTTTCATAAGCTTGTTTATCAGTTGAACGCGAATGTAGACCCCCACACTTAAAGAGTGCACCCGAGTCGCCCATATTTCGGTCAATCACAAAGGTCAAACCACCCAGAGTGCAAGGGAAAAGCCTCGCTCTGGGAGAATTTTAGTAAAAAAAAAAAAATATATATATATATATATATTTGGTATATATAATATTTTATTTGAAATAACAGACTACCATTTTTCTAAAAAAAAAAAAAAAAAAATATTGGTGTGGGCAAAAATTTTCTTCACTTATTAAGTAGACATTTTTCTTAATAAAGCGAACGAACTTTTTGGCCAACCCAATAGAATGCTAGGAAAAACGTTTTTCACCCTTTTAGTTTGTTTTTTGTTGTTGTTTTTTTTTTTTTTTTTTTTTTTGGTGGGTGTCAGCAGTTTCCACTGACAGTAATCGATGTCACGAGAATTAAAAATTCTATTTAAGGACAACTCGTAAGTTTTCTGTGCCACTCATCAATTTTGATGGCCCGCGAAATAAAACACTTGGTAGGCAATAATTTTCTATCCTCGACCCATGATTTACCCAATGTGATTCTAAAGCAGGTTATACTCTCTACTTGTCAAAAAGATCAGACAAAAGAAACACGTCTTTTAGTTATACATAGTTCTGGTTACTGAATTTGAATATGTCGCTCAGATTTGTGAACTCTTACTAACGGGGAGGAGGTCAGAATTTGTTTTTGAAAAAAATTGACAAAAGAATTAAAAGATGCAATATACACCCGGGACAGAATATGGCAGATGAATCGGTACAATTGGAACATCACTATATCCTTGCAATGAGGAACAGAAGAATCGATGAGTACAAAAAAGATGAAGATATTTGCCCGAATAATTCGTAGAATAATGAAATTGCTTTATATTGGAATTTTCGGCAGCTTTCATAGACCAACATCTGAAAATTATTTCATGGAAAAATCCGGACAGAATTTAACGAAAAAAAAAAAAAATAGAAAGCATCTCTTCGTGACAGTGTTCCTTTATTTTTTTTTTTATTTTCACTTTTCGTTTTCGATACGTTCTGTATTGTTACTTGTTAGGAATTAGAATGTAACTACAGATTTGATTAATCATGTTGATTATGATTGCAGTGAGTAACATGGCCATCTTCAACTCAGAGACTCAGATTTCTTTCAACTGACCACTTCGCTGCTGGAGGAAGTCACCTTTTAACCGAGTTCCTCCTCTTCTTCATCTCCATGTGCTTCCAAGGAATGCGACTGGCTACGGTGTCTTCGGACACGACAGTCCCTAACACGCCACGAGTAACAACCGGGGTTATTGTTGGTGAACTGCCTTTCAAACGCAACTCCTTACCCTTTAATGCCTTACCAAAATTACCTGTAAACAAAAGGAAATCCTTCATTTATAAACCAAATAATCAATGACGCTTTATTCTGGGAATGTCTTAAAATTCTATTAAAATGTCACGAATCTGATTCGTTCCCATAATAGAGTGATAGCAAAAAGAAAATCACTTTTTCTTTTCGTTTTGCAATTAAATTGGCGCTTATCAATACCTCGGTTTGTCTTTATCACACATTCGTACAATGCATAACTTGATTGGTTCTAGTTTGACAAACGACAAACGTTTGTTTTGTCACTGGTTACTTAGAGAACTTGTTTACAAGCAGTCACCCACCTAATATTGACAGCTTCACCGCTTCCTTAAATTCAGGAAATCAAGCAGAAAATTATACTTACAAGGGGAAGATGGCAATAAACAATATATCTCCAGTCAAGAATTTACCAAAGTACCAAATTATTTTAATATAGCGTTTATTTTTATTGAGAAAATTGTCTATCATAAATTATTTTTCTTCCTTCCCACTCAGCATATATAGATTTTAAAATTTCTTATAACTCGACTTATACACGAGTACATAATATATAAAATAATATATTTACATAATGCATTAAATTTGCTTCCCGTGTTCTTGTCATAGACAAGTTTCAACATAACGAAAATATTAAGCTTAATTTTTGGAATTTAGAGGCTGTTCTACAAAACTCGACTTATAAACGAATACATACGGTTATTTTTCTCGGTGGATTGGGATGTATGTTAATAGTTAAATGACTTCTCAACAACCGCAGTTATTTGATGCGCTCTCCCTTTCCACCAAACCCCCCTCTTTTTGGTATTACAGAAATGAAAATTCCCAACAATAATTCCGGACTTTCTTCATCAATCTGGGTTACTCTATTTTCCTCTTCTGTATCTGTGCTTCTGGTTTTATTCTCTTTCATTCAACTTCTCCTTGTTCTTTTCTAGAATCAGTGGCAATGGAATTCAGAAAGCCATAGTGATGAAGGACTGGTAAGGTCGAATTTCGACGCTGACAGTTTTCAATCATGGATTGGTCAATGGGAAGAACATAACTGAGTACCCATCGATGTATCCCTTGGGTACTCTGTGCTGTTCTTAAGTAGGCATGATAGAGGGGATCAGTTGGATATTATATGACAATACACCTACTCCGTAAAAATGGAGAGCGTCTTTGTCGCTAGGTAGACAACATTAGCTTCCAACATTATTTCTTCGGATCTAATAGTTTGAATATCGCGACAGTCAGTTAATGATTTTTGTGTACACACTTTTAATAAGCAAAGAAGGAACACAGGTTTCACTAGCTACATATTATCCATATGCAGTTGTGAATAATTATTTGTAACTATGAGAAAATAAATATTAGATACATACGCCTAAAGGTAGGATCGTAGATAATGGGTAATGTTTATATCTCCTTAAGATAAATATCAGCTTATTATCAACTAGGTTTCTGTGAGATCTCTTACATCATCTACCCTAGATGCTAAGTTTGAAATGTCCAACGGTTCCTCTCTGTATTATCAATAAAGCAAGACGAAAGCGGAACAACAAACCTTGTTTTTTAATGAACCTAAATTACTTCTATTAGATTTATTGCTCTCTCAAAATACTAGTTTATAATTTAAGATTTCTTTTTTAAATTTCTTCATTTCGCAGTATTTTTGGCCTTAGCCCAGACCTATTTTTGCGGTCGCTCTGCTTTTAATCAGTTTGTTCTTTATTGTAATTTAGTATGGATGTTTGGCTTGAAAGAAATTGTTTTTTGAGACAATGAATCATCGTATGTCTACAGCTGAATACGTATTTGTACGGATTTGACTAGACAGATCTATCTTTTTCTTTTCTTTTTTCCGCTTTTTTTTTTTTTCAAATTAAAGTAATTTAAGATAATCAACCTTTATTTCTAGGACGTCGATTCATACTTAAGACTGCGACATAACCCACTTGTTATAACTTACAAGTTATTTCTTAAAACCTAAAAATGCACTACTTTTAAAAATTAGATCGATAAATGCCTACTAATTTAATACGCATTTGTTATATGTGTAATTTTGCTTAGGTTCCAATTTATAACACTCGCTGCCCTTGAACCTGACAAAAAATTAAACACTAATTATATAAATTGATTTTTAAATTAAAATATAATTATTAGATTAATTTTAAAAATCAGATTTAATTATTTAAATTAATTTATTGTTAGGATTCCTTCCGAAATTTTCCTGTCTATAAAATCCAATGCGTATTCAATATATTCGAAGTATGTTTCATACAACGCTTGTTCATGCAATCAACTTTACCATCCTCGTCTTAAAACTCAAAACTAATGCATTTTTTTAGTCCCCACCCATTGATAAATAAGACTCATTTTTAAGGCCTCATGTGGGAAGTGAATCGGCCTAAATTCCAGTAATCATCCTATCGTTGAACTTTAGTTAAAAGGGTTATTTTCTTTCAAAATATTTTCTTTCATTTTAAGGTTGACATCGTCATATTTTGAAAACCTTCGGAAGGATCATTTCCTTTCTACTAAGAATTTACAATTTACTTTTAAAAAAATGGCAAAGGAAAAATTTTCAAAACCAATATTATTCGATTCCTGGTGTAAAAAGAAAAAACTTTTTAATCATTTTACTAGCGCCATTTTGAATGGCCATTTTGATAAGCGCCATTTAAAATGGGCTTATCTATATCTCGGTTCAACTTTTACTCACAATGCATAGAATATGACTTGATTAGTTTTAGAAGCCAATATAAAATACTTTGTTAAATATATTTAAAAATATATTTATGTTCTATTAGAATTTTTATACTAGCAAAACTGAAGTTGATAAGACACTAATAGTTATTAGAATCCTAACATGAAGTGTCTATGGTGACATTCGATAAACTGTATACAATTTGAAAAAAAATCGAAATTCATCTTAGACGAGCATAGCACAACAATGAAATCCCTCAAGAAACTTCTTTCTTCGACTTTGTTTGTCGTGGGGCCTTTCTCCTTCTAAGGCGACCCTGACATACTTGTCTTTTATGAAATAATATAAAAAAAAAAATAAATAGCGACGAATAAATCGATGCGTGTTTACACGTGCGTGTATCATGTTGACTAAATTTAAGCCATTTGAATTTGTTGCAATACGCTGACGCGTGTTGTAATCCTCAAAGTATTGTTGAAATTATCGCTAACATTTTTTGTCGAAATTTACAAACTCTACGTTTCGTTCAATTTAGCAAACCAATCGATGAAATTTGAATAAACTGATTTGTTTGAAAATTAATAAAAATTTATTGTACTAAGCTACGCATCCTAATAGAAACAACTGTATTTTGTACCCACTTATCTGTTTGCACTATTCCCCCCCCCCACAAAAAAAAATTTGGTTTCGCTCGGTCAATGTATGGCTATGTTAGAGTGTGTGACGGACTGACGGAAGTCACAGAATTTTATATATAGATTAATGCTTACAATAAAATTCGGTATTAAGAGTCTGTCTATATTTCTGAGATGAGGTATTATGTACAGTATTTACATTAGTCGGACTATTGTCCTCATCTTTGTCGCCATATTCTAGTTCCATGTCGTGGAACTAGAACAGTCTACCCCAGTGATCGAAATAAAGGGTTCAGTTCGAAATCCCAACCACCTGAAGAAGGCCGGAGCGTACAACGGCCGAAACGTTGTGACAAATATGGCGACAAAGATGAGGACAATAGTTCGACTAATGTAAATACTCATACATTCGGTCGTTTAAAAATTTAAATATCCTCATTTTATTATAAAATTCTATATATATATATATATATATATATATATATATATATATATTGTAGGTCCCATTTTTTGGTCGGTGGATATTAATTCGTTTGTTAAAAAAGACGACAATATCAAAGAACAAACGAAATCACATTGGATTTTACAGACTCTGTTTTATATTAATAAATAATTCTAGAACTTTGCCGCATCTCTTAATAAAAGAAAAAATGTTAGCTTTTAAAGAAGATTTTTTAGGCAAAAAAATCTACTTAGACTTCGTAGAAAGATTGCTTACTTTCGCTTTTGCTTCCCCACTGCTGTTATGTCAACTTTACTGATCACCTGGGAGAAGAGGCACCTATCGCTCATGCATTTCGAGGAGAGTTGCCTTTTTACAAATTCAACATATCTTTCGTCTTTCCTTCTAGACTAGTTAACCATAGTGCCCTCTACCAAGAGTGAAACACACACATTCGCTTCTAAATTCCGACTGCCATTGGCTCAAAGCAAAACTTTAGGTAGCCAACCTCCCAGATTCCTACAGATGTTTTCTCGATGGGTCAATAATTAATTCCTCATCTCGCGGTGAATCTACAGTGAAGTGCCAAATCGAAACACGCCACACACTCTCAAGTTTGCGCCTTGGAAAAAGAGTGGTGCGCTTATCACAATCTTTATGTTCACTTGGTTTTATCTAATTGTTCTGCTTTCGTCTGGCTTTATTTATACCCCTTCATATCTTTGGTGCATGTCTTTCCCCATCATTCCGAAAACAACGTAACCAAATTTAAACTTTAGTCCGTACATGTTTAATTTAAACTCACTGAATGAATGTAACATATTTTTCTGGAGCAGAGAATCAGCATGCATTTGAAATTTAATATTATTTACATTAAGAATTAGTCCTTAATATTATTTTAATTTTACTGACCCAATAGGTTTCACAAGATTTGTGATCAATTGTGAAAAATGAAATCTTTCAGCAAACAATAGGCTAAAATTCTATTTCAAATATGCCTTGCTTTTTTCTTTCAAATGTCCCATTCAAATAACATCGAATCGACAATTATTACTCAATAATGAATTCTTTTGAAGCACGAAAATCTGTTTAATCATTTATTAACGCTAAAGTGACAATAAATACAAAACATCCATATTTTTCGTCGTTACGATAAGAGAAATTCCAATGACTGGTTCCGTAAACTAGTTTAAATGGCCCTAAGACTGGTTGTGAATCTCTGTGTAATTTTTTTATAGTTCTTTCAAAAAATATACGAGGAGTTCTGAAAAAAATGGCTGTATTTATTATTTCCACGCCAAATTTCAAAGGAAAAATTGATGCACATTTTATTTTTTTAAATACGATCAGCAAAAGCTCACTCAATAGCCACTTATTGCCGATTGGGTAACCTCAGAGGAGAGTATCTGTGTACTCTGTATCATATTTTCTCATTGATCCGTGCAAATCGAGATTTTTTAAATGAATTTATGGATTCTTTTTCAAACAGTGTTTATATATATATATATATATATATATATATATATATATATATATTTATATATAGGAATCACTCAACTCTCAAGTCCTGTAAATTCTACTGAAGCGTTTGAGGCCATAGCTCTCAACACGCTAGGCTTTTTAATTCCGATCAATGTTGCTTTTCCATGCAAAATAATTTGAAATTCAGAGTTATCCTTCTCCTAAATTGACTGCCAACCAATCTGAAGAACTCAATCCACCCGATTCTTCAATGTATTCTTATGGGTTAAATAAAATGGATTAATATTTTTCATTAAAAATACTTGTTTGAAAGTGAAAAAGCGAAACTTAAGCTTTATGAAAATTTCGTTCTAAAACCGATGTATCTTTCTCAAACATACACACAATACACACACACACACACATGATTTTATTCACACGTTACTAATGATGCAATCAGTTTTTTTTATTGTCTTTCATAAATTTTATAGTCAAGGGTTAATATTGTAAATATAGGCATAAGTAATTTGAATGCCTATTTTGAAAACCAAAATTTTCCCAACTTTAAAAATTTGACAGCGTGTTGAATCATCCTTTCATCATTTCTTTTCATAACCTTACAAATGATGGTTTATATTTTATATATATAAGCTTAGCTTAACAATGTTTGTAAATAACGTTTATGGGAACAATTCATTAGAAATAAATTATTTAATATATCTCCATGACACGGCTACATATATGTCCGCCTATGTAATTTTTCAGCAGTTAACGATTATTTTAGTCCGACAAAATTTCATATTACTATAAACGTTATATTTAGTGGGTACGCGTGTTTGTGCTAACATTCCTATTTTGTTGTTGTTTAACAATGAAATTAATGCCTACAAATAAAAAATGATATAAAATGACATAAAAAATAAATATTATATATATAATATATAGTAATGAACCTGCAATGTCTTTTTAATCTGGAAAACCACTTTCAAGCCAAGCGTATTTTACCATTAAGCTATGGGAAACCGTAAGAACAAATCAATGCTCAATTATCCTATTTAAGAAAGGCACAGTTGTCAACTAAAACATGCGTACACACTAAATATAACGCTTATAATAATAATAATAATACAACGTGCTAACCAAATGTTCAGGACGTTCATTTTCTCGAAAAAAGTTTATTTTCAAGTTTACTGATTTTGATAGATGCATGAAATGTCCGGCGAGACATGGAAAACGTTGTCGATTTATCAGATGAACAGATTACATACCAAAGCAAATGCCTAAACGTTTTTGAATAAATATAACATGTTGTATATATATAAAATATATATATATATATATATATATATAAATATATAAAATTTTAAAAGTTATTTTTGTGTCGTGATGCCCATATTTTTAAACAGATTATTTATTCTAGTCTACTTCTTGAATATTTGAGAAATCTTATTAAAGAAAAAAAATCTTTTTTCTCTGGCAGATTCGAACCTGTTTCTCTGTCGTTAATAAAAGGTGCAATCAAGCAAACTTTGTGGATCGCATATTAATCATTCATATTTATTCAAATCATATATATATATATATATATATATATATATATATATATATATATATATATATATATATATATATATATATTATATATATATATATATATATATATATATATAATATATATATTATATTGTGTATGTTGTAAAAATTTTATTGAAAGATTTTACATATTTTGAAATCAGTTTTTTATATTTTTTTTATTAAAATTAATTAACCTCATCGTGTAAAATTTATTGACTATTTATTTTTTTGTTTCCCCTATTCCAGCTGGAATCAATAACTGTTACCCTATCCTTTTTTTTAAAAATTTATTTCTCTTAATACACCTTAACTTATTTTAGTTAACCATAGATTCGTTGGTTGATGATTTATAACTGAAATGACGCATGACTAGACCGGAAAAAAAACTCCGATATTCTCAAAACACATCCACATCGTCATATGTATAAAACTACATTTAGATGTATCTAAAATATATTGCATGTCTTTTATCGGACACAACGACGAAGACTACAGCACGTTAGACTTCGAATGTCCTTCTGCCGAATCATAGTTCTGCTATTTTTTCGGGTTTGAGGAAATCATTCTGTTATTTAGACGGATTTCTGATAGCAGAATCAATTATCAATTCGCGTCTATTGACCAATTCAAAAATATATTTTATTTATATGGACCTATCAGAAAATAATATTTTTTTTTTTTTATTTTGTTTTTCCTTTTTTTTTTCTTCTGTTTCAATTCTTGCATATGTTTTGCATGGGGTAACAAACTTAATAACAACCTATATTTTGCTAATAACTAGATCTTTTGTCCTTTTTATGAGGCTTTTTCCGTGTTCTTTTAGTAACTGTTTCAATCTTGTTTCTAAATCTTTCGCCTCAAAACTGTAATTAATTTATTCAAATCTTTATTGATTGACATTAAATTATCCCGTTTCGGGCCTTTTTCATAACTAAATAGTTCTTTTTAACTACTTCTTTCTGTTAATTAATTAGAACACTTTTTCAAACTAAATTTTCATTAAACTAATTAATTTTCCTCCTTAGAGGACACTATTGATTCGTGGTCTTTATATGTCGGTAAATTTCTGCAAGATTTCTCTGGAATAAAAAATCAGTGGAGCGATTAACATTTTCAGTTTTCAGATTCTTATAGCTTTTAATTATGAATGACATTAATGATTATTAATCATTTTCTTTTCCTCGTCTATTGCCGTGTACGTCCGCCACCTTTTCATAGTATCAAGGTTAAACCTTACGCATGGTAGACAGGAAACTCAAAAAATCTACGGCAAAAAAGAAACGGTGATTTGAAAGGACAGTTTTTCTCTTGGCACTGTTATTAATGTATACTATTTTTTAGAATTTTAATGAAAACTATAATTTATATATAAAAGAATTTAACAAAAATTAGTGTTTATTTACAAGTATTTATTCCGGTTTTATATTTACATTATACAATATTTTTATTTTTACAAAATATGATTCATCGAACAAATTTGTTGTATATATATATATATATTATATATATATATATATATATAATAAATTAATTGATTTAAAATATGTTTTTTTTCGCTACACAGTTCTAACCATGTTTCAAAATGGAAGCTAAAAGCTTTGAATTTAATTTTGTAATTAAATTAAAGACATTAGTTCCATTTCATCCTCAAGCGAATTTTGGAGTAACTTTTAAAATTACTGGGTTTTAAAGACACAGCAAAAATCATAATTCACGTTTCCAAGGATACAGAGAAATCCATTCATCCAGACAAGGGGTGTTTGCGTGTTCATTATCGCTGTATTTTGATGTATCAGTTATTAGTTACGTTTTGGTAGGGGTAGGGATGTATTTTTCAATGAAATCTGACATCCGTTAAATGCATGTCGTCTGGATTTTTTTTTTTTAAAAAATTATTGTTAACGGCAAAAATTCTTACGGCATTTTTTTTTATATTTGTATATTTAAAGATTTTTGGGGGTGTTTAGGTTAGAATACGTTTTATTTAACTACGATTTTTAAAAATTTTTCACTTTTTATTTTTTAATATACTATATTTCTTTTAAAACAAGTAAATGTATTAGAATCACTTACAGTATGTAAAATTATTTTCAAATCAAGTATAAGTATATATTATTACGAGGTTCTTTTTTTTTAAAAAATTTATATTTAAATATTATTTAAGTAAAATTTTTTTAACAATGACGGCAAAAATAAATAATTAATTTCTCTGATTTAGTAATCTTTTTTTTTTATATATTTATATATAAATATATATATATATTTATATATAAGTACAAAGGACATATCATTCAATATATATACACCTTCTAGCTTTTCATATTAATTTCATTTTACTGTAGGTGTTTTATTGGATTCTTTTAAATGCTTGTAGTACTTTGAGAGATATATATGTTTATATATTAGAATACGTTTTATTTAACTACAATTTTAAAAAATTCACACGCTATATTTTATTGATTATCCTTATATTACATATAATAGACACCTGTATTTTTTGTTTGTTTGTTTGTTTTTTAACTTTAGGCATTAAATATATCGGTTTTAAAAATAAAAAAACTCAAATAAAGCAGTAGAGCACATTTTGTTTTTTATGTTGGTTTTCCTCTATCCATTTGTAGGCCGGTAGATTTAATTTTAAAGCTCTATTAAAAAAATAAACAATCGTTATTTATTTCAAACACAGACTATCCATATAATTGCTTTTGAATTCTAATCCTCTATCTATTTAAAATAAATTTGCGATATCGTCAAAATCAATTCTTTCCAATTTAGATAGATAGATTTATATAAGATAAATATATATTATAGATAGATTTAATTAGTGACAGATATTTCAATCGGATAGATATAATTCAAATATCTAAAATTTTTCAATCTATCTTATCTCTCTAGTATTTAAATATCTATTTATTCTCTGATTTCGTTCTCTCTCATTTTGTTCACATGTATGTATGTATGCATGTATGTATTATATGGACGCGTGGCCGAATGTTTTCTAACGTTTGCTATCTGAAAATGAGACCCGTTCGAATCTCATCATGGTTGATTTGTCAAAAAGTGATGGATCGATAAACCCAGCGAAAATTTTAAAATTGGCCTTATTAAAGTGAAATTGGGTTCAATTTGTGAACATTTAATGCTCATTATACGAAGCCAAAATCATCGTCGTTCAGCTTGTTCAAATTGTTGATCACGCTTTTAACACTTTTTTTTCCAGAAACTGTAACTAAGGTCTGCTATTTAGTTGCAGTAAAAAGAGCAAAAAAATGAATGTGTCTGAGCAAGCATCTGCAATAATACTGACTAGCTGCCCACCCAATTTCAGGTATCCACTAATTTACTATCTATTTATCTATCTAAACTCATTCTGTTAATATCTATCTATCTATCTAAAATATCTATCTATCTCTATATGATTCTGTTCCTATCTCTCTATCTCATTCTGTTCATATGTGTGCATTTATCTATCTCATTCTGTTCATTGAATCTATCTATCTATCTATTCAAATCTATCTATCTATCTCATTCTGTTAATTTCTATCTATCTATCTATCTATCTATCTATCTATCTGGTTCTTGGGGATCTCTCTATCTCATTCTGTAATATGTATGTAATATATGTATCTATTTAAATAGTTGTTCATATATATGCGTTTATCTATCTCATTCTGTTCATATCTCTATAATTCTTTCCAACATCTATCTATCTATCTATCTATCTATCACAGTCATGTCCACATCTCTGTAAAAAAATTTTTGCAAAATATTAAAAAAAGGATTAAATAACAAAGATATGAAGAAAAAAACTGACATGAAATGCCAAAAAATAAAAAAATCGCAAATTTTCGTGATGCCGCTTTAATGGCCTTAGTAGCGAGAGAAAAATAAAACTCCTTTCCTCGCGTTACGAATTTTACCATAACATCTTCTGTTCTATCTTTTTTATGTTTTACTAAACTTATAACGAATACAAGTCACTTCAGATAGCCTCTACAATTCTTTTATCAATTTCAAGATCTTCAAATCATTGGCCTATATAAAAGTATAAATATAAAATATCGTCATATATATATATAATTTATAATGGCAAGACTTGGCTTCACCGTTTCACATTTAACTATCCCAAAAATATTACCATGTCGTTTTCATTCTACGAATCTATTCCGTTTGTCTTTCCCCGTACGCAGCCAAGGTCTTCATCGAAATTCCTTTACGGCAATTGTTATGTTATGATATTCATCGTCTGTAAAGATAAAATATACGGCGCGTGGTCGAGTCGTTAGAATGAAACGATTTCAGACTATGAGATCCGGGTTTGAAACATCAGGAAGGTTTTTTTTCTTGATGTTATTGATATGATTTAATATGATTTGATGTTATCGATAATTGATTTCAACTAATCTTGTTCGAATCACCATGAAGGTTTACTTGTTTTCGATATGAACACGACCATTTTTAACATATATTTTCAAAATCTTTTTTAAATATATGATATTCCGTGAACATAAATATAAGCTGAAATGGGGAATTGAAAAAGGGAATTAAATGATGGTTGTGCTAAAGTCGGTCAAAATCATCATTACCGAGGGTTTGAATCGTCGCCTTGTTCAAACTGATACAAATACCATCTTGAATATCCAGAAACATAAACCACAGGTGGTTCCTGTGGAAATTAAAACTAAAAATATATCTTTGCAGATGTCTCTAACAGGGATTGGATAGCAACACAAACAACTCTTCTCGCTGAAAAATATTGGACTAATTGAAATGATTCGTTTTTAGATTTATCAACCCTTTCTTAAATATTTAAATATGAACGTATTTTTGGATTGTAAGAAGATCAATTCTTTATTTTAGTTTGCATTAACACCTTTTTAGATCTAAGCTATCCAAATAGTAAATTTTGTTAACAGGATTTAACTCGTCCAAATAAATATATATGACCTAAGTCATCGTCTGATATATATATATATATATATATATATATATAGTTCATATATTATCACCTTTTAAACAACAAATACTACAATTGCTAATTTTAGTGTTGACTGGTTCACTGTTGTGTCTCGGAATTCTTGCTCAATTATGGACTAATTTATATCGGGACCCCACAAATTTTCCTTTGTCTCTAGCGTGAATGTTTGTTAGAAGCTCGTTGTTATTTATCTCTAATTTTTTTTGTTTTATTTTTGAAAGTTACACATTTTACTAAATTTTAACCTGTTAAATCTCCCGTAAATCTTTGAAGACGACTAGAAACCAGTTCTTCGGAAGGCAAAATGTCATGTAATAAGAAACAGTTTATTTGTCGTAATATATATATATATATATATATATATATATATATATATATATATATATATATATGTTTTTTAATTTCAATGGAATGAAAACATTATAGAGGGCGATGAGGATTCAAATTTCAAAAAAAAAGCAAAAAAAATTCTCTCGCTTAGCATAAATAACTTTCGAAGAAAATCCTGTTGAATTTCACGGAACGGAATTTTTGGAGTTTGTGTATACTCATATAACCGTACGCAGAAGTCGATAAACTTTTTTTTCTATGACATATTGCTATTTCAAAATATTATGCGAAAATAATACACTCTGGAAAAGTCTATGCTATATCTTATTCACCAAATGCAACGAGGGCGAATTGAATATCAAGAACAAATAAAAGCAATCCTGGAAAAAAATAAAAACAGGCAATGCAAAATTTCATTTCTCCGGACCCAATCTTTCAGATAGTGAAATTTATTAAGTCCAAAAGAAAACATTATATACCTATCTTAAGTAACCCCAAGGCTCCTAATTTTCAGAGAAGATTGTCAAGGATGATCGGATGGAAAAATTTACGAAATGATTACCCCACCAAACATGAAAAATATCTGAATTTCAATTTTCCTAAATACTCTAGAAAAAAGTGTCTTTTAACGAAACGGTATCGATATTATCAAACATTTTTGAAAAACTATTCATTTTGGGGATATATATTTGCAGTGTTTTGAACATTACTTTTATGAAGATTTTGTCAATATGCTGGTAAAAAAGCTGTTTTAAATTTAAACAGGAATGAACTATCTCCCCAGGAGGGACTAAATTTTGTTAAAGAGCTCTATCAAGAACGATTTTCGAATTCTGGTCTCGAATAAAACACAAAACTTGCAGGATTCAAAGTTAACGATACAGGCTATTGATTAAGAATGTCAAAATATTGTCAATTTATTTCACGATACAGCTTAAACTCAAAAAAATGGCATGTCATGTTCAATAGTTCCAAAGAACAAATCTGAAATAAAAATTCTGCTGCCAATTTAACCCATTTATGGTGACCCATTTCAAAATAAAACTGTCTATTTAAAATTAAAAGATCATAATTATAACCCAAAAAAAAAAAAAAACATACAAATGCTCCTGCAAATTGAAAAGCAAAAGAAATAGACATATTAACTTATTTTTTAAAGTATATGCTATCAACTAAGGAACTGGAAAATTCTTTAATGAAAACAAGTAAAACTGAATAATTCTACGGTGAAATTTCAATTCGACAATGGAAGCGATATTAAAATTATTGATGAATAAATTTGGAACAATAATTTATGTTTCTTGAGGAAAAAAAATTAAAAACGTTAAAGTTTATCAATGGAATGTCGGAACAAAAAATTAATTTTTCTTGGGAAAATTACGTGTAACATCGCTCTTGGGGTAAAATAAAAAAAAGCAGCTGGCCACTTCATTACGTATATTCTCACCCTAAACCGTGTCTATATAAAAAAAAAAAATTATTTTATAATAAATCTGAAAATATAAAATTCATTGTATATGGAAAAATTTAATTGTTCGTTCAAAAAAAACGTTTTTACTACACATCTTTTACTTTTTAAAAATAAATTCACAAACATCACAAATTTTTTATATTTTAGATAATATTTTTATAAAATTGCAGTTTTCTTATTTTTGAATTTTTATTTTGTTTTGCCCTATTTTGTTTAATTTCTACAATATTGATCGTCTGCGTTCAATGAAACGTAAAATTGGGCACAAATTGAGCAAAGTAGACAAAATTATGCAAAACTAAAAAAAGCTACATTAAAAATGTATATGCAAATGATGCATTAAAATCTAAATGGGTTTCCTTCAAGGAATTTGAAGGGATTAAAGATAGCTGGGGAAGGTATTGAGTATACCAAGACCACCCGGGAAGGGGTAGCTAGACGCGGGGAAATGCATATTATATTTTAGAAGCTTTTTCAAAAATTAGTCATCAAAATGATATACATGTTATTCTAGAACGCGTTTTCATTTATGTCAAAAGTTCATGATGAAACTTATAAGGCAATAAGTGTAGCTTAGATGTGGCACAAGGCCGAAAGTGTGAAGCAGCCAGTGAGGATCAAATTCACTAATTAGTCGTAATCGTTCTAGCAAGACAAGCTTCCTAACCATTGTACCACATCAAAGCGCTCTGATGAAATTTATAAGTAATAAAGTAAAATTCGAGTTATACAATCACTTGATTTCATTCCCAGCTGTTATTAAGCAAATATTATTTGTGTTTAATATCTTAACATTTCTGTCCAAGTCTCATAACAATTGACGTAACCCAATGCTTTAAGTTTCTAAAAGAGTTCAAACGAGTTGTAAACGACTTGTGACACCAGAGAAACATGTTACTTTTGAATATTAAAAATATTAACATAATTATATTATTTATGCATATCAGTAGTATATTAATTTAAGTTAAATTATTTAAAGCTTTCACGATGTAGACTTGATAAAAAGAGTAGGGTTGTACAACTTCAGTGGATCTTATAAATGTTATTTTGAGTTTTCTGCTTAAAATTTAAATGTTTTCGATTAGTGTTGCTTTGTTTCAAATTAAATTTATTTGAAAAAAATATGTCCATAAAGCAGAATATTGTTGAAATATATATATATTTATCATTTTAGGCGTATGCACTGATGGCTTCATGAGAGTCAACCAAGATGCCCCATGTGGTGAGTTGAATACAACAAATTGTCTTAAGCAGCTAATTCAACATAACAATGTTGAATTATTTCCATTTGTAATGTTACGTTAATAACGTCTAAGAAGAAAAGACTAAAATTTTCATATTGATTGATTCGTTTTTACGGTTTATTAACCCTTTGAAAGTTATTTAAAGCCAGAAAATATTTTTAGATTGTAAGAATGTTTTTTTAGATAATAATGGTTTAGTGATACAGGTCTTACTAATTAAACCGCGGCTGTGCGAGAGATGTGGATTCATACCTTTGCCAAGTGTATTTTTCGTAAGTGAATATAACGAACCCAACTGGAATTAGAACACGGCTCTCCGATTAAAAATTCCGAGTAATTATCCATTACACCACCGCACATCCAACCTTACAGCATTTGGAATTCCCAAGCGGTCACCCATCGATGTTTTGACGTGGCTCGAAGACTAATAAGAAAACAAAACTAAAATTTTAAAACGGAAAATAATTGTTTATTCCCTTCTCGTCTCCGTCAATTTAATGTTGGCCGAATTGAATTTTTTATCGAACATCTAATCTTCTTTCGAAGATTAGTGGAGGGGTGATTTCGTCTTTCCCTTTGTAGGTCGGACGTTTATATAACTTTCTGTTAGTATACACACATACACAAGACAACTGGCTAAGTTCAGCTGCGTTCACTTCCTTGTTTATGTTTGTTTGCCCATCGACACCCTTCGGAGCCCCATTGGTGACTTCTAAGCCAACTCTCAGAGTCTTTAGGTCTTTTGACGTTCTAAGGTGACACCGAGTACTAAATCTACATTGGCATTTCGTAGGGTAATGGGATCACCGTGGATCTTCTTAGATCAAGGTTCATGAGGGATATTAAATTCGATTCAAACCTGTAGTAATTCCTGGTGCGAATCACATGCTAAATATTAAAAAGTTCCTTGAAGGGGAAATACCTTTATTATTATTGTTGTTATCTGATTGGTCCTCTGTTGTTTTCTGCTACTTGTAAGGGCAGCGTGTGTTTTTGAGTTATATCGGGGTCTTTGATCCGAAACCTTCGATAAAATCCGTAATAGAACATCAATGAGAAGGCGTCCTGGTGCATCTGAATGTATTTATTGAATTACATCGAGTACATTGAATAGAAGTGTATAATTTCTTTAAAGCAAATAGTTTAGAAGTTATATATGTATTTATGTATGTTCTTTTATATACGTTCGTACATACATACATAATGTTGCAGTCTAATGGTGAAACAAGTATTATTTTTGCACAACAAATGTTACTTTTTCTACGTAATGTTTCTTTTTGTGCAATTAATTCATTAGTAGATATTAATCCCCAAATTTGAACATTATACACCGAAAATTTCATATGAAAATTCAGGTAATAAATATGTTTGTCTGATAATTTATTTATTCATCTAGTTTCATTATTAATACATTTGTCTTCTAAAATTCGTCTTAAGGTGGAAATTCGACAAACGCTCTTTTTAAATTCGGTGAATGTTTTTTCTAAATTCAGCAAATGCTCTTCCTCTCTGATTAAATTTTGCTCAAGAATTAACTTTTGACTATTTTTTTCTTTCAACAGTAACAGGAAATAGAAAATAGTCCAAACATTAATAATGAAAATACTTCCTCTAATAAATTCAGGCATCACAATGTAGAAGTGTTCATAGTCGACAGATACATCCTTTGATCTCTTACAGTTTCACAAAGCTGTCTTGCTTACAAAGGTCTATATTGTCGGAGTATATTATTTTATCTATTTATCATTGACGAAATTTATCTTGAAATGAAAATGCAAGCTCATTAAAATAGTTTTCTGATTTTTCGGCCTTTCGATGTTGGAAGATAGTAACAAATAACTGAAGTCTAACAAAATTGGTTTGTCTTTGTAATATATAAGAAAGACTAAAGTACATTTTGATTCTTTTTCAGTTGAAAACTTGGCTTTTAAAAAGGACAGTTGGATAAATAGCAAGCGACACATTAAACGACACATTCGCCATCACGACAAGAATGGCCCAGCAGCGCGTGCCGTTGATGGCAAAATCGCTTCTATCCTTCCTCAGTGTACAACACTAGACAACCTTTACGGCGAAAATCCAGTTTGGATGGTTGACTTGGGTCCCAAGACCAATATATCTGGCGTAATCATTTACACCTGGCAAAACAGAGGTTAGTACGTTTTCATTCGTCCAGATCTGTTTTACAATATTTTAAATATTCTGCAAATTACTTCTGTAGCTCTGGCAAAATACCTAATTCAAATTCATTAATTACATTAGATTGACGCAAAATCTTTAAACATTACTTTTTGCACAATTTTAGGGATATCTAATAAATGCCTTTTAAATATACCCAGATTATTATTACTACTTTTATTTCCTTTGATTTCTGGCGTTTACACATTTCTTTCCGGGTCCCGCCCAGGGACCTAAGGTTAGAAATGGCATCATGACGCTTTCCACTGACAAAAAAAAAAAACTTTAATTTTTTTTAAAATTACATAGATAAAGCCCTTCGTAAAGTACTTGTGAGAACAATTTTTTTGTATCTCTTTGAGGCATGGACTTCCAGGAATCCCTTCAATTAATCTACTGGAATCTTTTCCAACCAATCCTAGGGCTCCAACTACAACAGGGATTATTGATGTTCCTTTGGGTCACATTTTTGAGATTTATTATTATTATTATTATTATTTCCTTGGGTTTCTGTTGTATACACATTGCCTTTCGAGTCCCAACCTAACGTCAGAAATGGCTTCATAACATCTTGCACAGATGATTTTAAAAAACCCTAAGAGCACACACATTTTACATAGATAAAGCTCTTCGTAATGTGTGAGCTGTATTGTTTATTGTTTCCATTTATTTCGTACCATCATGTGTAAATGCAAAACCCATGTCTAGTATTTTGCACCTCATGCCCATGTGTAGCTTATTATACCCCCTTGCAAAAGCAAAACCTGTGTCTAGCTTTTTACACCATCGTGCAAACGCAAAACCTGTATCTAGATTTTTTGCCTCGTCATGCAAATGCAAAACCCATGTGTAGCTTTTTGCACCCTGATGCAAACGGAAAATCCGTGTCCAAATTTTTACATCCTCATATTAACGCAAAACCCACGTCTAGCATTTTACGCCTTTGTGCAAATGCAAAACCCATCTGTGGCTTTCCATTGTTAATCAAAACGACAGAATTCGGCACAAAATAACAGTGAAAGGCTGATATACCACTAATCAAAACAAACTCTAGATCTCTTTACCCTTTCTTCACAACTATCGTTAAATAAATCCTGAGTATGAAATCACGTTACATAAAGAGCTATTTTTTGTCTATAATATTTACTTGTAATTTATTTTATTTTGTTTTTCAGACGGCGTAAAAGTGGAACCGAGTAACAACAGCTTAGAAAAAATAATCGTCTATGTCCACAACAAACTGAAAGAAAATGACGATGATCAGTACGCTCCTGATAATATGTGCGGCTATGTCTCCTCTTTGAACAACGCCATTTTTAAACCTCGGTTACATGTACCTTGCATCCGCTCACTAACTGGTCGCTACTTATCAATCGAAGCCTGGGGCAAAAGCCATACATTCAACAAACTATTCAGTGCTACTTTCTGCGAAGTTCAGGTTTACGCATAATTTACACGATCGAAACAGAGGTTTTTGAATGAAGAAAGCTCATTCAAATAAAATCTATTGAAAAGTCTTGACGAAAAAGAACAGGAAAGCCTTGCAAGGCTGTGATACCAAACGCAACAGTTTTACGAAGGCTTGTATGATGTAAATACGAACAGCTTAAGAGAAAGAAAAAAACTAAAAAATGGTTAACAATTTAGAGAGAACACAATATTAGAGTCTTCTATGTTATACCATTTATTATTGCGTTCCATTTTTTCCTGTTCTGAACTGTTCAGAATTACGCATTCATATCTGTCCCACAAAAGCGTTAATATTTCTGTATCATGAGTAGACTTACAAACCTTTATGATAACTGTTACCATTCAACTAAAATTCCCCTATAGAAGAAAATACGTTAACATCAAGGAATTCACATTCTGAAAAAGAATAATAATAATAATAATAATAATAATAATAACGAAAAAGAACTTTAATGAAATGCTTCATTACTGCAATCTAAAATGAAGAAAAAACAAGCAAGCAATATAGAATACTGGACACGTTTCCATGCAAATATCTGTTAAAAATTTGACCATTCGAAAAAAAAAAAGCAACCTTTTTCGTTTATATATATATATATATATATATATATATATATGGTTTTGGTATTCTGGTTTTCATTTCAAAATGACTATCGATTGCTATTACTATAATATTAATATGCATTTTTCTTTCTATTTATTGCAAAAAATACTGACATTATTTGAAGGTGGGACTATATTGAGCTGTACTAAGTACAAATGAATATATAACCATCAAGATTATTTTTTTTAAAGTGGAAAGCATTGTAAAATTATGTTATAATATAACACCTTACCAGGATTGCTTTTACAATCCCTCTCAACAATGTATAAAATATTTCCCAACCCTGCACGTGATGATGTGTGTGTGTGTGTAACTGCGAGTGTATGTCTTTGCATTTGTGTATGTTTCAAAAGATGATACTACTAAAGTATCCCAAATTTCTGACAAAATTAATCGATAAAAAAAGATGTAACAGGTCGATTAGTTTTTTGTCGCTGAAACCCGACAGGAATAATGAACAGTATAAACACTGAATGAAATTTGGATTTCGATAAAAATTACATGTACAACTAAATATCTCGACCTTTTTTTAATTACTGTATTCATTATTACTATGTCTGACTTTAGAATATATTGTGAATATTGTAATTCTCTTGCCTTATCATATAGTATTTGTATATGGCTAAAATACGGAAAAAACGTTAGAAACAATGTACAATACATTGTCTTATTATTACTGTTTATTTCTTTTGATTTGCTGTTTGATTATTATAATTATTATTATTATTATTACTATCATCATCATCATTATTGTTATATTTACTGTTGTTGTCATTATTATTTTACAAAAAAAAAACAATTTTGTATATACAAACGAAAATGTTTAATAGATGTTCTGTCCACAAAGAAAAGCTGCCATTGGCTAATCTAAAAAGAGAAGCACAAATAAAAGTGGTTCAGAATTAAAAAGAAAATGGCGGTTTCGTTTCTATCTAATCTTCCCCCCCCACTTTTTATTCTATTGAAAAGGAAATCGTGCAAATTTTATCAGTTAATTTGCTCCTAACTCTCTCTTTTTTTATTTCATATTTTTCTGTCTTCTCCGAAATTATTCATACAAACTATTAAAGCAGCATGAAAGAATACATTTTTAAATTAAACTTTTGGGTGAATCATTCTAAAAGAAATTTTGTCAGGAACGATTTTCAATTCAAACCGCAACATTTTTAAAAATATTTTTATACCTAGTTCAAGAAGAAATATAATAAAAATCCAATATGCAACCCAATTTTATTTCTCTACCAAAACCTAAAATAGTCAAATTTGAATAAGAATTCATTTAAATTATATTTTCTTAACATAGCAAGAAATATTATTATTGCATGACACCAATTTATATAACTACGAAGAACTTTACAAAATATTTATATATAATGTTTGCTGAAAAATTCTGCTTCCAACTTACTTCTTAAAACCTGATGAAATAATTAAACATAAGAATTTTGGAAAGAAACGCTTCTTTTTTTTTTTTTTTTTTTTTTTTTTTTTTTTACATATATAACCATTAAGGGCATGGACAGCAAGAAAACCCAAAACTGAAAATAACATTATAATGATATTTTGAGAAACAAAAGGAACAGTAAAAATTTTCAAAAAATAAAACTTCCTAAAATGTATTGATTTTATATAACACTGGCAATCTGTTGTTTTGTCCAGATTGTATCTTAAAATGTTTCTTTCTGAACTCAAGCTGTCCAGATAATAATTTGCCTCAGTATAACAATATGAATTTTAGATTCTTAGGACTAATGTCTTTCTTAACATAAGTCTTATAATTGTATAAAATAAGTAAAACTTTCCTATTATTTTAACCTTACACAGCTTATTGGAAAAACTAGCTTTGAAAGATTTTTTTGCTGAAATATGTTATTCATATGTTTACGGGTACACCGCACATTTGATTTTTTATTATAGACACAAAGGGTTATTCAATAACGTCAGTTAGAATTTAATCAAATTTCGTTTTTAAAACGCTTCTTTTGCCGCTTTTTAGCGATTTTGTGGAATGCTTTTCGACTTCGATTAAATTTGCTGCCATTTTTCCTTTGAGAAGTTTACTTAAAAACTTAAGTAAATTGCATTTATTGCTCTTCCAATTAAATCTAACTGAATCCCCTGGATATATGTCTTGAATATTTCTATGTCTATCAAAAGGATATTGTTAACTTAAAATTTTGAGGAGAACGCGATTTGCAAATGTGTTACAGTAATTAAAGAAAATCTTAATCCGACTGGCCAGTATTTTATTTAATAAGGCGATAAGTTCAATTAGTCATAAGCGATTTGTTCTTCGATTGATTGAACGGCGAGTGCTCGAAACCATCTATAGGCTTTAGTGAGCAACTCTGATTTGATGGTATGAACGATATGTCATATATATATATATATATAATATGTTTATACATATATTTATATGTAAGGGCAACTGAATTTTCGCTTGACATGTATGTATATATGTGTACATATATATATATATATATATATATATATATATATATATATATATATATATATATTTAAAAATACAATTATTTACATAAAAATAACATAAACATATAAAATCACTACAAAATAGCCATTTTGTTTCAACACTTCCGGTGTCTTATCAAGTGATGTTGAATGCAAAACAAAATGCATTCAACATCATCATTTGATAAGACACCGAAAAATTGAAACAAAATGGTATATTTTTATAATGATTTTATAACATGTTTATGTTATAAAATTTTTAAAATAAATAATTATATCTGCTCTACTTTGTATTGAGCACTCTTTTAAGAATAGTAATTGTTGGTTATTGGAATTCATTCCGTATACACCAATTATATACTTGGATATTTATACACACACACATATATATATATATATATATATATATATATATATATATATATATATATATATATATATATATTAGTCAATGCGTGCCACTACCAATTTCATGATGGAGACCAGCTTGACAGAGTAAAGTTTGAATGACTTATTTAAGGAAAGCCTATTTCTCGTTGGAAGTATTACCAACGAGAAAAGTGCTTTCCTTAAATAGATCATTCAAACCTTGCACTGTCATATATAAGTTCTCATTTTAAGTTACATAAATATTTTACTGCCATAAATGTTCATTAATATTCCACTTTTCAAAGAATATTAATTAGGTACCTATTTACCGCTCTGATAAAAGTGGATACAACTACACCTATAATAATAAGAATATACATCATATCTGTATCCCTTCACTGTAACAATGTTTTTTTCGTAACAGCTTATATTGTCTTCGTTTATTTGGCTTTTGCACATTTTTAGCTAATTATTTAATTATATTTTATTTTCAATTATTTTTTTTTATTTGTTTTTTTTGTTTTTGTACATTCTGACATTGTTGTATACGATTAGACCTGCTTGGTGACTTAAATAGTTATATATTTTCCACCAATGCTATTGGTTTGTTTTCGATCCCAGATAATAAAAAAAACATGGATACTGAATATTAATTTTCGAGACAAGCAGGCGATCACCATAATTCTCTCTCTCTCTCTCTCTCTCTCTCTCTCTCCCTTTTCTCTCCCTCTCTTCCTTTTCTCTCTGCCTTATTCCTTACTAATCTAAGTTCAGTAAATATGTATACATGGCTTTATTATTCGAGAAATACTTAATCACTGCCTGAATTCTTATGTATATCCAACTTGAAATTTATATTTGAGTGCTATGAACAATAATAATAATAATGGCAATAATAATAATAATAATAAATAATAATAATAATAATACATCTTTCAATGTATGCAGTTCAACGAGAAACAATCAAAATGTATTTATTCAAATAACTTCTCTTAGAATTAACTGAACAATAGACTTTTTCTTTTCTTCGAAACAGTAACTTTCTTCTTTTTTTAAGTTCCTAAACGAAATCCTCTTTATTAACAATGGTTATAAGTGCTTTTCTTTCCAACTCAATATATTCATAATTATTGAAATTTAACCCTGCGAAAGGCAAAGCTAGATTTGAATCCCAGATGTCAGTTCATCTATAACGTGTATAAATTTAATAAGTATACATGCACACAAACCTTTGCTATGAATAAAAATTATTTTATAAAAATTTCACAACTTTGTTTTTCATCATTGAATTGTAAATATTAAGCTGTTCAGAAAGTAATGTCTCACTTCTTTAGAGGAGATGGAAACACATTCAAATGAAATAAAATGGTAGTTTATTAAGAACATTGTCATTGAAAACTCCGAAACTCGGTAAAATTCTTTTATTACTTGTTGAAAGAATGAGTCTAAACTAAAACTTCAAATCAATATGATTTCAGAGAGTAATTCTCAAAATATCGGCTATTAGTACCTTTTAGACAATCAGTGTTGCTAACAATTTGAACCAGAGGAAAGTAAGGAATTCAGCCAAGAATGTCAGGTCCGATGAACAGAAAGCCTACCATTCTTCACGACGTGAATGTCTTATCGATTTGAGCTCCAGATTAAATTCAAATTGATTCACTTAGCTACATTCTTTCTTATCTTTTTACCTGCTATCAAATCACACAGAAATTACCGGTTCTTGTTCGATCACCGGACTTAAGCAGTGTTGCCTGGTTAAGTATTTAGATGGGGGACCGCTTAATACGCAGGCTCCTCCAATCCGAAATATTTTTTCAGCTTTAAATAATCTTGATAAGTCTTAAAAAACAAAATCAGTTAATATTATACATTTTTCTGTGTTATATTGTTTGTTTACACCCTGTGATTGATGTAATCGTCTCAAATTGTTCAAATTATTTAACTGAAGCATTTTCATTATAATTCATTTCAAAGCTGTTTTTTTTTTCTTTTCTTTTTCTTCATTGTTCCCTTTTTATCACAATGCTTGGTAACACTGGCTGCTCAGTTAATGAATACCAAATGTTTCCTTCTCGGGTAACCGTTAATATTACTACTACTAGTAGTTGTGTTTTGCATTTTTATTCTCACCCAACTCCAGGTAGGTCTTCGATATTTCACTCCAGAAGTACCTCCACATATCAAGGTCTTCTGTTAATATAGTGAGGTTGAATCCATCGCCGGCTTGCTAAGCCAGTCGTCTATCTTACAGCAGCTGGTATTCCACAGCGCTCATCTATCTGAGTATTGACCAGGCTC